>NIVC01001256.1:282500-292500 GCA_002269645.1 Macrostomum lignano
GATGGCGGGCAGCGGAAGGCAGCGGAAGGCACAGCGGACTTTGACGAGTCAGCGACAGACGCTGCGGACTGTGCAGTGAAATCCGGCCACCAGCGGCAGTCAGGGTGCCTGCTTGAAGATGGCCGGGATGGCTTTGGAAATGAATTCGATTGCAGAAAAGTGCACGAGCCGCATGCTTTGTACCTTGTTTGAATGCAGTGCCGAGCGGAGAGTGGAGAGTGGAGATTAGAGAGTGGAGAGAAAAGAGTGGAGAGTGGAAAGTGGAGAGAATACATGTAGATAGTAGAGTGGAAAGTGGAGAGAGTAGAGGGGAGAGTGGAGGGGAGAGCGGACAGGGGAAAGAGTGAGAGGGGAAAGGAGAGAGGGGAGAGGGAAGAGTGGTGTAGAGAGGAGAGGGGAGAGGGAAGAGTGGTGTGTAGAGAGGAGAGGGGAGAGGGGAGAGGGGAGAGGGGAGAGCGGAGAACAGCGAGTGGGAAGCAGAGAGTTGAGAGGGACATCAAAGAGGGGGGCGGGGTCCTAATTTAAGTAAAGCTGTTAAGTCCTTATGGTGGCGGGTGAGTTAAGCTTAGACTAGCAGCTGTCAGCAGAGAATGGAGAGAAATGAGATGGCGGGTAAGGGAGACAAACACAGGCGACGTAAAGGAATTTACAGAATATAGCGATATTCTGACCTGCATGCAGAAGGATGTAGCCTCTATGCATGTAAAGACAGTATTGGTGAGGTGAGGCTGGAAAAGATATGGAGAGTCAGAGCTTCATGGCAGCGTTGCAGTTGCGGGCTTCACCCAAGCGGAAATGTCCTGTCCTCGCTGATGAACTCCAACAGACCCCCCGAAAAAAACTTCGGGAGCAGTGAGGCGCAGAGTGATCAGTGTCTGGCTCTGTTTGGTTTTCACCTGGTGCTGGACAAGCACTATTCACAAGGCCCTGCCATCATTCTGGAGAGAGTTGGCGAACTTCTGGTGGTGGGTGGGTGGCCGCATGACCAATTTCATAATCCAGCCAGTGCAAAGGTGAGTGAAATTGGTGCACGTTCTAATCAATAAAATAATTAGCCAATATCAGGAGTGAAAAAGTGCAAAGTATTATCGGATAGTATCAAGGGTGCTAATAGTTCTTATCAGTAAATACGCTTTATCAGCAAACGTAGGATATTGATATCAAAGGTGCGAAATCTTATCGGCAAACGTAGGATGATAATATTTGATATCAAAGGTGCGAAATCTTATCGGCAAACGTAGGATGATAATATTTGATATCAAAGGTGCGAAATCTTATCGGCAAACGTAGGATGATAATATTTGATATCAAAGGTGCGAAATCTTATCAGCAAACGTAGGATGATAATATTTGATATCAAAGGTGCGAAATCTTATCGGCAAACATAGGATGATAATATTTGATATCAAAGGTGCGAAATCTTATCAGCAAACGCACTCAATAATAAAATGATTGCTCTGAATTCCAATGGTCATCAGAGTCGGTGCCCACAGATGGCAGCGGCAAACCAGAAAAACTTACTCTGGTAGCCATTCGGTGTCTCTTGCCAGTTGAGTTGCATGAGGCAGTGCGTCTCAGCAGCCGTAGTCCTTAACAGGCCACTCTTTGCTTAAATACTCTCCAAGCAGGAAAGTGGTCCTGCAGCCCTGGTAGAAAAATCCCTACCGCTCGGGAATTCCTGCCTCTCGCCGGCGGTTATTGGCGACGGGATCGCTGCGAAATTCCCATTCCCATTTGCTACGGACACTGGCTGCATGGACCGGCCCGACCCGACCGCGCCTCGGAACTTCAAGCCCTCAATTAGCACTTTGATTCGCTATGGGGACTTTGCTGGCCACTCAAAACAGGGTGGGTGATATGAGAGGGAAAGTGAAGATAAATGGGAGGCATAAAAGAGAAGGGAGAGCAGCTCAGCGTGAGGAGAAAGACACCAGATGGGGGATAGAAAGTCTCATAGATGGGGGTAGAGTAGGGGAAGTATAGTGGTAGGGCGGTGGATGGGCATTAAGAGACCTAAGGAGAGGGTTAGAGAGACATCAGGGAACGCGAGTAGAGATGCACCAGAGAGAGGGGTAAAGATACATTAGAGAGGGTAAAAATAAACCAGAAAGGGGTAGAAGTACACCAAAGAGGGGGTAGAGATACACCAGAGAGGGGATAGAGATACACCAGAGAGGGGGTAGAGATACACTGCAGAGAGGGGGTAGAGATACACTGCAGAGAGGGGTAGAGATACACCAGAGAGGGGTAGAGATACACCAGAGAGGGGGTAGAGATACACCAGAGAGGGGGTAGAGATACACCAGAGAGGGGGTAGAGATACACTGCAGAGAGGGGGTAGAGATACACCAGAGAGGGGTAGAGATACACCAGAGAGGGGGTAGAGATACACCAGAGAGGGGGTAGAGATACACTGCAGAGAGGGGATAGAAGTACACCAGAGAGGGGGTAGAGATACACTGCAGAGAGGGGATAGAAGTACACCAGAGAGGGGGTAGAGATACACTGCAGAGAGGGGGTAGAGATACACTGCAGAGAGGGGTAGAGATACACTGCAGAGAGGGGGTAGAGATACACTGCAGAGAGGGGGTAGAGATACACCAGAGAGGGGGTAGAGATACACTGCAGAGAGAGGGTAGAGATACACTGCAGAGAGGGGATAGAAGTACACCAGAGAGGGGTAGAGATACACTGCAGAGAGAGGGTAGAGATACACTCCAGAGAGGGGATAGAAGTACACCAGAGAGGGGTAGAGATACACCAGAGAGGGGGTAGAGATACACTGCAGAGAGGGGGTAGAAGTACACCAGAGAGGGGTAGAGATACACCAGAGAGGGGGTAGAGATACACTGCAGAGAGGGGGTAGAAGCACACCAGAGAGGGGGTAGAGATACACCAGAGAGGGGGTAGAGATACACCAGAGAGGGGGTAGAGATACACCAGAGAGGGGGTAGAGATACATCAGGGAGTGGACGGAGATGCATTGAAGATGGAGGTAGAAATCGACATCTCTTAAAGATAGAGGTGGAATAAAAGTTGTGGAGCAAGAAATCAATCGGAAAAGAAGGAGATGAAGAAGGGGATCTGTGTCAATTATTGCATTTAATTAACCAAAAAATAGTTTATGACTACTAAATAATTTCAGCTTTAGTGCAACAATGTTCCATGAGACTGCCAATCTTTTCATCACCTAGGAATTGAATTTCATTTCCCTCTCCACCCATACCTCCGCCCTGGAGTGTGCAGCTATATTCCATGTTGCACTTTTCAGTGTTTTTTTTCTCCCAACGCCCCGGGTTTCGGGGGCCGGGGCGATAAGGACTCAACAAGAGCCACGCCACTCACTGGAGTCCCCCCTTCTGGCTACTCCACAGCCCCTGTCGCTCCTCAATTCACAGACTTCGGTCACTCGCCACAGTTTCATGGCTGAATAATTGTGGCTGAGAGGACCGGCTTCGGCGAGTGTGAATGGGGAGAGGGGGGAGAGAGTGGAGATCTGACAGGCGGACAGCAACAGTCTCGAAGAGGAACAGCGGCAGCCCCGCGGTGAGTCATCGGCAACTCCAGTCGGCAGAGACAACTGAGCAAACTCTGCAAAAGGTCCGACAGGCCAAGCAGCTGCGGCCCGAGCCTCTCAGAGCCACTTTTGTCAGGGTGCTGAGTAGTGCTGCCGGGGCAGAGGGGAGCGAGAGACAGTGCGGCCGTCAAATCTGTCTGGGCACCTTTAGACTTTCTTTGGAGGGCCGCGGGGAGGTGTCGGAGGGTTCAAGCAGCAGCGTGTCCTGAGCCGGAGAGGTCAATTGTGCAGGGTCCGGGTTAGACTTCGTTTTTCTTGGGTTTTTTGAAATTTAAACTATTTTTAAATTTTATGCCAGGTAGTTTCAGTTGGGATAAGGCTAAATAATCACCAGCGACTCAAACAGTTTGCGAGTTCTGACGGCGAGAGTCGTGATGAAACTTTGGACTCCGTTTGAGGAGCAGTTTTCATGGTGGGCTGCTTGTGGTGGTTGTACGTGGGGGTTGTTCGTGGAGGTTGTTCGTGGGGGCTGTTTGTAGGGGCTGTTGGAGGGGGTTGTTAGTGTGGGGCTGTTGTTAGGGGTTGTTAGTGGGGGATGTTGGTGGAGGCTGTTTGTGTGGCGCTGTTGGTAGGGGCTGTTGGAGGGGTTGTTAGTGGGGGCCTGTTGGTAGGGGGCTGTTGGAGGGGGTTGTTAGTGGGGCTGTTGGAGGGGGGCTATTGGAGGTGGTTGTTAGTGGGTGTTAGTGGGGGGCTGTTGGAGGGGGTTGTTAGTGGGGCCTGTTGGTAGGGGGCTGTTGGAGGGGGTTGTAAGTGGGGGCTGTTGGAGAACTTGGAAGGGGTTGTTAGTGGGGGCCTGTTGTTGGGGGCTGTTGGTAGGGGGCTGTTGGAGGGGGTTGCTAGTGGGGGGCTGTTGGTAGGGGTTGTTGGAGGGGGTTGTTAGTGGGCGGCTGTTGGGGGGGGGGGGGCTGTTGGCGAAGCTTTACTCTTTATCACCAATAATTCGACATATGTACGACTCGTAATTAAAAAACTCGAGAACACGAGCAAATCGCTTAATTGTAGCAGCGAAATAATTTTATGCACTGAGCAAATTCATCAGCATTAGAAGCTGCTCAATCAGGCCCCTGAACTTTTGTTGAACCCCTGAAGTCGAGTGGCATTTACTACTTATTTTAGTAGTATCTGTAGCTTTAGAATGTTTATTAAATAGCGCAGTAGATGGAACGAATATTTTTCAGAGCAACAACACATTGAGTCACGTGACTTTTTAACTGTCGATTCGCAATAGTAGTTAAAGAGGACAATAAAAATATCGAATCGATACAACATAGAGGTGAGTTTGCATGTCCACTCATTGTACAATTTCCGCGCGAGTGCAAAGAATCGTGCAAGTCAAACGTCCGTAGAGTTGACGGCCCGTTCCGGCTCGGACTTGATGGAGCTGCCCAGACTCGCCAGTCGGGTCGGCCGATCGGCCGCCAAGTCGCTCCCGGCACCGTTGCTCACAGCCGACTCGCTGAACTGCCGGATTAGCGGCGCTTTTGATCTGTGCTCTTCCTGCCGCTCCGCCTGCTGCTCCTCCTGCCGCTCCGCCTGCCGCTCCGCCTGCTGCTCCGCCTGCTGCTCCGCCTGCTGCTCCGCCTGCTGCTCCTCCTGCCGCTCCGCCTGCTGCTCCGCCTGCTGCTCCTCCTGCCGCTCCGCCTGCTGCTCCGCCTGCTGCTCCGCCTGCTGCTCCGCCTGCTGCTCCGCCTGCTGCTCCGCCTGCTGCTCTGCCTGCTGCTCCGCCCGCTGCCTCTTAGCATATTTATTTGGCTCCTTTGTCGAGGACGCCAGCCGACCAGACGAGATGACGCTGACGGTGGCAGCTGTGGCGGCAGTGACGGCAGTAGCGGCGGCGGCATCCTTCCCGTTGACGCCGACAGTTGTTGGGTTGAACGCGGTGGCGGCAGCGGAGGCCGGATGCAGCAGGTGCTGGCTGGCTGCGGCAGACGGCAGCACCTGCAGGTTGACTCCACCAGCAGAAGTCACTGCGTAGGTTGGCAGACGGCGCAGGCTGATGGCGTCCAGAGTCTGCTGCTGCTGCTGCGGGTGCCAGCGGAGCCAGTGCAGCGGCCGCAGCCCGCACCGGTCGCCATTGGGCGGCTCTTCGGATTCTTCAACTGCCGTCGTCGTTGCCACCGCGCTCGCCTGCTCGTCGATGGCCTCGAGGGCGCGCTCCTCGGCGAAGCGGCGCTGCAGGCAGGCGAGTCGTGCTTGGCGCTCCTCCAGGCAGATGGACATCCGAGAGCCTCGCGCGTACTCCCTGTAGATCACAGTGCCGCTGGACTCAGCGCACACCTGCACTTTGTCCAGATTCTTCGGACGCAGGTGCCGGGCTCTGTCGGATCGGCTGCCGCGCGACAGGCGCAGGCTGCCCAGCTTGTGCAGGAAGACGGCCACCGCGGCGGCCCAGGCGCCCAGCACCAGCAGGAAGATGAGCGCGTCGGACACCGTCCAGCGGGGCGGGGAGTACTTGGCCGGAGCGGCGGTCGGGGCTGTGGTTGTAAATATGATTTTTTATGCATGTTTAAATATGTTGAAACTTCAGTTTTTATCATTTAGCGAAAATTCTATCAAAAACACTTTAAAGCTACTATCAGTAGTCTGCTTTGAATGAGTGGGTGAGCGGGTAAAACGGGGATCAGTTATTGAGCAACGCAGGCACACGAAATTCCCGAACACAGGCTAAATTTCTGTTGCGCACCTTCCCAAGCAAGAATCAAGCCGCCAGCCCTCCGGACCGTCGAGATATTCAACGATTCTGCCATAAGCGCTAGCGTATTCAATGCACCCTGTATTCTAAATTTCATCAGCACGTTGACCACGTGTCGGCATCAGATCTGACTTCGTTGGTCACCGGCCTTCACCCAGGCGGAGCTTCTGGACCTTCAACAGATGGCACCAGGTGACTATGGACACCCTATTGCATTCCGCCACCCCCTTGGTGTACTGCTAATGATTGCGCAATCCAGCTGCTGCAGCCTCTGAGCACGGATTTAGCTTCCCTCGCTTACCGAACCACCTGATCTCAGCTCGTAATGGACAATCTCTAATGGACTCATAAAGCTACTCTCCTTTCTTCCTGGGATTAATTTTTTTCCAGGCTGGCAGTCACAATCCGGCCACGCCCAAAAGCTTCAGCCACGCCCATTGGGCCGGCCATTTATAGGCCTGTCCGAGCCTGTCCGGTGTCTGGCCGGTTTCCCATCTCATTATTTTTCTCTCTATGCCTCCAGGCAGCCCGGGCCGGCTGGGAGGTTGGGGCTGAACGCCATGCGAACCGGATTTACACGCGCGGGCTCTTGCCGGCAGAGGAAATTAACTGATGTTTTCTACTTTAATCCAGTCAAAAAGCTGAGTAGCAATATGAGCTGATTGACTATTCATGCGAGCCCAGATCCCAGTCTCCCCGGCCTAACTGCCATCGAGCAGCTCGGATGAGGCCTGTCGCCTCCCCCCCCCAGCCTCCGCAGTGGGAAGCCGATGAAGCCCAACAGATGTCGGTCGACAGTCGGCATGCAACTCAAAGGATCGATTTCCGCCTTCTTCTCTGCATTTTTTACACCTCCATTGCTTCTTGGGCCAAAATTGTTGCTTTTTGCCTCGCTATTGCCGGTGCCTCTGATGACTGTGCTCACTGCCATCTGTCTCCACTGCCATCTGTCTCCACTGCCATCTGTCTCCACTGCCATCTGTCTCCACTGCCATCTGTCTCCACTGCCATCTGTCTCCACTGCCATCTGTCTCCACTGCCATCTGTCTCCACTGCCATCTGTCTCCACTGCCATCTGTCTCCACTGCCATCTGTCTCCACTGCCATCTGTCTCCACTGCCATCTGTCTCCACTGCCATCTGTCTCCACTGCCATCTGTCTCCACTGCCATCTGTCTCCACTGCCATCTGTCTCCACTGCCATCTGTCTCCACTGCCATCTGTCTCCACTGCCATCTGTCTCCACTGCCATCTGTCTCCACTGCCATCTGTCTCCACTGCCATCTGTCTCCACTGCCATCTGTCTCCACTGCCATCTGTCTCCACTGCCATCTGTCTCCACTGCCATCTGTCTCCACTGCCATCTGTCTCCACTGCCATCTGTCTCCACTGCCATCTGTCTCCACTGCCATCTGTCTCCACTGCCATCTGTCTCCACTGCCATCTGTCTCCACTGCCATCTGTCTCCACTGCCATCTGTCTCCACTGCCATCTGTCTCCACTGCCATCTGTCTCCACTGCCATCTGTCTCCACTGCCATCTGTCTCCACTGCCATCTGTCTCCACTGCCATCTGTCTCCACTGCCATCTGTCTCCACTGCCATCTGTCTCCACTGCCATCTGTCTCCACTGCCATCTGTCTCCACTGCCATCTGTCTCCACTGCCATCTGTCTCCACTGCCATCTGTCTCCACTGCCATCTGTCTCCACT
Organism: Macrostomum lignano; assembly: GCA_002269645.1. Taxonomy (NCBI): domain Eukaryota; kingdom Metazoa; phylum Platyhelminthes; family Macrostomidae; genus Macrostomum; species Macrostomum lignano. The sequence goes on from NIVC01001256.1 coordinate 290,480, forward strand.
GCCATCTGTCTCCACTGCCATCTGTCTCCACTGCCATCTGTCTCCACTGCCATCTGTCTCCACTGCCATCTGTCTCCACTGCCATCTGTCTCCACTGCCATCTGTCTCCACTGCCATCTGTCTCCACTGCCATCTGTCTCCACTGCCATCTGTCTCCACTGCCATCTGTCTCCACTGCCATCTGTCTCCACTGCCATCTGTCTCCACTGCCATCTGTCTCCACTGCCATCTGTCTCCACTGCCATCTGTCTCCACTGCCATCTGTCTCCACTGCCATCTGTCTCCACTGCCATCTGTCTCCACTGCCATCTGTCTCCACTGCCATCTGTCTCCACTGCCATCTGTCTCCACTGCCATCTGTCTCCACTGCCATCTGTCTCCACTGCCATCTGTCTCCACTGCCATCTGTCTCCACTGCCATCTGTCTCCACTGCCATCTGTCTCCACTGCCATCTGTCTCCACTGCCATCTGTCTCCACTGCCATCTGTCTCCACTGCCATCTGTCTCCACTGCCATCTGTCTCCACTGCCATCTGTCTCCACTGCCATCTGTCTCCACTGCCATCTGTCTCCACTGCCATCTGTCTCCACTGCCATCTGTCTCCACTGCCATCTGTCTCCACTGCCATCTGTCTCCACTGCCATCTGTCTCCACTGCCATCTGTCTATCGCCAGCCCCCAAAAGTGCATTTGTGCTCACTGGAGTTCGCACCGGTCAGGTTTGCCTTGGCCGCCATGTCCTCAGCAGCGACAGCGGCGCTGAGATTCCAGACGCTGAAGACCAGCGACTCCGGCCAGCGGCAGAAGAGGCCCGACGGCTCCTGAAGCACAGAGACGGAGGCCCGGTAGACCACTTCCGGTCGGAGGTGGTCCACGCGGTGCCCGCTGGCCGAGCAGCTGAGATGCCAGACGCCGCGGAAGCTGAGGCGGCCAGCCGGCGGCCCAGTCGAATCGAACAGTCGCAGCTCGAGCTCGCGGCAGAAGCGCCGCGCTGGCGGAGGCAGCGGCTGCCACTGGAGTAACGCGGCGGATCCCGGGGCTGGCGCGGCCCGGACTCGAAGCTTCAGCCGGTGCCGGCAAGTCTGGGACGGGACAGCGAACTCAGGCTCAGGCTTGGCCTCCGCTGCCGTGTCTGCAGCTGCTAGCGGCACAACTGCCAGGGGTGATGAAGATAACGGAGGGGATGGGGGAAGCTGCAGAGAAGCTCTGTGTGAGTCTCATTGGTCAGGCGTTGACTGGCTCTCTGACTAGTTCAGCTGATGAAGCTGAGAATCTGAGAAGCAGATTTAAATAGAATAATTTAGAGCTGAAAATGCTACAGTAAAGAAATTGATAACTACATTTGAGTTCCTTTGTAAACTTCACTAATGATTTACATTTCATTACTTTTGGATAAAATAATTAGTTTGAATTTTTTCAGGTACAAGTCAGAAAAGCATCGCGAGCTGAAAGCAAAAGGAAGCAGACCCAGGCGTACATTGCTGTGAGATATCAGGGTCAGTACACATCAGCCAGACTGATTCGCGCAACCGCTATTGTCTACTGTTAGTAAACTATACGGAAAAAGAAATGCTAGAAATACTTTGAAATTTGCAACGACTGCTGCGAGTATGCCACTAACTAGGCCTAAATTAATCAATCAATATACTCATTCATCAGTTCACTCAAAGACTCAGATATTACCTTATGACTTCACTCATATCCTCACTCATGAACTCGCTCATAAACTCACTTATGAACTCACCCATGAACTCACCCGAAGTGCTGTAATCTTGTACCTATAAAATATTTTTATACAGCATTAAAAAGTTTATCAACAGTTCAACATCCGGTTGCTCTGCCCCCTATGCGTCGCATTCTCTCCTCCCGTATTATGACCGGGAATCAATCTGACTGTGAGCTGAGTGCCTGAGTACCCCCCCCCCTCTGAATTGCGGGGCGCGAGCCGACTGCTTCTATTGATTGCAGCCCGGACCGGGAGCTGAGTGAGCTGAGTAGTGTGGGATTTGGGAAGCAACGAG
>NIVC01001256.1:297500-327931 GCA_002269645.1 Macrostomum lignano
TAGAAAAACAAAACGCGAACTCGATGACCAGTTTCTAATTATTGCTTGCTTGTGTTGTCTCGCTCCTGCCCTAGAAGTGTCCTTAAAATCAGGTGTTTAGTGATGTTGATGGCCCTTTGCGCGAGCGTCAGCTTTTCTAATTTTAGACTAAACACTTGCAAATTGCTTTTGCAGGTGTTTCACATAGTCGAGCGATAGGCTGTAATTATTCCCTTCAGAATTTGAATGCAATGTGTTTGGGAAGTCAGGATCTGTGAGTTTTTTTATTTGCAAACGGGTTAAGTGTAGAGTGACTGAGCCAGTGTACATTGAGGCCAGACGGAGTGTAGAGGGGCTGAGCCAGTGTACATTGAGGCCAGACGGAGTGTAGAGTGACTGAGCCAGTGTACATTGAGGCCAGACGGAGTGTAGAGTGACTGAGCCAGTGTTCATTGAGGCCAGACGGAGTGCAGAGTGACTGAGCCAGTGTACATTGAGGCCAGACGGATTGTAGAGGGGCTGAGCCAGTGTACATTGAGGCCAGACGGAGTGTAGAGTGACTGAGCCAGTGTACATTGAGGCCAGACGGAGTGCAGAGTGACTGAGCCAGTGTACATTGAGGCCAGACGGAGTGCAGAGTGACTGAGCCAGTGTACATTGAGGCCAGACGGATTGTAGAGGGGCTGAGCCAGTGTACATTGAGGCCAGACGGAATGTAGAGTGACTGAACCAGTGTACATTGAGGCCAGACGGAGTGTAGAGTGACTGAGCCAGTGTACATTGAGGCCAGACGGAGTGCAGAGTGACTGAAACAGTGTACATTGAGGCCCGACATCGGATGAAGCTGGTGAGGGTTGAATGCAGAATGCTCTCGGTGACTGTCTCGAGGAGCGATTCAAGCAGCCTATTCAGCTTCGTACTAACCGCGGTCAACTCTGCTTAACTTGGAAACTAAAATCTGCTAACGGCAAATGTGCTGACCCAACTGGTCTTGCAACCCGCCAGTCAGTGAGCTGAGCCAGTGTACAGTTAAAATCATTGCTTGATCGAAATTGCGTATTCAAAGTAGGGAATTTTTTCCATTAAAAAGATTAAAAAACGCTATTTTTGTATTACAAGAGCAAGCAACCATGGGCGCAGTAATTAGTTATTAAAGCTCTCCCCCGATCTGGGGACAAACAGAGAGCAAATCTTTTGCTTCACGGCTAGCCGCAGACGAAGCAGAAAGAATGCTGCAGAAACTGGTCACGGATCAAAGAAGATCTCGGTTGGGTTGCCTCATCATGCTGGGAGCTTCTGGCCCGTAGCGAGCCCTTGTTCATGGGAAAAGCCGAGGACAAAAAAACTCAATCCGAGTGAATGAGTCCTCGCTGCTGCTTCTGCTCAAAGCCATTCAGCCTGAGTCAGAGCACAGCGGGCGACTAGCGAACTGTGAGCAGCTCTCTATACTGATACAGCAGAGATGCTGGATGAAGCGACTGACGGAAACAATAAGCAGTTCCTGCCTGCTCCAGATTCCCCCTGACAGCGAGGCGTGTCTTTTTTCGGTGTCAGCTCGGCAGGCAGTTCATTTGGCTGAGGGAGGGGGCGGGCTTGAGCACAATGACAGAGAAAACCCAATAAAACATGATGAAGCAAGGCTGAGCTGGATAGACCGCCTACAGTCGTTGCATGAGGTGCTGCTGTCGGCTGACTCCGGCGCCCAGGTCTTGAGGCGCGCCCTGTGACGCAAGAGATGAGGGCAGACGGTGCTTGAGATTTCGATAAGCTAAATTTCAATTTCAGACAAAAATTATAATGCAACTTTTCTTAGAAAAAGTTCGTTTGCAAAATTTGGCAAACATAATCTAAGCTTCCTAAGCCCTCATGCAGCCGCTTCATCACTCACAGCTGCATGGATGAAGCGAAGTGAAAGGTGTGACGAAGGTGGCCTTTCTCGATCTGCTACAGCAGGATTGGGAAGGAGGAGAAAAGAGGAGGAGGCTGCGGCAGACAGATGAGGGGGAGGAGTTGGGATGGAGATGAGGGGACCCGGCTATTATTAAGGCACAAAAATAATAATTAAGCAGCGATCAGCTCTGTCGGGGATTGGGCGAATCCCAGTGGAGTGAGATGGCGGAGAGGGAGGCTGAGCGGGCTATGAGGGCGATGGGTGCGCTGCCTCAATGTAGAATAAAAACAGCCGGAGACACAGAAAAGCTGGGCCGGTTTTTCTAAGATTCGCGCAGAGCGGCAGTTACGGCAGCAGCTTGAAGAGCTTCGCTTGGTTGTGACCGGCAATATGGGTGAGCTTGTGACTGATTCGACTGCTTTGAATACGAATGGAGCTGAAAGCAAATTAATCACAGTTCTCTCATTCTTGCAGCCTCTGCTGCACAGAAGCAATTCCTGCATACACAGGAGGTGATCGACCTGCTGAACCGGCGACCGCTGGGCCCGCTAGAGTACATCCTGTTCGCGGCCTACGGGGTGGCCATGCTGTGGTCGCTGGGCGCCAACGGCCTCTTCATCGCTATGGGCCTGCGGTACAAGCAGCTGAGGCAGCGCCTGCCAAAGCTGATGGTCAGCCTCGCGGCGTCCAACCTGCTGGTCACTCTGGTCTGCATGCCGGCCGCCGTCTGCTACCTCGTCTACCACACCTGGCCTCTGGGCAAGGTCGGCTGCAAGCTGATGCACTTTACTGAAGGTGAGGCAAGTGGGGGAACCGGGAGGTTGAAACACCGAGCTGCGCTAGAAAGAGAGATAGACGAGAGGAAAGGAGACGGAGCGAGAAAAAAGGAGGCATGGGAATAGAAGAGGGGTGAGGAGAGGCAGGAGGCAGGAAGAGGAAGGGGAAGGAAGGTAGGGGAAGAGGCAGGAAGGTAGGGGAAGAGGCAGGAAGGTAGGGGAAGAGGCAGGATGGTAGGGGAAGAGGCAGGATGGTAGGGGAAGGGGCAGGATGGTAGGGGAAGAGGCAGGATGGTAGGGGAAGAGGCAGGATGGTAGGGGAAGAGGCAGGATGGTAGGGGAAGAGGCAGGATGGTAGGGGAAGAGGCAGGATGGTAGGGGAAGGGCAGGATGGTAGGGAAGAGGCAGGATGGTAGGGGAAGGGGCAGGATGGTAGGGGAAGAGGCAGGATGGTAGGGGAAGGGGCAGGATGGTAGGGGAAGAGGCAGGATGGTAGGGGAAGGGGCAGGATGGTAGGGGAAGAGGCAGGATGGTAGGGGAAGGGGCAGGATGGTAGGGGAAGAGGCAGGATGGTAGGGGAAGGGGCAGGATGGTAGGGGAAGAGGCAGGATGGTAGGGGAAGAGGCAGGATGGTAGGGGAAGAGGCAGGATGGTAGGGGAAGAGGCAGGATGGTAGGGGAAGAGGCAGGATGGTAGGGGAAGGGGCAGGATGGTAGGGGAAGAGGCAGGATGGTAGGGGAAGGGGCAGGATGGTAGGGAAGGGGCAGGATGGTAGGGGAAGAGGCAGGATGGTAGGGGAAGGGGCAGGATGGTAGGGAGATGAAGGAGCGGGAATGGAGAGGAAGGGGCGGGAATGGAGAGGAAGGGGCGGGAATGGAGAGGAAGGGGCGGGAATGGAGAGGAAGGGGCGGGAATGGAGAGGAAGGGGCGGGAATTGAGAGGAAAGGGCAGGAAGGTCGGGGAAGTGCAGGAAGGGGGAGGAAGGCTGTCGGGAAAAGAAGGAGCGACCAGAAGAGACGTGAAATGGCAGTCTAGTTCGTATATGCATTTGTTTGCAATGCACCTTGACTAAAATGCGCCCAAGGACCACTAGGAACACTTCGTTATAGTCTAGTAGTCTAGTAGTCCTTGAATGCGCCCAGAAGGAAGTTCTAAAGGAATCTAAAGGAAGCTAAAGGAATCTAAAGGTATCTAAAGGAATCGAAAGGAATCTAAAGGAATCTAAAGGAATCGAAAGGAATCGAAAGGAATCTATAGGAATCTAAAGGAATCTAAAAGAATCTAAAGGAATCTAAAGGAATCTAAAGGAATCTAAAGGAATCTAAAGGAATCTAAAGGAATCTAAAGAAATCTAAAGGTATCTAAAGGAATCGAAAGGAATCGAAAGGAATCTGAAGGAATCTAAAGGAATCTAAAGGAATCTAAAGGAGTCTAAAGGAATCTAAAGGAATCTAAAGGAATCTAAAGGAATCGAAAGGAATCGAAAGGAATCTAGAGGATTCTAAAGGAATATAAAGGAATCTAAAGGAATCTAAAGGAATCTATAGGAATCGAAAGGAATCTAAAAGAATCTTAAGGAATCTAAAGGAATCTAAAGGAATCTAAGGGTATCTAAAGGAATTTAAATGAATCTTAAGGAATCTAAAGGAATCTAAAGGAATCTAAATGAATCTTAAGGAGTCGAAAGGAATCTAAAGGAATCTAAAGGAATCTAAATGAATCTAAAGGAATCTAAAGGAATCTAAAGGAATCGAAAGGAATCTAAAGGAATCGAAAGGAATCGAAAGGAATCGAAAGGAATCTAAAGGAATCTAAAGGAATCTAAAGGAAGCTAAAGGAATCTAAAGGAATCTAAAGGAATCGAAAGGAATCGAAAGGAATCTAAAGGAATCTAAAGGAATCTAAAGGAATCTAAAGGAAGCTAAAGGTTCTGCAGTCTCGCTCGTAGAGTGTCATAAAAAGCGCAGGTGCGTCCCGACTAACATGCAGTAGCTTGACACTTAGCGTGTGTGCGCTCTCATTTTTAGTGGAGTTAAGAGCTGTTGCAGCCTGCCCTGGGGGGAATTCAGAGGGAGAAGGGAAGGGGAGAGGTGAGGAGAGGCATTAGGAGGAAGCAGCTGCGTCAAACAGCAGTTTAGCTGTGGGGACTCAACATTTCGCCTGGGGGATTCTGTTCTTGTCCTTGATCTGTCTGCCGCGCGGTGATTCGTGAGCTGTCAAAGGAAGTCCGTTGAGTCGAACTGGCCTGGCTGATAGCGATATAGATCTATAATTAATTTGCCTCTCAGCACAGGACAGGCAGCCAGTAAGGCTTTACTAGAAAATAAAATCCCTCAAACGAAAGCCAAGTGCCGCTGGAATACTCAGTCACGTGCGAATAGGGAAGCTGAGATTCAGCTCCCGCCAAATCGTCTTGATCAAATTGCCTACTCGAATTTCGTCGAAACGAGGACTGTATTAATCTGGGGGTTCGGAGCTTTGGGATTTGTCTTGCCCATTCTTCTATCCGACAGGAATACTGATGGCCGCTCCCTCTCTTGGCCCCCATTGCTGCGGCCCGCGATGTAGAGACCTCATCGATGATGCTATCAGAGAGGCAGCTAGCGAGGGCTCACGTGAGCACAAATAGTAATTTTACCCGCGAGTGCCATCAAACACTGTTTAGTGTGCCTGACTGCTGGAATCCAGCTGAGTCCCCTCGCGCTACATTGCTCAAAGACATCGGATACTCGAATGCGGATTAGCGTACTCAGCTCAGAGAGGCTGCTTCCCGAACAACTGACAAAAGTTACATCGGGTCTGTGTTGCAGAGAAAAAATACATTTAGACAGAAACATATCGAAGAAGCGCCCTCGTTAGGGTTGTCAGAGAGGGAGTTGTCAGAGAGAGGGTTGTCAGAGAGGGAGTTGTCAGAGAGAGGGTTGTCAGAGAGGGAGTTGTCAGAGAGAGGGTTGTCAGAGAGGGAGTTGTCAGAGAGAGGGTTGTCAGAGAGGGAGTTGTCAGAGAGAGGGTTGTCAGAGAGGGACTTGTCAGAGAGGAAGTTGTCAGAGAGAGGGTTGTCAGAGAGGGACTTGTCAGATAGGGAGTTGTCAGAGAGAGGGTTGTCAGAGAGGGAATTGTCAGAGAGGGAGCTGTCAGAGGGAGTTCTCAGAGAGGGAGTTGTCAGAGAGGGAGTCGTCAGAGAGAGAGAGGGAGTTGTCAGAGAGGAAATTGTCAGAGATGGGACTTTTCCGATAGGGAGTTGTCAGATAGGGAGTTGTCAGAGAGGAAGTTGTCAGAGATGGGACTTTTCCGATAGGGAGTTGTCAGATAGGGAGTTGTCAGAGAGGGAGTTGTCAGATAGGGAGTTGTCACAGAGGGAGTTGTCAGAGAGGGAGTTGTCAGATAGGGAGTTGTCACAGAGGGAGTTGTCAGAGAGGGAGTTGTCACAGAGGGAGTTGTCAGAGAGGGATTTGTCTGAGAGGGATTTGTCAGAGAGGGAGTTGTCAGATAGGGAGTTGTCAGATAGGGAGTTGTCACAGAGGGAGTTGTCAGAGAGGGATTTGTCTGAGAGGGATTTGTCAGAGAGGGAGCTGTCAAAGGGAGTTGTCAGAGAGGAGGGAGTTGTCAGAGAGAGGGTTGTCAGAGAGGGAGCTGTCAGAGAGGGAGTTGTCAGAGAGGGAGCTGTCAGAGAGGGAGTTGTCAGAGAGGGAGCTGTCAGAGAGGGATTTGTCAGAGAGGGAGCTGTCAGAGATATTTGTCAGAGAGGGATTTGTCAGAGAGGGAGCTGTCAGAGGGAGTTGTCAGAGAGGGTTACCCTAGTTGACCTCAGCTCACCGCCCCAGGCCGGCCCAACCGATTCCAGGCGTGGCCATCATCTCAAACGTGTTCTCCCTGGTTGCCATGGCGATTCTACGCGCCAGGAGTTTCCGCCGTCAGGAGCCGGTGAAGCAGCGGCTCTGGCAGGGCCGGCGACTCGTCCTGCTGCTTCTGCTGGTGTGGGGCGGCGCTGCCGCTCTCGCCTCGCCGAACATCTTCATCCGGTCCACCGTGACCTTCGGCGTGCAGAGCATGCAGGAGTTCATGCAGGGCCGCAACCGCGGCGGCGGCGGTGAGGCTCTCAACGCTACTGGCAGTCCCAGCGACGCGCCCGAAGACCAGCAGTGCGGCGAAATCTGCGTCACATTCTGCGACGAGTACTGGGGTGAAAACCCGTGGGCGAGGCGGCTGTACTCCGTGCTGCTGCTGCTGCTGGTATTCTGCATGCCCTGCGCCGTCATCTCAGCTTGCTACTGCTTCATCACCGCTAGCATCGCGGCGCTGGCCCGCCTGCTCAGCCAGTCGGAGCAGCAGCCTGACGGTGAGGAGCTTCAGCTGTGGCGGCTGCAGCGGCATCAGCAGCGTCCACCGACGCCCCAGCATCCGGCGCCGCCGAGTCCGAATCTGCTTCATCCAAACAGGTGTCTCATGCTCAACCTGAGCCAGCATCAGCACCAGCGTCATCGTCAATCTTTGCAGTTCTCCAGCAGCGCTCCGGTCAGCCCGACAACTGGCGGTGGCGGTGGAAGCGACGCCGTCGGTCCCAGCAGCCCCGTGGGTGCGGAGGGCCCTGGCGGCGGCAACGTAGGCGGGCTCAGCCGCTTCCACAGCCACGACCGCTTGAACCCGTGCGTATCCTCCTACACGGACCAGATCCAGGCGAGCGAGTCTCACAGCAGCGTGCCCTCTCAGTACCAGGCCAGCGTCGCGCACCAGTCCACGAAGCGCGCCGTGCAGACGCTGGTGCTCCTTGTCGCCTGCTTCGTTATCTGCTGGCTGCCGGTGAATCTCGTCGGAGTCTGGATCGACTTCTCCTCTGCTGGCGGCGGTCACCAGCGCCGCGATCCGAGGCCGCCGTTCCGGGGCGGGCTGCAGCTGGTGGCCGGGCGGCCGGAGGTCATGCGACCGCTGGAGGAGAGCATCTACAGCGTGGCGCTATTTCTCGGCCACCTGCACAGCGCGGTGTCGCCTATTTGCTACTGGTGCCTCAACAAGAGCTTTCGGCGCCACCTGAGCGCCCTGGCCTCGCGCATGTGCTGCCGGGTATTCAGGCGGTCCGGCAATCGGCAGGACGAGCAGCGCCGAGGAAGAGGCGGCGGCGCTGGAGTCGGCGGAGGCGGCGGAGCTCGTGGGGGCAGAGGAGACGCTTGCGGCGGCGGCGGAGGCGGCGGAGGCGGCGGCGGCAGGGCGGAGGGAGCCTGCGCAGTTCCGCTCGTGATCCCTGACGACGCGCCGGACGGACGAACCACAGCGGCGGTGGCGGCCGCTGTTGCCGCCGGCGGGTACATCGGCAGCCGGTCCTCGGACACGGAGTCGGCCAGAGTTCTCGCTGGAAAATTGCGCCTGATTGGCCTGTGATCTGGGTGAAACTGCGCCTGATTGGCCTGTGATCTGGGTGAAACTGCGCCTGATTGGCCTGTGATCTGGGTGAAACTGCGCCTGATTGGCCTGTGATATGGGTGAAACTGCGCCTGATTGGCCTGTGATCTGGGTGAAACTGCGCCTGATTGGCCTGTGATCTGGGTGAAACTGCGCCTGATTGGCCTGTGATATGGGTGAAACTGCGCCTGATTGGCCTGTGATCTGGGTGAAACTGCGCCTGATTGGCCTGTGATATGGGTGAAACTGCGCCTGATTGGCCTGTGATCTGGGTGTTTCAGTTGCTCAAAGCTTCACAAACTCGAAACTGTCAAGCTGAGAGCTTCTGAAAATTTTGAGTTAGTGAGGCGCACAGTCAGTGACTATCCGGGAATACCCGGGGAATAAAGCCGTGGGAATTCAACTATCCAGTCCTGGTGTTGCGGCTAGTTGTCAGGCATAGAGATTAGAAATGAATATCACTACATAACTATTCGTGTTCTGCATGGATTCAAGTAAAGCATACCGCTTTTTTAATGCAATCGTATGTTCTCTGATAATTTGATCGTGACTTGGAGAAACTGCGAGTCTAAACTTCCTTTGATGAGTTCTTGGAAATGAGTTCTGAAAAGTGAAAGCCCTTTTTATCGCATAAATTGCTTTTATTGTTCATTTTTGTCACTTCGTTAAGATTTTGCTGAAGGTGGAATCTATTTGCAGAAATGAGTTCAAGTAATGAACTTCTGTCATTGATGTTTGTTTAAATAGGGGTCGGCGAACTTCGACCCGCGGGCCACATGCGGCCTTCAAAGCCTCTCTACCCTCTCCTCTCTCTCCCTTCTCTTCTCTTCTCTCCTCTCTCCGCTCTCCTTTCTCCTCTCTCTCTCCCCTCTGTCCCCTCTCTTCCCTTTTCTCCTCTTCTCACATCTCTCTCCCCCCTCTCTTCTTCTCTTCTCTTCTCTTCTCCTCTCTCCCCTCTTCGCTCTCCCCCCTCTATCTCTCCTATCCTCTTCTCTTTTCTCCCCTCTCTCCTCTCCACTCTCCCCCTCTCTCCTCTCTCCTCTCTCCTCTTCTCTCCTCTCTCCGCTTTCTTCTCTCCCCTCTCTCCTCTCTTCTCTCATCTCTTATCTTTGTTCCCTCTCCTTTTCACTCTCATCTGGCCCGCAGCCATGAGCTGCATTCTCTATCTGGCCATTGAGGTAAGAAAGTTTGCCAACCCCTGGTTTAAGCTGAGCTCGTCTGTTAGCCCGACAAGAAACTCGCATGCTCGTCTTCGTGAGGTTTCAGATTTTTTTACATTGAAATCAACAAAATCCTTGCCCCTGTCATAACTATTTCCTGTTGTGTGCTCTGTTTGTCTGCTCCAAAGAAACCGCTTTTGGCTTAGAATTTTTTTCACCTTAATCCTCTCTTGTGTTTGCACTTTTAACTGTCTGGTTAATTTTGAAGAAAAATACAGAAATATTAAATCGAACTGATCCCCAAGTTGAAAAGCTCGAATCCGCTTTCATAAATATCTGACTCGCCATAAGCCACTAAGACACGTCAGGAGCCTTCATGATAGCTAATAGTCTTTAGGATGCGAAGTAAACACACGTCAGGAGCCTTCATGATAGCTAATAGTCTTTAGGATGCGAAGTAAACACACGTCAGGAGCCTTCATAGCTCATAATGATAGCTAATAGTCTTTAGGATGCGAAGTAAACACACGTCAGGAGCCTTCATCATGATAGCTAATAGTCTTTAGGATGCGAAGTAAACACACGTCAGGAGCCTTCATGATAGCTAATAGTCTTTAGGATGCGAAGTAAACACACGTCAGGAGCCTTCATGATAGCTAATAGTCTTTAGGATGCGAAGTAAACACACGTCAGGAGCCTTCATAGCTCATAATGATAGCTAATAGTCTTTAGGATGCGAAGTAAACACACGTCAGGAGCCTTCATCATGATAGCTAATAGTCTTTAGGATGCGAAGTAAACACACGTCAGGAGCCTTCATCATGATAGCTAATAGTCTTTAGGATGCGAAGTAAACACACGTCAGGAGCCTTCATGATAGCTAATAGTCTTTAGGATGCGAAGTAAACACACGTCAGGAGCCTTCATGATAGCTAATAGTCTAGGATGCGAAGTAAACACACGTCAGGAGCCTTCATGATAGCTAATAGTCTTTAGGATGCGAAGTAAACACACGTCAGGAGCCTTCATGATAACTAATAGTCTTTAGGATGCGAAGTAAACACACGTCAGGAGCCTTCATGATAGCTAATAGTCTTTAGGATGCGAAGTAAACACACGTCAGGAGCCTTCATAGCTCATAATGATAGCTAATAGTCTTTAGGATGCGAAGTAAACACACGTCAGGAGCCTTCATCATGATAGCTAATAGTCTTTAGGATGCGAAGTAAACACACGTCAGGAGCCTTCATGATAGCTAATAGTCTTTAGGATGCGAAGTAAACACACGTCAGGAGCCTTCATCATGATAGCTAATAGTCTTTAGGATGCGAAGTAAACACACGTCAGGAGCCTTCATGATAGCTAATAGTCTTTAGGATGCGAAGTAAACACACGTCAGGAGCCTTCATCATGATAGCTAATAGTCTTTAGGATGCGAAGTAAACACACGCCAGGAGCCTTTGCGTCACGCGAGTATGTTTTTATCCAAAGTAGTTTGTGTAGAAGAAGTGCATCATATTCTCAGCGCATCTGCAATGATATGCATGACTGAGGCACAGGCCTTCCCTTTATTAATATGAAGCCCCAGATCATTTACATCAGAGATGTAAAAGTGATCGCGAACTGATTGAGACTTGCATGTAGGCTGGATGTTGGAGCAAGTACGAAATGCATTAGGAGAGGCTGAGGTCTGCGCTTCAGATGGGATCGAACGATGCAGAGTCTCAAAACCAGATTGATTAGTTCTGACCAGTAGCCATTTTGTTCCTAACGGAATTCAATCTGTTAGGATACACCTCAACCTGCAGCTGAGTACAGAAGCTTGTCCGCGCCAACAGCCAGACATTTGGGGCGTGGCTGGAGAGGCCGGCCGGCCATTCGCGAGTTTCAACTGCGCGTAGGTGGGCAAAAATAGCCGAGCAGATTCGATGGGAGTGGCTCACATGGAATGAGACTGAATAAATTCGGCTGCTGAACAGCAGACAGTGGCCCTGAAAACTGACATAAATCGGCGAATAGGGGGTAAACCATAATTAATGATCAAAGGCACATAATCAAGGAATGACCTGAAGGAACTAACTGAATGATCAGAGGAAACTGTGCTCAACAACAAAACAACTAGAAACTATTACTGTAGTTTCGCGGAAGCAGAATGGCCCACCTGATATTTCCTGCGCAGTGCACCGCCGGTCCGACAGGGAGAAAGTGGCCAAACTGTGCGCTTTTGGCTCTGATCGAATCGCCAATTAGGGAAGCGCAATTAGCGGCGCGACAGCAGGAGAGTCTTTATGGGGAATAGCAGGGGCGGTTCCGCAGCGCAAAGCAGCTTCCTTTGCAGCTTCGCTTACTGCCGCGATTTAAAAATAGGCTCTGTGTACTGACGCCATGTAGTTTTGGAAAAGCGCTCGAGTAAAAGATCTGGGGGCAATCTAACAGACAGGTTGCTCTTCTCAAAGAGAATCTGAGCACAAAAGTTGTCGTCCTTGGTCTGTCCAGGGGTCTCAGGCTTCACCTGAACAAATAGGCACTCTATAGGCCAAGGCGTCCAAAATAGCAAAAAAATTTTGCTTGTTGCGATTTTAGTTCAACGCAAAGAAACTCCCGATCCGCTCCAGAGAGTCACTCCCGATCCGCTCCAGAGAGTCACTCCCGATCCGCTCCAGAGAGTCACTCCCGATCCGCTTCATAAAATCACTCCCGATCCGCTCCAGAGAGTCACTCCCGATCCGCCCCATAAAATCACTCCCGATCCGCTCCACAGAGTCACTCCCGATCCACCCCATAAAATCACTCCCGATCCGCTCCAGAGAGTCACTCCCGATCCGCCCCATAAAATCACTCCCGATCCGCTCCACAGAGTCACTCCCGATCCGCTTCATAAAATCACTCCCGATCCGCTCCAGAGAGTCACTCCCGATCAGCTCCAGAGAGTCACTCCCGATCCGCTCCAGAGAGTCACTCCCGATCCGCTTCATAAAATCACTCCCGATCCGCTCCAGAGAGTCACTCCCGATCCGCCCCATAAAATCACTCCCGATCCGCTCCACAGAGTCACTCCCGATCCACCCCATAAAATCACTCCCGATCCACTCCAGAGTCACTCCCGATCCACTCCAGAGTCACTCCCGATCCACTCCAGAGTCACTCCCGATCCACTCCAGAGTCACTCCCGATCCACTCCAGAGTCACTCCTGATCCACTCCAGAGTCACTCCCGATCCACTCCAGAGTCACTCCCGATCCACTCCAGAGTCACTCCCGATCCACTCCAGGGAGTCACTCCCGATCCACTCCAGAGTCACTCCCGATCCACTCCAGAGTCACTCCTGATCCACTCCAGAGTCACTCCCGATCCACTCCAGAGAGTCACTCCCGATCCACTCCAGCGAGTCACTCCCGATCCGCTCCAGAAATTCGAATCCCGATCCCTCCCGATCCCTTCTCTCGATCCCAGACAATAGCGAATCTGATCCTACCATAGCATAGCGCACAAAAATGAGAATCGCAACAGATGGAACCGGATTTTTAAGTGAAACAATTGGAGTAGGAAAGTCGACTGGGTCCTGTAAACTTCAAACTGCAACTTATCGGATTTCTCCAATTACCAAATCCACAGCCGCGGAAGCTTGGAACATAAAGCCCAACCAAATGCTTCTTTTTATATCCAGTTTAGCGTCGTCAATGGGAATAGTTGGATCCGGATTAGGGAACGGGATTATGTCTTACTTTGAATTCCCCTCAGATGACAGCCAGATTACTTCGCTTGTCCAGTCCACTTTCAGCTGATTGCAGAGAAGAAAATTGTTTTGCATCTTCAGCAGTCAACACACGGCTGTGCTTGCCGGCTTGCACTTACACAAGGAGTTCTACATGCAGCATCAGGATAGGAAATTGACTGCAGTAAATTGATTAGCGCACAAATTATAGCCGGTCTCAAAGCATGCGTGGTTGGATTTGCAAGAATTTAGTTTGCGCTTTCTTTGAAAGCAGATATTTATTTTTATTAGAGGCAGGGGCTACGTGCACCCTAGCGCACTTCAAGCGACATTGTCACACGTTCCGCGGACTCCCCTGAGCAGGCACACAAGCGTGCGGATACGCGGATACAAGCACAAGCACACACAAGAGTGTGCAGCGGCCATAACTTAGCATGTACACAGTTGCACTTCACTTTGCCTTGGGGGTTGGCCCTCCAAGCCGCTAATTGCACGAGCAGAGCCCAGGCCGAGATTCCAATTTAGCCCCAAATCAACGACTGCACTTGGAATCGAGCCTGGGCCGTTGGAGCGCCAGGCTTATTTATGCGGATTTTTCGGTTTCCAATCCAAATAGGCTGCTCCAGAGCTCCCTGACTTACTCATCAGCCGGGAACTAGGGTTCGGGAAGAAGGGACCCGTCACACAACGAAAGGGGAGTCGCAGGCGCACCGGGGAGGAAATTAACTTATTTGGCCCGGCCACCTGGCAGCAGCTGGCAGGGCACAGCCGGCTGCGTCAGAGGCTGAGTAAGAGAGAAGAACTGCATCAGAGACGCAAAAAGCTTCTTAAAGAGACAGTGAAACCTTGAAATTAATCAAAAAATACACCCAGAAAGCTGCACTATTTAGGATTCATTTTCCTAAGAGGCGAGGCAAGGCAGCGACGCGCAATTATAAATTTCGAATTCCAATCTATTTATTTAGTTATAAGCAGCAAAGAACAATTCTGACAGACAAGAGTGAGACAATATTGCTACTACTAAATATGTTACAGAACTTCTTCTCTATAGAAATATTTTGGTGCATAGCTCGTAGTGAAACGTCCAATAAGTAAATATGATTCTAACTGCACTACTGCTACGAGTAGTAGGACAGTTCGAGGGTCCATTAACTAAATGAAACACTGTAATTTAATAAAGTGAAGGGCTAATATTCACAGAGACCCAAACCCCCTGGGGTGAACATCTTTGGCCCAGGTCTCAGAAATACATTTAAAACACTGATGGGCCCACAGATACTAAAATAACAGGATATATCACTCGCAAAAGTGCGATCATTTACAATATATATATATATATATATATGTTTTTTGAAGCTGCAACAGTCGCCACTGGCTTTCTACAATCAGACACGTTAAACTGGGATATTCATCCTGTTTTGCCGACTCTAGACTGAAGATTACAGAAGAACTTGAAAAAAACCTAATCCAGTGCGTGCATAGCGAGCAATCGAGAAAAGTGGTAGCGCCCCAGCCAGGCCGATAATGTTTGGCTTTCCTCTTGCCGGCTTGCGCCTGACTTTGACCTCTTTCCTTACTGCTCTCTCATTGGCTGAGCTAGATTGGGCCTGCCCCTGGCTGGGTTTCGTCCGTCTGACTTTGACCTCTTTCCTTACTGCTCTCTCATTGGCTGAGCTAGATTGGGCCTGCCCCTGGCTGGGTTTCGTCCGTCTGACTTTGACCTCTTTCCTTACTGCTCTCTCATTGGCTGAGCTAGATTGGGCCTGCCCCTGGCTGGGTTTCGTCCGTCTGACTTTGACCTCTTTCCTTACTGCTCTCTCATTGGCTGAGCTAGATTGGGCCTGCCCTAGGCTGGGTTTCGTCCGTCTGAATTTGAACTCTCTCCTTACTGCTCTCTCATTGGCTGAGTTTCGATCGCTTGTGTACATCGAGTTACATGCTTGTTGTTCATTCTTAATCCAGTATGCTCTTGAGGCCAAAAACCCGGAAGAGAGGAAAGGAAATTTTAGCTACCACAATAACTTTAAGAGTGATACTGCGTCTAAAAAAAGAGCAGACGCTCTAATTTTCACAACTGTAATTGCGGATGACATTTAGTTACTCTACTATCTACTAAGCATCTGTGAAATATATTGGCCTTTCTCCTTGTGCGACTCTATTGGCTCATTTATCCGCCTCTTAACCCATCCAACACGACCGCGTCTTCCAATAGTGAACCCCTCTACCCCCATTTTATTGCCTTCCTCAGTCATGTACACTGAGTGACGCTAGCCAATTTACATTATCACTTTACTAGCAAGCAACCGAATTGCCTTTTTTCATCCAAATCAAAAATTCTGTCGTGGCATAAAAAATTAGAAATTCATGCGCACTCATATGCCCAAAATAAAGTAGACTGATTGCATTTTGCAAATAAAATTTAACAAACGACCTAACTAGTGTTTCTACTAACTAAGGCTCAAGTTAATCATCCAGTCCCAGCTGCAGCAGATCCGAGCCCACTATTGGCGGTGTCGGTGCAGCCGCTGCAGCCGCCGGGGAGGCCGACACGGGCCCAGACAGTCCCAGCAGGGGATTCTCCATGCCGACAGTCACGGAGCCCAACAGGGCGGCGGCTTCGGCGTGGTCGAATCGTCTGGAATCGACGGTCAGACCAAGGCGGACCAGCGGCGGCTCCGGACTGTCGCTGCTGACGCTCGCTGACGGAGTGCCGACAGTCAGCAGCAGGGGGGCCTCCGGATGCAGCACAAAGTGGGCGAACTGAACGGCCGGCTGGTCGGAGAGGTCGCACACTCTGAATTTTTATGAAACGCGTTCGATTTTTCATTAAACCTACTAACAGTAGCTTGCAAAAACAGTAAACTAATTTTTTAAACGGTTAATGAAGAAAAAATCTTTAACAATGAATCTAGTCAATGTATGGGAATTGCTGAGATTCAGTGGCTCAAGGGGGAATTGCTGAGATTCAGTGGCTCCAGGGGGAATTGCTGAGATTCAGTGGCTCAAGGGGGAATTGCTGAGATTCAGTGGCTCAAAGGGGGAATTGCTGAGATTCAGTGGCTCAAGGGGGAGTTGCTGAGATTCAGTGGCTCAAGGGGGAGTTGCTGAGATTCAGTGGCTCAAAGGGGGAATTGCTGAGATTCAGTGGCTCAAAGGGGGAATTGCTGAGATTCAGTGGCTCAAAGGGGGAATTGCTGAGATTCAGTGGCTCAAGGGGGAGTTGATGAGATTCAGTGGCTCAAAGGGGGAATTGCTGAGATTCAGTGGCTCAAGGGGGAGTTGCTGAGATTCAGTGGCTCAAGGGGGAGTTGATGAGATTCAGTGGCTCCAGGGGGAATTGCTGAGATTCAGTGGCTCAAGGGGGAATTGCTGAGATTCAGTGGCTCAAATGGGGAGTTGCTGAGAATCAGTGGCTCAAATGGGGAGTTGATGAGATTCAGTGGCTCCAGGGGGAATTGCTGAGATTCAGTGGCTCAAAAAGGGAGTTGCTGAGTTTAATGCCTTTTGGCCCGAGTCTAACTGTAATAAAAGCATCTGTCATGACTCATGCGATAAACAGCTCGGAGAGCGCATGCCAACTCACACAGCCGCTAGCGGGCCGGAGTCGCTGTTGGCAGACGCCGCCTCTGCCAGGCGCCTGTCAATCTCGCGCAGGCCCATCGCTTGGGCGCGCGGCAGCCGGACTAATCTGGGCAGAGCCGGCGCCGCCAGCAGCAGGGCGCCGATGTTCACCGGATCGGCCTCGGAGCCACCGCCGGACAGCGCGCTGGCCAGGGCGCGCACAGCCAGGGCGACAATCGAGGAGGGGGCGCCGGAGGCGGGCAGGCGCGGCCTGCAGGAGGCGGTGGCGTAGGCGTGCGGCGCGGCCGACTTGATGGCCGCCTGGAGGGCCGCCCAGTCGCGCAGGCCGGGCGCCACGGGATGGTCCAGGTAGCCCGGCTGGGTCCGCGGCTCTAGGGGCCGCATCGACGGCCGGCTGGCGGAGTCAGCGGCGGGGGCGCCGGGGACAGCGGCAGGGGCGGCGGGGACAGCGGCAGGGGTGGCGGGGACAGCGGCAACCCCTGCAGACGGGGCGGAAGCGGCAGCAGCTACGGCAGCAGGCGGAGCGGATTTGACCTGGGCGAGAACGTCTGACTTCAGCAGGGTGCCGTGCGGCCCGGTGGCGCGCAGGTCGGCAGGGGTCAGGCGATGCAGCCGAATGAGCAGCTGGGCGGCCGGGCCGATGCGGCGAGGCGGCGAGGCTGTTGACGATAGTGGCGGCGTCGACGATGTTGAAGGCGAAGGTGAAGGCGGGGCAGCGGCAGAGGGCGGCTTATCGGCTGCAGTGGCCAGCTTGGCGGCCTCTGAAGCCACGGCTTGCCAGTCCTCGCCGGGGTCGGCCATAACGGCGAT
Source organism: Macrostomum lignano (assembly GCA_002269645.1). Lineage (NCBI taxonomy): Eukaryota > Metazoa > Platyhelminthes > Macrostomidae > Macrostomum > Macrostomum lignano. Next base: position 314,811 of record NIVC01001256.1, read on the forward strand.
GACGTCGCCAACTGAGCCGGCGGAGCCGTCGGCGCGGAGCACCCGGGCCAGGACGCCTTCGTCGTCAAATTCGAAGGACACGACCGCCTTGTCGGTTTGAATGTCGCACAGAATGTCGCCGGGCTGCACCGTATCGCCCTCGGCTTTGTGCCACTTCACAATGGTGCCCTCGGACATTGTGGGAGACAAGGAGGGCATGCGCACGCTGGTGGAGTCTGTGCAGTTGGGGGGGGGCGGAGTAGCGGATTGTTAGAATTTGTGAGGGCGAGGCTGTTACAGAGTTCGAGTCGGATTTCTATATGGTTGCATCATATCCTACTGGCACCTTTTTGGACAAATTTAATCATTTAATCATTTTCTAGAAAAAAATTTGCTCCCAGTCATCTGTTAAATTTGTGATTCCTATCTCTCCCAGAGGCATTTCTTAGTGCAGTGTGACCTCTAGTACAGGGTGGCCATGCAGTATGCTTATGCTAGTTGTGTTCAACTCCATTGCAGAGGCCATGGCAAGGCAAAGTTACCCCACTACTTTCTGCATCACAAGAATAACATCTTCTAATACATATAGCATACAACACAATGTAGCATATTGAGACATCTGGCACTAGCATCAAGCTAGTAGGTGCACTACTTATTCTTTCTATTAACTTAAAAAAGCATTTATAGATCTAGGAAATATGTTTTATAAAATTTTAAAATAAAGAGGACATTTAATAAACTACACTAAACACTAGAGATCATATAGGATCATTTTGAGGATTAGGAATTTATCTTTACCTCTACTAAGACCTAATAGATTTATTAAAGACTTAGTGAAGGTTACATTTTTTGTTTTTTTATTAAAAACCAACAAAAATGTCTTACAAAAAATATTAGCCAAAATAAATCATAAATAATATAACCAAGGCAAGAAATTTCCTTATTTTGCTTTAGAACTAATATTTTATCTAAATAAAAGCCAATCCCTTCTTTACTTTTTCAATATTGGACTAAAATTTACCAATATTTAAGTTTCTAAGTAGAGCTAAGTGAGCAACATAGATTAAAAATTTTTTTTTTTAAATAGCAAAAATGTAACATTTTCCTAGTATAGACTTTAGTTTAGTAATTGTTCTTAATTTATTGTAACTGTATTGTATATACTTTTAAAGAATAAACTACAAACTAAGATTAGATATGGCTACTAAAGTTAAAATTGGATTGCTTATCAAAAAGCATAGACATCAAAATGTCAAATTTCTAATAGCATGTCTAGCAGGATGGAATTCTTGCTCGGGGGTAGGAAAATGCGCGCGCAAGTTTTTGGAGCAGCGCGCAAGTTTTTGGAGCAGCGCACAAGCATGCAAGCCAGCTATAAAAAAAGTCATAATGCAGATCATGGCCCATGGGCTAAAAATGAAATTTCTAGTTTTTCAATTCTTATGCCGATGTAAATTAGAAATTTGTACTTTAAGTGTAAGGTAGCTTGAACACTATACTTTTTAGAGAAAATATTCTTTAAAAATTATAGGAGTTTCACTGAACTTTAAAGTAACTGTTTTTGCTAAAAACTATTATTCTTTATTTTACTTTTGTTTAAAATTTTCTGGCAAAAACAACCTTCCAGACTATGAAAAGTAGGAGAACTTGAGTGTGTATACACTACATGGCACATAGGCCTAACCATGTTGAATGCATGTAAAAGTCAAATCCTGTCTTTGATTCTGCAGCAAACAGCTTCTTTGCAAGCGCATACAATGGAGCATGCACATACCTTCTTTAAGAGCACGCAAGTAAACTCCTTTTCAGCATGCAAGCGCGCACAAATATGACAAGCATGCACAAACGTGTAACAACTTTTGTGCAAGACCACACTCTCGAATCTGTTGTATGGTACGCCGGAAAAAATGACCCCTTACGCCATAAATTTAAGTTTATGCCAGAAAAAAATTTTGTACATGATATGTACGCCGGAACGAAATTGCAACGTTACGCTAAATTGAAACTCACATTTTAGGTCCCTTTTCTTTTTGAGTAAAATTACCTTTTACTTTAATAAACACAAAAATCTGAGAATAAATAAATAGTAACTGTTGTATAGTGTTTCTTGTTTTGTATTTTGTTTTAACATTTTGTTTGTAAAAACATTTTTAAACATTTTTTGTACGTCAATTGAACATACAATATGTGAATACATCATTTTATATGTCTACTGCCACGCCAGACATCTGCGCCAGACACCGATACGCCGGCGCAGTGGCGCACAATTGGCATAGCTGTTGTGTTACGCCGGATGTTATACGCCAAGCATATTTTCAGGTCTACTGTACGCCGGAATTTTCCGGCGTATATGTAAGATTCGGGAGTGGGGGTGCAAGAATTCCATCCTGGTATGTCTACATAATCCTAACAAATATTTAACTTGTTTTAATATTGAGAAAATAGCTTAGCATTTTGCCATTTTAATGGTTCAAATTAAGCTATTTTTACTAAATCTTAAAATATAGTCGAATTTTACTTTAAATATACTTACAATATATTTCCAAGAGAAAACTTGCAAAAACATGGCTCTTACTTAGTCTTAAGTCTTATTATCAATGGACAATGAGTGGATATGAGACAACCAACCTACAGCTAATAGGAGTCAACATATTTCTATTAATAATACCATTGAGGTAAAAAACTAACTTTTAACATGTTTATAAACTTATTTTAACTTACAACGATATTGAGGACTCTTATTGTATCCAGTATAAGTGAGACCAATTTGTTTGAGAAGTTGCTTTTGATGGAGATGGCAATGCCATTGGATCGGTATTTGGTTTGATTTATGAAGCCGACAACACAAACTCTTGAATATAGGGCTCGCTTTTCCTCGAATAGTTATAAACGATATCATTTTATTAGTTGCTATTACTTTCACCAAACTAGTGTTTGCACTAATAAGTTAGCTTAACTTAAATTTATATTTTCTTGATTCAGTTCCTCGAAAATTCCGAGTTAAGATGTTGCAGTTTAAAAGGAATAAACAAAGGGTTTGCTTGTTAGAGATAAAAAACGATTAGACTCGGTTTTAGAAAAAATTAACTGACTAATCTTTAAAACTAGAAAAGACTTGCTAATAAATATAACGTTTTAATTTTAAGATAAAATTCTCGCTGCAATCCTGAGTTAAGATGAAGGAATTAAATTTTTCGGCTTGGAATCATTTAAACCTTAATTCGACAATTGCGGTAGACAGTTTCATTATTTTTTTCAAAACATTTCGAAAAGTATATTTAAGGCTTTAAGGCCCAATATAAGCCAAAATGAGTCATCATATCGCACGATTGATATATAATGCAATGCAAAATATATGTACTAGCCGTGTAATCAAGAAAATGTTGCCATACGTACTGGAGTGGCGGCCGGGTATAAACGTTGCTTAACATTTCTTGATGCAGATTACATTGCATAGTTTACAGGTTCATTTAGTCCTATCTAGCACATATTTTTACATGTTTTCCGGGCGTGTCTTTTAAGCTTTCGTGTGATGTACGGTACCGTATATTGTTGCATTGGTCTGGCCCAGTGGCTCCATGTTCAATTCTCTCATTATCTTGACTTTCATAAAGTGAATCTGATGTTTACAATAACGTAATAATAATAATGCCTTACTCAATTGAAGGTACAAATACTTATCTAGATACATATCGTAGCGCTATGCTGCTATGCTGTCTCTCTCCTTATCCTCGCTCTTGTTGGGCCGGTGGATCAAGCCGGGTTTGGGGGGCTATGGCCTTGGCCTACGCTCCCCCGCCCGTTATAAAAGCTACATGTAGGACCAATCTTAACTTATAAGAGATAAAAAACCGTGCAAGAGTGCACATGCAGAGCATGCAAGCAATTAAATGCTAATTGACAGGACTTCAAACCTGCCAAAAAGTTTTCTGCTTTTATTCAAATAATTTTGAAACTGCTGTCAATGAAGACTGTTTGTTAAAGATAATGGAAGCACCGGAAGTAGAAAAGCCGCGTTAATATTGCATGCAGTAGAGCTGACAGATTCATTTTTAATGGTAAATCAAATAAAAAAAGCATTTTCCCACTACGACATGAATAGAACAATCTAATGGTTTCGATTGTAATTTACATGCAACACAGCGACCAATCAAACGGGAAAAGTTAGTTATGAATGCATCTATATTGCATTGTAAACTGGTAAAATACCGAGCCCACTTGGGAAGAGCCAATGTGGGAGAGCTTATGTAGGAAAGACCTGTCATCAATTTTAGCGACTGGCCTCTCCGTTGCTACTCGACACTGGCCGAGGGGTTGCCAGGTGCCGCGCCACGGCCTCCTCGCCGAGGGCGGCCAGCTGGCCGGGCGAGCAGCAGTCGTCCAGCCAGTCCAGGACGCCGTCCAGCAGGCTGCCGCAGTCGGCGGTGGCGCCCAGCCGGCTAGCAAAGGAGCCGGCCAGATGGTCCGCGACGTGCCGGAAGACGGCCAGCTTGGCAGCGTCCGCGCTCGCTCCGGCGGCTGACTGGCCGCCGTCTCGGCTGACCCGGCGCTGATAAACTCGATTGATGAGGCGCGCAGCTTCCGTCTGTTTGCGCAGGGCGGCCAGCTGTCTATCGAGCTGATCGCGCTGGCGCATCAGCGCCTCAAAGTGGCTGATGGCCGCCTGAAGGGTGGCCGCCCGGCTCGCCCGCCCAGCCGGAGACAAAGGCGCCTCTCCAGAGCCGAAGGCCGGCTCCTCGGCGCTGCTGCCGCCAGTCAGGGCGGCCAATTCGGCGTAGGCGGCCTTGATGGAGTTGCGACGGCGCTGCTCCGACTGCGAGTGGGCGCGACGCTTCTGCAGGTCGTCGGGGCTGCCGCCACCGCCCCCGCCGCCGCCGCCGCAGCCGTGTGTCTCCGGCTGCTGCTGCGACTGCGACTTGCGACTCTGAAGTGCAAGAAGGGAAGTCAGCTCGGAGGGACTCTCAAGTGGTATAAAGTACATCCAAATCCAACTGGTACTAACATGATCTGTTTCTGTCCCTGTAGACCAAAATGCTATATTTCGACCATTAAAATTTTTCCCGCCGTGCAAGCTTTTAGCGCTACAATTCTATACTTTCTACTTATCAGTAGATGATCTCTACAACTCCCTAAATTTATTTTCTACCCTAAACCTAAATTATTGTGCAATCTAATATAGAAACAGAAAAAAACCTTAAGTGGGCAGGTGTGCAGCCAACGGCACAGCCGCTGTGATTGTGTACTGTTAGGGGGGAGGCGCTACCCTATCACAGAGAGACAAACTAGTTCAACAGCGCACTAACCGCAGCCAACAGCATAGAAAATAAATAAAATTCACAGTCTAGGATGCCCTATTTGACAACTGCATAAAAATGATGAAATACATTTGCTTATTATATTTCCGAATGATTGGAACGCAGCTAAAGCAATATAAAGCATCAGTGAAAAAAAGAAGCTTTCTTGAATAGATGGCCGAACATAGCCATTTATATTACTAATGTAAGTAGTGTGACTCAATTATTTCTTAGATAAATATGTCCGCAGAAGTGCAATTGAGCGCTCACAACAGGTGCTCAAACTGGTGCTCAAATTAGCACTCAGAATCGATGGGAAAAATTGCCTAGAAAAGCAGCTAAGGCAACGCCAGACACTGTGAAGCATTTAAAACTAGTAATCCAAGAGCCAGAGTTTTTAGCACAATGGACCCGCATCTGACTACTGTAACTAGTAGGAGTGAAGAGCAGAGATTAAAACCAACAAAAGACTGCAGTGAAAGTCTGCTATTAAAAAAGTAAGAATAAAACATATTGTAAGAAAATAGGAGTTAAACTCAAGAGTAAGATTCTCATTGGATTCTTTGAGACAGAGCAGAGCAGAGCAAATAATAATATAATTAGTTCCAAGAATGAATAGCAAACACATTGCACTATTGACAATGCCTAACTCTCTACTGAAACTGTCTTTTAAGCAGTATATAAGTAATATAGAGCAGTTTGAACCAGTATACAGAAATCTATGGAATACTCACTCCAAGCTCTACCTCCAGTCTGTTCCAACCAAAATTGTACTAGAAATTGTTAAGTCCAACTCAACTAGCCAAGTCAGAGATTTTCACGAGCTTTGCGAAAATAATCTGGCACAGACGGCATCGTCTTCTAGGAGCAGCAAGACTTCTTGGAGCTCTGCGATTGCTGGGCAGCGCCCGCGCCCAGGCTGACGGTGGAGCGCTGCTGCGGCAGGGCCCCGTGGCCCGCGTTGTCATCCCGGAGCTGTCTGGCGCTCGCGATGCGGTAGATGCCTGGTTTGGGGTCATTTGGGGTCAACTGGGGTCATTTTGTGGTCATTTGGGGTCAACTGGGGTCATTTGGTGGTCAGTTGGGGTCAACTGGGGTCATTTGGTGGTCATTTGGGGTCAACTTGGGTCATTTTGTGGTTATTTGGGGTCAACTGGGGTCATTTGGTGGTCAGTTGGGGTCAACTGGGGTCATTTGGTGGTCATTTGGGGTCAACTGGGGTCATTTGGTGGTCATTTGGGGTCAACTGGGGTCATTTGGTGGTCAGTTGGGGTCAACTGGGGTCATTTGGTGGTCATTTGGGGTCAACTTGGGTCATTTTGTGGTCAGTTGGGGTCAACTGGGGTCATTTGGTGGTCATTTGGGGTCAACTGGGGTCATTTGGTGGTCATTTGGGGTCAACTGGGGTCATTTGGTGGTCATTTGGGGTCAACTGGGGTCATTTGGTGGTCAGTTGGGGTCAACTGGGGTCATTTAGGGGTCGTTTGGGGTCATCTGCTGGCAGCGGATTCTAATGACTTTATAAAGGATTCTAATGACTTTGGGGAAGATTCAAATGACTTTGGGGAGGATTCTAATGGCTTTATGGAGGATGCTAATGACTTTGGAGAGGATTCTAATGGCTTTATGGAGGATGCTAATGACTTTGGGGAGGATTCTAATGGCTAATGACTACTGAAAAGGTTCTATTTACTGTATATAATCAAAATATTAAAAATTTTATCCCGATATTGACAGCGAATATCCATGGCAACACGCCGGATTCCAATTACAGCCGAGTGGACTCCAAATGACTCAGCAGGACTCAAGCATCCAACAGTCTCACCTGTGAGAATCTGCACAAACGCCTCCTCAACGTTAGTGGCATCCAGGGCGCTGGTCTCCATAAAGCTGAGGTTGTTCCGCTCGGCGAAGGCTTGCGCCTCGTCGGCCGGGACAGCGCGCAGGTGGCGCAGGTCGCACTTGTTGCCAACCAGGGCAACCACGGTAGCGGGGTCGGCGTGGTCGCGGAGCTCCCGCAGCCAGCGGTCGCAGCTCTCGAATGTTCGTGCTTGGCGATGTCGTACACCAGCAGGGCGCCCACGGCGCCGCGGTAGTAGGCGGAAGTGATGGCGCGGTACCTTGATTGATAGGTGCAAATGGGAGCGCAAACTGTTCAACTGGGTATTTTTTATTCGAGAACCGGATTGTTGGATTTAGGATCTGGATTCTTGGATTTGGGATCTGTATTCTAGGATTTGGGATATGGATTCTTGGATTTGGGATCTAGATTCGTGGATTTGGGATCTGGATTCTTGGATTTGGGACCTGGATTCTTGGATTTGGGATCTGGATTTATAGATTTGGGATCTGGATTCTTGGATTTGGGATCTGGATTCTTGGATTTGGGATCTGGATTCTTGAATTTGGGATCTGGATTCTTGATTTGGGATCTGGATTCTTGGATTTGGGATCTGGATTCTTGGATTTGGGATCTGGATTCTTGGATTTGGGATCTGTATTCTAGGATTTGTGATCTGGATTTCTGGATTTGGGATCTGGATTCTAGGATTTGGAATCTGGATTCTAGGATTTGGGATCTGGATTCTAGGATTTGGGATCTGGATTTGTGGATTTGGGATCTGGATTCTAGGATTTGTGATCTGGATTTGTGGATTTGGGATCTGGATTCTTGGATTCGGAATCTGGATTCTTGGATTTGGGATCTGGATTCTTGGATTCGGAATCTGGATTCTTGGATTTAGGATCTGGATTCTTGACTTCGGTATGCAAATTATCGGTTCCGTGTCTGCAGTCTGTTTCTGTGTCTGAAGTCTTAGCACTATACAAAATCTGATAGTGCTATCGGTGGACCAGGGAATGCATGTACATGTATACTAAAGCTAGAAACTGTCCGTGACTAAAGCTCTTTACTCCACACACCGGCGTCAGCTCAAGCTAGCTCCGGCAAGAAGGCATACCAAGGCCAAATCAGATTTTTCAAGCCAATTAAGTTGCTAATTATAAAACACTCGAACTTACGGGCCTGCCCTGACTCCCCATCTCTCCAACCTAACTAGCAAAGCAACAGCAGCGCGCCGAGCGTAGAAAATGCAGATTGCACTGCGCCAACCCGCCTATTTGTCTGGGACACTTGAACAGCTCAACCGGCACCTGCTAGCACAGAGCCAATGCACTGGATAGCTGGGCTATACTTGTACCATTGCAAAGCTGTTAATTATAGCCAAGACAGACATTTTCTGATGCGCGAAGGAGATCGAAATCGCAGGAAAAAACCTCCCTTTGTGAAAGGTAACCGAAGGTCTGTCCAGTGGCGTAGCCAAGTATTCCCTGACCTTGAAAATAATTCTTACAACTTTCAACAGCAAATGTTGATGGTAACATGTAGGAATACAAATTCGGAATTCAGAAGATAAAATCTTGTCTGTGGCGCTAAACTCTTGTCTGTGGCGCTAAACTCTTGCCTGTGGTGCTAAACTCTTGTCTGTGGCGCTAAACTCTTGCCTGTGGTGCTAAACTCTTGCCTGTGGCACTAAACTCTTGCCTGTGGCGCTAAACTCTTGCCTGTGGCGCTAAACTCTTGCCTGTGGAGCTAAACTCTTGCCTGTGGCGCTAAACTCGCCTGTGGCGCTAAACTCTTGCCTGTGGAGCTAAACTCTTGGCTGTGGCGCTAAACTCTTGCCTGTGGCACTACTAAACTCTTGCCTGTGGAGCTAAACTCTTGCCTGTGGCGCTAAACTCTTGCCTGTGGCGCTAAACTCTTGCCTGTGGCGCTAAACTCTTGCCTGTGGAGCTAAACTCTTGGCTGTGGCGCTAAACTCTTGCCTGTGGAGCTAAACTCTTGGCTGTGGCGCTAAACTCGCCTCTTGCCTGTAGAGCTAAACTCTTGCCTGTGGCGCTAAACTCGCCTGTGGCGCTAAACTCTTGCCTGTGGAGCTAAACTCTTGGCTGTGGCGCTAAACTCTTGCCTGTGGCACTACTAAACTCTTGCCTGTGGCGCTAAACTCTTGTCTGTGGCGCTAAACTCTTGACTTTGGCGCTAAACTCTTGCCTGTGGCACTAAACTCTTGCCTGTGGCGCTAAACTCTTGCCTGTGGCGCTAAACTCTTGCCTGTGGCGCTAAACTCTTGCCTGTGGCGCTAAACTCTTGCCTGTGGAGCTAAACTCTTGGCTGTGGCTCTAAACTCGCCTCTTGCCTGTGGCACTAAACTCTTGCCTGTGGCACTACTAAACTCTTGCCTGTGGCGCTAAACTCTTGCCTGTGGCACTAAACTCTTGTCTGTGGCGCTAAACTCTTGCCTGTGGCACTAAACTCTTGTCTGTGGCGCTAAACTCTTGCCTGTGGCGCTAAACTCTTGTCTTTGGCGCTAAACTCTTGCCTGTGGCACTAAACGGTGCTAAACTGACACTAAAAATATTTTGTTCAGTAACTGGGAGCTGGGACTCATTGCCCCGCTGGCAAAGCAGATTCCCTTGCACCTGATTCTCTTACAATGACGTTGACTATGGTTGTTTCAAATCAAATATTCAACTCTTGAAGCCAGGTCTTAAACGTTTGACACAGAACTTGTGTATTCACCTCTCCTGCCCAGCAGTGTCCCAGATTTGGCTCTTCACAACTTTGCCATTAACCCGGATGCTGCGGGTAGCAAACTCTACACCAATGGTGGACTTGGACTCCAGGTTGAACTCATTGCGAGTGAATCTGCTGAGCAGGTTGGACTTGCCAACTCCAGAGTCGCCTATCAGGACAACTAAAATGGAAAGTTGATATTTGTATTTAGGGGGATTCCACAATACCCATATGCAGTATTAAATCTTATAATAATATAAAAATGGTAACAATTGAAAATAAGTAAACAACAATAAAGATCTAGAGAATAATACTTATGGTTTTGTAATTTTTAATAATAAATGCTATTAAATGAGTAGAAAAGATAAATAGCATTTTGTACTTATTAAGGAAATGATTTTTGCTATATTATCACTTCTATAAAAAAATCTCAACTGCCAAGTGGAAGAGGCAGTTGACTCTTCCACCACAGGTGCTGACCTACAGGCTGGAAGCCATCCCCATGACTGCCACTCGTGAGGCGAGCTTGGAGGCCTGCCATCATCACCTCCTGCATAATGCCCTGTGCATCTAGTTCCCCAAGCACGTGAGCAACACTGAGCTGACAGTCTAGACCCACATGCTGCCCCTGGTCACACTTTGCAGAGGCGGCGCCAGATATTGATCAGCCACTGCCTGCGGGCCCACACACAAGGCACCAGGCCCCACTCACTGACCTGCTGCTTAGCCACCTTGTGGGAGACTCCACCAGGGCCAGGCGCGCTGCACCACTCTGACTGACACTCTTCTCACTGACTTACAGGCTCTGGGCCTTACCTCTTAGTCTGCAGCTAGGCTGGACTCAGCTGTTTTCCACCAATGGGTGCTTCGCTGACCCCTGAGCCAGCATCTGTTTAATAATAATAATAATAATAATAATAATAATAATAATAATAATAATAATAGTATTAATAATAATAAAAGTAAATATGTAGATTAATATATAATCTTTGGATTTCAAAGGATTATATATATGTATTGGTTTGGTCAAAGTTAAGAATATTTATTAAGGTTAATTGTATAAGGAATTTAAAAAATATAAAATCAGAAAAAATATAGGTAAGTTTCATTTCCTCATGAAATTGTAGCATATTTAGAACTAAAATCAAACATCACCACAATCTATTGGGTGGCATGGATTCACTAACAAAAAGTCATTATCATTAAAAATGGGTGAATGCAAATTGAAAGATAATGAGTTATGGGTAGGGAAAACATGTTAACTTAATTCCGAGACATGGATGAACCAGAATTCAGCACTCAAATAGGCTAGGAAGGCGGTGGCGTACGCAGCCCCCCCCCCAATTGCCTAGGGAGGTGACTGATGGAGGTCTTGCCAGAGGCGACTAGCCAGATAGAACCCTAAAAATGTCCTTTATTGTTGCAACTTGTCGGTGCAGATGGACGATACTCCCCCTGGGCTGTTGGCGCCCCTTCAATGGAAAATTCTGCGTACGCCACTGCAGGAAGGGAAAAAAATCATATCATAATTTCAAAATAAAGAATGTACCTTTGAAAAGATAGTCATATTCGTCATCCTTTGAAGTCATAATGGTATAAAATAAAGCAGCTATATTTAAAATCACGTCTAGATGATTAGACTCTTTAAACTACTTTTGCCTTTTCCTCCTTCCTAGATCCTAACTCCTACAGATAAAAAATTTCCTGGATTAAAAATCTGTTTCCTTGAAAACGACAACTTAAAATATAGCACTTTAGAACTGTAAAACAAAAATCCACACTTATGATGACTTCTCTTACAGATTTTACATAAAAGTGCAAATGTATTTTACTAAAATTTATTCGAATATTCCTATTAATGAGCTAGTTGCACAAACAGTTTTACTTGCTTTTTATTGCTTTTCTGTTTATCCGCTGCTTTTCTTCGAAACGAACCGATAAGCTAGCTTTGATTTTCTCAGCGTTTCAACCTATTACATGTAGGCCCTATTGCTTTTTATGTTCAAATTTCAAATCATTAAAAAATTATTGATCTGTCGGCCATAGAGTAGAGTGTATACCCTTGCACTCGAATGACACTTGTCTGTCGCTGTAAGTCGTGTAAGACAGATAGACGTGACATTTCTGGGATTCTAGCGCAATGGAATTAAATCTGGAATTGTCTAGTTAGGGCCTATTTAAAAGTTACAATACAATTATATCAGGATAAGTTTATTTAAATGTTTAAAATGCCAAAGAAATTTTCTATATTCACAATTGAGCTACATTTTTAGATATTATAGGTCTATCTTGTCATTCCTTTTCTTTAATTGTCTTGTATATTTCACTTGCTCTTTAGCTAGTCGTAATGCCTAGGCTATGAATGATTATTGTATAATATTTTATTTGATATAGTAATAATTTTATAATTATTGAGATTCTTGGAATAATTTACTGTCAAATCTAGCTTATAGATGTTCTATCTATTAAACAAGTAGTCTATAAACTTTTGCAACTTTTCTAAGTCAAAGTGTGACAGTGTAATTCAAAGAAGCATATGTACAAGTATTGTATTTCCTTATCTTGTATGCATGCTGTGCTAGTGATACTTGTATTCTTTATATTTTAACAATATTCTATATGTATTATTATTGTAGTAATGTTACAATTGAATCTATAGTTTGTTTGTGGCCTTGTATGTATTTATTCTAGTATTATTTGTATTTCTTGCATATTGAATTATTTCTTGTAAAGTAGTTCCATTTATCTATGTACATGTATTGACATTCTAATAATCCTGCATAATACTTGTATTTTATCAATCATATTTTATTATATTGTGCCTAAGAGGGGTCTAGTTTTTGGATTAAGCTTGTTGTTATCTTGTTTACTTACCAATTATAAATATACTCTTGCAGTCAGCAGCCACTCTTTTCCTTTGTTTATTTGCTTTGCTTTTTGCCTTAAGCTTGAGGGTGATCAAATAAATTACCAGTCTATATAACTAAATTTACAAAAATTTTGCTATGGGTAAAATCAGCTGCTAATCTGCTAGATTATATGTTAATCCAATTATTTGCTAAAATAATAAAAAGCTGTCCTCCCACTTTATTTGTCACAAAAGATTTTTTTCAAGTTAAACAAAATTTAAGTTGTCTCTTTTTAAAAATTATCCTAAATTATATGCACTTATCTATCCTTCAACACTATGCCTGTATTTAATTTTAATACTAAATTTTAATACTAAAATACACTCTAAAGTCCAATGTTTATGGCTCTCTTATTTTGTGTTTAAA
>NIVC01001257.1:0-327612 GCA_002269645.1 Macrostomum lignano
ATGACTGTTATGACTGTGAAGGAACAAAACCCATCGTAACTGTTTCGGTCGAGTAACATTGCTCCTCAGAAAAATTCTCAAGAGTCCATTGGCTGTACGGAAACATTTTGAGAAATTTAAACTTCAAAGGTAAAAAAATCAGTTATTAAGTTTCTCTGTTTACTCGTAGTAGCATGTAAAGCATATTGCAGTCTCAATTTTATTCATAGCATGTCTAACGCTGCTTGTAAAGACAGAGATGGAGATGGAGAAGGAGATAGGTATGGAGATGAAGATGAAGATAGAGATGGAGATAAGGGAAGAAACGGGAGCTGCTCAACTCAATGCACAGTTAGTTCAGAGTTCAGACCCATTTTAAAGCTAATTTGAACAGTAATTGACCCGTAATGGTACTAGCAGTGAATGTGAACCGGCATTAAGGGGTATGGGTCGTTGGATATAAACGTACGCATACTCGTTCCTGTTTCAGCAGAATGAATATTGCAATGTACAGAGTGACTCTGTGATCGCACGGACCATTGAAGAGGCTACAATGCAAGTCAAGTCCGACCAGGCCTTCTGTACAAGCTAATTCCTGCAAGTCCTTGTCAAACTCCCTGCGATGACTTGAGGTCTTCGAGCATTGTACTAGAAAGTGGCTCCTTTCATCGCAACATGGATTCCGCGTTTTGGAGTACCGCTCTACGTCATCACAGATCGCGAACCACAGTCACAGTTTGAAGAGGAGCTTTCCGACGTCTTCTCATCCACTGTTGGGCTCCACAGACTTCGCACCACGGCTTACCATCCACAGTGCAGCGAGAAAGTGGGGAGAGCCCGTCGCACTCCCAAGACGATTTCAAGGCGCGAGGTGTTTCATGACTCGACAATCTGCCCCTAGCGTTACTTGCGATGCACATCGCACCGGACGATGCAGGTGTCAGCCCTTTCACCAGACTTACTGGCGAGAACCCCATGCTCCTTGGTCAGCGCTTCGGACCCTGCAACGATTCCATTGAATGTTGAGCAACTGCTCCAACACCCGCCCAGGGCAATCCGCTGTCAAAACCACGCTCCTAAAGACCTGTGAACAACCGACAAAGTCTGAATCCGAGTGAACAGGGTTAGAAGGCCACTGGAAGCGCCATACACAGGACCACCCAGTCAACTGACGCACGCCCAAGTTCTTCATTGTCGAGACGCGACCAAGTCAGGAAGCAATTTCCATCGACTGTCTGAAACCCTGCCCCTCAGCAGTCCGCAGCCAGATCACAAATAGGACCCGCCACATCGCCACCCAGCGACGGAGACACCCAGGAGTCTCATCAGGACACTGTGGCCACCGAAAACCACGAGGGAAACCAGAACCACACCAGCAGCAGCCTGCACCCCCAACACAATAGACGACCAGCAAAGAAGAACCCTTTTTCTACTTCCGACTGCTGACCTTTGCAAACTTGAATATGAACCCAACTTACCCAACCCATTTCTACATCTCGTAATTGCTGCTTATCATTGTACATAACTTCATTGCCATAACACCACACCCACAAGTTGCTACCTGAAGTATATGTATCACCCTAGCAGACGACTTGTATTTAAATCCCATCTCCGTACATGTGCAGCAAGGTGTCAAGGTGTTCACGGATCTTCTGGGAGTACTGGAGAAGTGCACATTGTTGCCCCTAAACTGACCAGGTTATGAACTGCATAGAATGCCGTCATATTGCGAAGGGTGGCCGCTCATATTTGTTCTATGTAGCCTCTAAGAGTTCTCGTTCTCACGCGTATGCTCTTCAGTGTTTTAATTACGCTCGTAAAAGGACAGGCAGCGGAGGCGCTCGCTTCACTTTTCTCTCGACCGCCTCTGCGGGCCCAAAGGCATGGCCCTTGCCTCGGCTGGGCTGTAGAACCACAGCAGCCTGGGCCCAGAAATACCGTGCTAATTTGAATTCAATTCTTTGCTATCCGATGTGAGCAGAAGGTGCATAGGACGCAAAATCCTACCTGTTACACAGGTGTTTTAGGAAGGCCGCTCTTGGCTAGGTGTCTTTTAAGCCGTTGATTGTTAGGATTGTGTGCACCGCTGCATCTTGACTTACTTGACTTAGCTGCAGGGTGGTCCGTAGACACAGCGGGGAGGCGAGGGTCGCCCATTCCGCTAGCCCCTGAAAGCCCGCAGACAGGCAGAGGCGTGGGGCCGGTCAGGGTGGTCCGCCGGTCCGTCCTGCAGCGTGATCTTCCGTTGGGAAGAAACTGGCTCGTCTAGTCGCCCGAAGGAACTGGATGAGCCGTGAGATGCTGTCGGGCTGGCAGACCTCGTCAATGGACGGGTTCGGCCCGAGGTAGCGTAGCCGGTCTCTGTTAAAGAAAGGGCAGTGACAGACAAAGTGCTGAGCATCTTCATTGTCGCACTCGCAAAAGGGGCAAATTTTGCTCTCGAGGTCGCCTCGGAGGAAGCAGTGCCTGGCGAGGTAGCCATGCCCGATAAGGGTCATACAATGGCTCGAATATCCTTCCGATTCTGGTTCAGAAGGATGTTTCTGAGCCTGCGAGACGGGCAAGGAACCGCGGCACGAGATTGCCGGCAGTTTTGGGTGCCCGCCCATCTGTCCCTGTGGAGGGAGTCAGCCCAGTCGTCGATCTGACTGTCAAGGGCATAGGGACCAGGGGGGCAGGGCCGAAGAAAGAGCCAGAGCCGCCCCTCTTGGCGAGGGTGTCTGCCAGCTCGTTCCCCGGAAACCCTGCGTGCCCTGGGATCCACTTCAGCCTGATAGTATTGCTTCTGGCCAGGAGGTTGAGCTGCCGGCGCAGTCGGCGACTGTCCGGGAGTTCGTTGTGGTGTGGCAAAGGGCCTGTAAGGCCGCTTGGCTGTCGGAGTGGATGACAATAGTCTTTCCTCTCGTAACCTTGACGTTCAGCTCTGCAGCGCAAGAGCTGATGGCAAGGACTTCGGTCTGGAAGACTGTGGAGAGTCTACCAGTGTGCTGGGCATGCGTGGCAATTACGCGGCCGTTGATGATGATGCAGACCCCAAAGCCGGCGCGACCGTCTTTGATGGATCCGTCCGTGTAGCAATGGACCTCCTGGAAATTCCAGTGGTCATTGGCAGCATCCCTAGAAAGGATGGTGACCTTGTAGCGCTGAAAGAGGTTGAGAGTGCGGGGTTCGCCGTCAGATAGGACGTGGAGCCCGCCGCTGTCTCTCAAGTCCTTGAGGCAGAGGTCAGCGTGGGGCAGAAGCTTGCGCTTAGCCATGGCCCTATGGGGCTGGATTCGAATGCCAGCGTCAGCTAGAGGACGGGCAGTCTTAGCCGCTTCCCTGCGAACAAAGATGTCCAGCGGAGGAATGTTGAGGAAGGCGTTGAGGCCATCGTAAGGAGCAGACGGAGGGGCGCTCATGGTCGTGCGACATGCGCGCCCTTGCGCTCTCCTGAGAGCCTCTAGACAGGTCTTTATCTGCAGGGCGCTAGCCCAGATCAGGCCGCCATACGAGATAGCGGGCCTAACCATTGCAGTGTAGATCCACCAGAGGCGCTTGGGGTGAGCCCCCAGGTGGTGCCGACAGCCCTGCGCAATTGCGCGAGGACTGCGAAGGCCTTTTTGGCTTTTGTTTGAACGTGGGGTGACCAGTTCAGCCTGTGGTCCAGGGTAATACCCAGACATTTAGTCTGCTTGCAGAAGGGGATTTCCCTTCCGTAAAGCGTGAGCGGCCGAATCTGCCACTTGGTCCTGCTGGTGAACATGATCGCTGCGGTCTTAGTCTCAGAGAGCCTTAAACCACAGCGGTCCGCCCATTGCTCAGCGGCGTAGATAAAGTTCTGAAGAAGGTCCCTGAGGGTATCAGGGGACGGACCAGATGCCACCGCGGTGACATCGTCCGCATATCCAACTTTCAGAATGGGGTCATGCCGAACATCCCGGAGGAGCTCATCGATGACCATATTCCAGAGAACTGGAGGCAGCACGCCATTTTGCGGGCTACCTTTGCAGACGGGGACCGTCCTCTGGTAGCCCAGCAGACTGGCGGTGGCCGTGCGATGGCTGATCATGTACATGATCCATCTGGTGAGATGTGAGTGCGTTTGCCTCTCACAAAGAGCTCTTCGGAACGCCTCAAAGAGGACGTTATCGAAGGCGCCAATGATGTCCAGGAAGATCCCCAGAGCAAAGCCATTACCAAGCACGGCCTTCTCGAGTTTATCGACCAGGACGAGCAGCGCGCTTTCAGTGGAGCGACCCGCCCGAAAAGCGTGCTGGTTCTCGCTGAGAGGTTTGTTCTTCAGCTCAACAGAGAGAAGGCGCCAAAGCACCAGTCTATCCATCAGCTTGACCAGGGAGGAGGTCAAGCTGATCGGTCTGAAGGATTTGATAGAATGGTAGTCCGGGCGGCCTGGCTTAGGGATAAAGATCACCTTTGCCTCGGTCTATGCCTGTGGGACATAACCAAGCGTGATGCATGCCCGAAGAAGGCTGCAAAGTTTGCGCAGGAAGCCTGGGCATTTAACCGCCTCTCTTAGGAGGGCCGGTACAATGCCGTAGGGTCCTGGGGCTTTGAAAGGCTTGAAGGAATTTGCCGCTCTCACGATGATAGAGGCAGCCAGCGCATGACCTCCCTCCGAGTGATCCGGAGTGATCGGGTTAGCTGGCTCGTTGGGGAAAAACGCAGTGAGCATTACATCAAGCGTTTCCCCTGGGTTGTCCGTGGACGTACCGTCGGTGCGTTTGACCGAGAGAGCTTAGACATTTTGTCCAGCGTGAGCGCTTTCACAACTCTGGAGGTGGGGCGTGAGCCCTCTAGCTCCTCACAGTATTGTCGCCATTTTTGAGCCTTTGCATTCCTAACCTGCATTTTAAACTCATGGATTGCTTCATGATAGGCGGTTTGGTCCGCAGGGCTCTTAGTTTTAGTTGCTCTGCGGTGGAGTCTCTTAGCCCTGCGACGGAGGTTGCCGAGCTCGGGATTCCACCACGGCGCCGATTTTTTCCCTTTATAGGCTTTTAAAGGGCAGGACGCCTCAAAGGCGGCGGTTAGCGTCTCTGTCAAAACAGTCGCGCACTCATCCGCCTCTCGGCACGACGTGATCGTGGATGGTTGGCCAGGAGACCGATGGAATTCCTTCAGGGCGAGCCCGAAGGTTTCCCAATCAGTATTTCTGGCGTTCCGTCTCCACGTAACACGAGTTGCGCTACGCGCGGCCATTAGGTTGAAGGAGATGAACTTGTGATCCGAGAGTGAGGACACTGGAAGCACCCGCCACGCCCCAATACTCTGGTAGAGTCTGGGCGTTGCGAGCGTAGCGTCGATCACCTCCGACCGGTTGCAGAACTCGAGGGTCGTAGAGGCAACGTAGGCTAGGAGGTCTTCGCCTCTCTGATTAATGCCAGTGCTGCCCCAGTGAGTGTGAGTGTGGTGGGCGTTGATGTCGCCGGCAACCATGAGCTCGTAGTTTTTGGCAGAGCAGAGCTCTACCAGCGTAGCGAGGGCTCTGGGGACGACCGCAGCATCACCTGCATCAGTTCGAGGATGTACTAAATTTATCTGGAAAATGATACTAAAGTATACTTGGCAGAAACACCTAAAGGTGGCTGCATCGTACAGATTTCGCTATATAGACTCTCTAGGTATCTAACCATTTTTAGCATAGTGGATATGGAAGTGGCTTAAAGCATCTGTTTGAAATTTAGGCTGACTCCTGTAAAAAGCATGACTCAAGCCCAAAACTCAAGTGAAAAGCACTGTCTGCTTTCAAAGACTGCATGGTTTCATACGCTCGTACGCTCGTAAATGATAATTCTAGCCTTTTGGGTGCAGTGAACGGTAACATCGCGAAAATATGCAGTAAATGCTTGTTGCTATGCTCCATGTCTGAAGTTAAGCTTTTTCCCACTCCGTTGCTATGCAGTTTGAGCGTCCTCATGCGACTGTCAGTCTTCATAATACAATTATTCAGCCTCCGGACCGAGCAACAGGGCAACGGACCTGTCAATCATTACTTTATTGAGGCCACCAGCTACGAAAATTTACTTATTGCGAGTGAGCCATGGCCCAAGAATGCTTCATTGTATGCGATTATACAATGCTAAATACAGCCTTCATTGTACGCTCGTATTCTCGCGAAAACAACAAAACAAAACAAAAAGCATCCGTCTCAAAAGAATGCAGTCACTCCACCCACACTGTTAGGTTGTCAAAATACATATTTTATGTTCAAAGCACGAATAAAGAGGCCTTCTGTACATGTACCAGCATAGCTTAAGCCTCCATAGAACCTAATAGCCACTGACCATTGTTGCAGCAGATAGGGAACCATCTATCTTTTTAACTGTGAAATTTGGAATACTCCATTTCTGTCACCATGTCACTCCGGGCAGATTTAATGTTTCTTTCTAATGACTCAGGTAACAGGTGGACACTAACAGTCGTTGACATTGACACCCAGTATAAAGAAGCTCGCCTACTAAAGACAAAAAAGTCTACAAGAAGCAGTTGCAAATTCTGCAAGATACTCTAAGAGTTCATGCACCCTTCAGCTATAGACAAAAGTCTCCTGCAAAAGCACAATACCAAAATGCTTTGTGGCAGAGTGGAACAACATAGGGACCAAGCCTATGTAGAAAGAGTATTTAGTAGGAAAATAAACGTCAACAAAAACATAAAATAAAATTTTCTTTTTAGCCAACGCGTTTCGTCAAACACAAGACGTCGTCAGGGCAAATTCAACTAACCTTAATTTTCAGCACCAATATATTTAAGCAAAACAAACTGTACAGTCCAAAGGCGGGTCAAAACAGTCCGGTAGAATTTCAAAAGTGCCAAGTACATAACAAAGGGAGAGAGAGAAAAAAATAGGCATGGCTCTGCTCACAGTACTCTTAGCTCACGCTCCACCCCATTGCCAGCAAGCTGCACATTCATGTTGGGTTTGTGCATTCTGATATAAGAAGCTTCAATAATCTTAAGCTTATGGTCAAATTTGCACCCATCCAGCACTTTAAAGAGCTGAATCGGTTCACCGTCACAAAATTTTTACAAACAAGCAGATGGTCATTAATCGCAGAGCTTTTTAGCCAATGTTCCCTAGCTCTAGTGTGCAGGTGTCGCTTCGTTTTTCCAATGTAGGAAACGCTCTGATCCTCAGAGCAGCGAAATTGGTAAACAACACCAGCCCTTAGAGCAAGTGGAACAGTTGACTTGAGCCTGCTAGCATAGCAACCAATCTTTTCAGTGCGAAAAACACTCCTAACGGTGCACTTAAGCCATTTGTTAAATGTTTTCTCAATTTTTTTCCTGAAGTCAAGCGAAACGTTACCAAAAAATGGGAGAACCAACAGAGCGTCCCAAGAATCATCTCAGATTGCCTGGATCTCACATCGCTGGAAACTTTCTTGTGACAAACGCATTGATAATGCGGCTGACAAAACTGAGAGGGTAACCATTGGATCTGAGGATTTTAGTCAGGGCACGAACCTCATGGTGGAATAAACTCCAAGAACTGCTCACCTCGTAGGCTCTGTGAAGAGGGCACCTAACTAACCCGACTTTCCAGTGAGACGGGCATAAAGCATGAAAATTTAACATCAGTCCAGTAAACGTCGGTTTACGGTAAACTTTCACGAGAGGACGGTGTCCAGAGCAGTCAACCTCGGTATCAAGAAAAGCGAGATTCTTGCCTCCGCCCTCAACGGTGAACTTGATGTTCGGGTGGGTGGAGTTGATAGTGGTAAGAAACTTGTCGTGGTCTTTTTTATTGTCAAAAGCAGCAAAAGTATCGTCAACATAACGCTTATAAAACCGTGGGGCATTAGGGAGCTTCATCCATTCAGTCTCTCAATGGCTCATGCACAGATCAGCAAGCGTAGGGGCAAGAGGACACCCCATAGCGACACCGTCAATTTGGCGGTAGTATTGGTTTTCAAACATGAAAATGCCAGAGACCGCAAGGCCAAGCATCTTTTTTAAAGCATTCTTAGGAATAGTCAGAGGGTTATTCTGGTAGACAAGGTCAGTGGCCAGGTCAATCGCAAATTCAACCGGGATGTTAGTAAACAGGGAAGTCACATCGTAGCTAAACAACAATTCTTTACCGCTTAATTGGATTTGGCTAATCGATTCAACGAATTCTCTATTCGACCTAACCGAATGATCACGGACAATGTGAGGCTTGATAAGATCGTCAAGGAATTTAGCGAGCTCATATTCAGCTGTGTTAACCATAGAAACAATCGGCCTTAACGGCATGTCAGGTTTGTGGACTTTACACAATCCGTACATCTGACCAGGCTGACTACCGCTGGGCACGATCCTCTTGAAAACTTCGGCATCAACATGGGGTTGATGTGATTTTTTAGAAAACTTTGAACAGATCTTTCAGATTTAAGAACCGGGTGCGACATCTTGATTTACAAATGAGCATGAACAGCTCAACTATGCTCATTGTTATTGAAAACAGTGGCTTGTCGATTGAGCTATTAAAATAGGCGGCTGCGATTGGTCAGCCACAATCGATCCTATCGACTATTTAAGTCTCTTCCGAGCCTGACGAAGTATGACGGACAGACATCTGCACAGTGGAAAGTTGTTGCTAGCAATTCTACGAGTAATTCTTGCGAGACTACCAATAGCTAAAATATTGAAAGAATGCATCTCAACCTGCTGACTGCCGCTCTGCTCCTGCAGGCCCTCGTCATCGCCGACTGCCAGGCCAGTTCGAAGAGAAACGAGTTCCGACTCGACTCAAGCGACAGCAGCTCATCGCCAGTGAGCTTCGCTTCGCACAAGGCGGCCAGCCGGATCCACTGCTCCGGACTGTGCTCAGCCAGGTCTGGCTGCTTTGGCATCTGCTGGCTCAGCTTTGCTAGAGACTGCCGGCTCTTCACGGTGTCCGCCTTCTTCAACAGGGACTCCTGGACACTGCTCACGACCGGGCGTTGCGACATCTATGCTCCAGGTGAGTCGAACTTGTGGCTGGTGTCACTACGCTGGTATGAGTCTTGTGAGCACTCTACGAGTGCATATGCTGTTTATGTTGGCTACGAGTTCAACGTCGTGCTGTATGTCAGCGCTCGCCTTCTGGCCTGCTGCGCGGGAGGCGACTCAGGCTCGCTCGTCACGTCATCCCGTCGGAAAGTCGCTGCCGCCAGCCGTTACCCGACCAGCTTTTGACGGATGCGCGAACCCCGGTCTGATTCTGACTTGGGAAGCTGACTTTTTGAGATGTGCAGCACAAAGGCGTGCGTTCTAACACCTCCCCCTCTGTGGCGTATGGTGTTGTTGTTGTTGTTGTTATTAAAGCATATTAAACGCCAACAATTTCAGATACAAGCATTAGGAAGATTATGTTCACAGACTGCACTCAAAGCAGCACTTCATCAGGCGGCGTTTGCAGCCGGGCTATCGATGGAGACAAGCGTCAAAATTATTTTGACGGATCTTGCAGCCACACCACCAACAACGGCTCTGAGTGGTGGAGGGCCGGCTGTCACAGCAGTCCATGGTCGCATCCGTCACCATCTACAACAGGCAGGACTGCTGCCCTCAACGTTTGAACGACTTCCAGCTGCTGGTTGACGGAGTTGTGTGCCACGAGGTGAACATTGTGACTCCATTCTTGGTGAAGAACCTCAGCTGCTGGCAGCTCGGCAGTCGAGTTCGAGTTCTGAATCGGCAGGTCGAGGCGTTTGCCATTTGCGAGATCGAAGCTTATGGCTTCTTCTATCCTGGCTGATCCGGAAGCTTCAATGGAAGTCTGTCAGATAGTTGACTAGATGACTTTTCTAAGCGAAATTCACTGAATGTGTTTTCAGAATTGAATATTCTAAAGGTCCATAAATATACCAGAGCATGACAGGGTTCTGAAGATTAAAGTGAAATCCCTGCTGACAAGTAAAAGCAATAATTTCAATGACTTCGATGTTTTTATTGATTCACTGTTGACAAGTGGGGTGCTTTTTCTGTCAATGCCAAGTTTTTGACAGGGAAGGCAGGTGCTTGACAGCACCTTCTGAGCTGTACATAGCACAAAAAGAAGTGCCTTAGTTTTTTTGCAGCTAGTTCGATGCAGTTACCATGTAAAAATCGCTAAGGTCTTCTCATTCTGAAGCTGCAGACAGAGCAGCACCGCTTTCAGCGACAGGTGCTTGCAGCGCGCTATTGACGGGGCTATCATCAGAATTGTCATCAGAAACGCTCATGCAGCCTCTCCGGCAACCAGTAGGGGAAGGCTGAATAAGCGCGAATGTGTACGAGAGTATTTATACAATATTTGACAATTTTGATGGCACTCACCTCGCAAATAATTCTACGACTGTGACCCAAACCCAATAGAAAACATCTTGGATTATCAAGCATAGTGAAACGAGCTGTAACTTTATTTTTTATTTTATTTTAACTTTTGAGGCAGAACCCCTATAAACTATGTATATTACTTATAACAGTAGTTAAACCCGAGTTTTAATCACAGCCAATCAGAAATTTTCTTCCCCATTTGTTTAAATCCCCCAAACGAATCAAATTATCTTTGTTATAATTTTAGTAATTGTTAAAATGCGTCCCACCTTCCCCAAATTTTCTGTATATAAGGAATCAGGTTGACGCTAGAAAAATATAACCTCGGCGATCGTTCCCAATAATTGCATTTAACTATTCTTGCGAGAATCTTTTAGCGAAACAAATCTAAATTTGGCTAAGACTTATCTCGTTATTTCTTTCATAAGATAGGGAAACCAGAGGTCGTGGAGACCCAAAACCAGGACTTTAGATAGGGAAACCAGAGGTCGTGGAGACCCAAAACCAGGACTCTAGATAGGGATCTGATTAGGAAACTTGAGGTCGTGGAGACCCAAGAACTAAGGATCTGGATAGGAAACCAGAGGTCGTGGAGACCCAAGAATAGGAACCTGAGTAGGGAGATCGAGATCGTACAGATCCTAGGAAAGCCGTACAGGCTAATAATAGGCATTAAGCATTAAGAAATTAGGTATTAGGGAAGTAGATTAGTTACCGCTGGACATCCTTGGTCCCCGGAGAACGCTATACTTTTGGACTGAATTAGGGAATTAGACAGTGTCTTACCGCTCGGGCACTACACGCTATCACGAGGTTTCTAGGAAACCGTGTGAAATTAGAAGTTTCTAGGAAAGAGTAATAGATTAGGGCTGCCAACGCTACGCAAAGTAGATATATTAGTGACAATTTATAGGATAGAGAAATTAGAACTAAAGAACTGCAGCAAATTGGTGTGATAATTTCAGTAGGAACCATAGGGGCTAGCACACTTTATTTGACGAAATGCAAAGACGAGCAACTACAGTGTAGTAGTAAAATAAAAAACCCAAATGAAGCAAAGTACAACTACCGGTATGAAAGCAGATGCTTTGATTAAACCAGATTTACATTCATTTAAGTTCAAGAAGCAGCAATGGATTCAACAAAATTGGTTGCAGCTGCAAAGCGATGAGTCGCCACACGAAGGCCAGCGGATGCTCGGTCGGTACAAATCTTCTGTGTACAGCGGTCACCTCGGACTCCGGTTCGGTCTCTGTCCTTGCGGCACTGGAATCCTCGATACCGATAAGCCGAACAAATGATAACAATTTTAAGCTTGTGAAGTTTTCGCTCAAACAAATCCGAATGATTGTTTTTGCATATTTTATTTGCATCTCCCCCCAGTATCATCTCCCACTAAGTGACATCATCTGTATGACCGAACCCATTCATGCGGTTTTGTTTCAGCCATAACTT
Organism: Macrostomum lignano; assembly: GCA_002269645.1. NCBI lineage: Eukaryota > Metazoa > Platyhelminthes > Macrostomidae > Macrostomum > Macrostomum lignano. The sequence goes on from NIVC01001257.1 coordinate 11,722, forward strand.
CACAAACTTACAATGATGTAGCATTTGTTATTAACTCTTCTGTTGATGTTTTTGATTTATTCAGCCGAACAGACAGATGATATACTTCGAGTATTGGGTTAATGCTGCGATTTTTTGCATTTCGAAAGCAGTTGGCAGCAAGTCTTCTCGATTGAAGCTTCCAAGAATCTCTGAAATCAGGTTAATACCTAGGGTATTTGATATTAAAAGCTTTTTTGCATTTAGATTTCTTTTTCAGTTGGAGTTGTTCTCACGGAGATTTGCAATTCATGCAAAAAGTCGCTGAAAAATGGATTATCGAGATTTCGGAATATTTATGTCTCTCATTTTCTGGTCTTCCGAACTACAAGCGGAACAAGTATATTTTATCCGAGGTGCACTCACAACTTTGTCTGTGGTTAGAATGTGGGGCTTTGGACCCCGCTAGCAGCCAAAGGAAATATCTATGGAAAAAGCCTACTAACAATCATCGCCCCTCCTTTTTGGGCAGAACTGGGAAAACTCCACGCTGGGAAGAAAATAGACAAAAATAGACTAAAGAGACAAAAATTGCTTGTTCCGTTGGTAATTTGGAAGTCGAGAAACCGGGGGTATTGTGAGGCATAGTGCTGAAAACTTCCTATCTCAGTGAAAGCTTTTACGGGTGTTTAATAACAATTTGCAGTAGAAAAATCGACGTTTGTTAATATTAATTCGCTTGCATGTAATTTGAAAACAAAATTTACAGGAATGAGGGTTCCTGTGTTCAACGTTCAACAAAAGCTTCTAAGGCATATTTGTTATGCTACTGTGCATTGCTGTGCTGGCCTATGCACTAGACTAAACAAGTGAAGGCTTCGTGTACAAGATAAATGAAAGGAGCTTTTCTTAATTTCTTGTGCATTATTATGTGATTGCTTAAGTAATTTTGTTCTATAGTTTAAAGCCTGTCACGTGTGAGTTAATTAATAATACAGGCATTTGAAATATAAATATAGGTCTAATATGATGAGAAGTATCTTATAAGCTACTTTTATTCAATTATAAAAAGGCTTCAATTCAATTAAATTCTATTATTTTGCTATAGCCATATGTATGTAGGAAAGCCTATTGATTGAGCACTAAGCCTAGCTTATTGACTTGGTCTTAATGAATAGATTTAGCTAACTTACTAGATAAGAGCCTTAAAATTTTTGTTTTTTCTATCTACTTTATGTATACCATTAGGCCTGGACTAAATAACAAACTATAAAACTAAGCCTACAATATTTTAAAAAATACCTGATCCTTGACTTATTTTCCTTTCCTTAGTTCCCCTCTCCCCTAACCTTGGATTTCCTCCCTCTAACCCTAGCTTCTCTCCACCCTGACCCTGGCTTCCCTCCCCTGACCCTGGCTTACCTCCCCAGACCCTGGCTTCCCTCCCCCTGACTCTAGCTTCTCTCCTTACTGACCCTGGCTTCCCTCCTCCCCTGACCCTGGCTTCCCTCCCCTGACCCTGGCTTCTCTCCCCCCTGACCCTGGCTTCCCTCCCCAGACCCTGGCTTCCCTCCCCCTGACTCTAGCTTCTCTCCTTACTGACCCTGGCTTCCCTCCTCCCCTGACCCTGGCTTCCCTCCCCTGACCCTGGCTTCTCTCCTCCCCTGACCCTGGCTTCCCTCCCCAGACCCTGGCTTCCCTCCTCCCCTGACCCTGGCTTCTCTCCCTTGGCTTCCCTCCCCTGACCCTGGCTACTCTCCTCCCCTGACCCTGGCTTCCCTCCTCCCCTGACCCTGGCTTCTCTCCCTTGGCTTCTCTCCCCCTGACCCTGGCTTCCCTCCCATGACCTTGGCTTCTCTCCCCTGACCCTGGCTTCTCTCCTCCCCTGACCCTGGCTTCCCTTCCCTGACCCTGGCTTCTCTCCCCCTGACCCTGGCTTCCCTCCCTTGACCCTGGCTTCTCTTCCCTGACCCTGGCTTCTCTCCCTTGACCCTGGCTTCTCTCCCCTGACCCTGGCTTTTTCCCCCTGACCCTTGCTTCCCTGCCCTGACCCTTGCTTCCCTGCCCTGACCCTGGCTTCTCTCCCCTGACCCTGGCTTCTCTCTGCCTGGCCCTAGCTTTTCTCCTTACTGACCCCTGGCTTCTCTCCCCCTTGACCCCTGGCTTCCCTCCCCTGACCCATAGCTCCCTCTCCTGACCCGTAACTTCTGTCCTGCTCTGCCCTCTTGCTCTGACGTCTGCTGTCTGCTCTACCTTGCTCCTTTGCCCCCTGCTCTGTCCTCTGGTTTTCTGCGTCCTGCTCTGCCCCCGCTGCTTTGCTCCCTGCTGTCTGCTCTACCCTGCTTCTCCGCCCTCTGCTAAAGTAGTCTCGTATTAGTACCAAGCAGCACAGCTTATTGAAAGCACATTCTTCCTTCAGAAAAAGCTACCGGTGAAGCCCAGCTGCTGTCCCATTGGCACCTTTGCTTTTGCCTCTGGTGCGATTGGCCTAGCAACAAACAAGCAGCTGTTCACCCACAAAAGTTATCCAAGCGCGAGCTTTCTAACTATTTGTACACACTGAGCTGAAATTAGTTTGTACGTGCCGCCACTATGAGTTCTGATACGCTGACATCTGGTGCAACCGTTACGGCCGGGTCTGCCGCTGGTTCCGCTTAAGCAGCCGCCTCAAACATCGCTGCTGCAGCCGAAACTGAAGCTGGCTCCGCCAAAGCTATTTTTTAATTCTTTAATATATGTCGACAATTCTTTTAACATTTAGATCACCGAATTCTGTTAATACATGTTCAGATCTTGTAAAGCTCAACAGAAGCACCCATTTGTCATCGCCCTTTTCCAATATTGCTACTCGCATTACTCCCTGTGCAATGGGAGCCACACTCGACGTTTTTGGTGTCGTGTTTTTAGGTTGTTTATGGGTGGATTTTCCATTTGTAAAAGCATTTTTCGACTCAATGCAGTTTGTAACATCGGAGCTTTATATATTTTGCTGTAATTTCTGTGAGACATTTTTTCGAGACGATACTGCTCTGTGACAGGGTGGTGTTCTACGTGTGCCATTTTAATTCAATCCTTGATCACAAAGCTCGGAGCAAGTGCCACTAGACTTCAGTGTCAGGCTTTCAGTTTAAGCAAATAATCCAAAATAATTTCGGCTGTACCATTGTGGACCAACAATGACCAACCCCTTATACTGTCAAAATCCTGTTGTTTTTACAGGTTCTTATATTTCTACAAGGAACTGACAGGTGTTTTTGTTGTTACCGCCAGTTAATTTTTTAAACTACTGCTCTTCATGAAGACGCGTGCAAAAAATACAGATATAAACTTTCATGTTACATACAGTTATGACCAGGAGCTTTCCGATTTTAGTTGGTCATATAATTTTGTCGAATTGGTTTTGTGTTTCTGGAGTATTTCTTAAATAGCATGCGCTCCGCAAAATTTTGTTGATTTAGCTTTACACTCCAGAAGTAAAATTTTCTCAGTGAACTCACATTTTATTTCGCTCTTAGTGGTGCAGCTTAAGCATGTTTCGAATGCTCCCAGCAAGCTGCCGAGAGTTCCTGCACTCGCAAGAAAGGACGCTGCCTTGGTGTAGGGCGCTGAAGTGAACTAAAGTGCGCTCGATCGTCAGCGGTGCACATTTGCTGCAAGGGCATTCAGTTTTGTGCTGAGCGGTGACGTACGCTTTTTTGAGGGTCTGCAGTCCAGGCGGCGTCATGAAGGAGGGAGTGGGGGCTCCTGCTTCTGAGAAGCCCTCAGAGTACTCTGGAGTGAGAGTTCTGCTTCTCACATTCGATGTAGTTGAATAGTCCCCGTATGCTAGAATATGCACTGTGCCCTTTGACAACCATTGTTATATAAGGTCTTGGTTGCAAGCTTGGTGCTCCTGAATAGACCATGAAATGTCTGTTAATGGTGTCTTGGTAAAAGTGCTCAAGAGAGAAATCTTCATGCGATTCTGATGAGCGCTCACCCTGGTGGGCCATGGGTATTCCGGCTATAGTGGTTGCATGGAGCAAACCTGAGGCAGGGGTCTAGCAAGGAAGACTCACTTATTGTGTATTAAAAATTTACGCATATTCATACATGTAGGGTCGAATTGGGCTTCAGCAACGCAGGGGAAGCGGCAAAATAAGGGCGGGGGCTCGCAGCTCGCAGCAGTCTACTGATTCAGTCGGACTGCTAGTCTGGGGAGCTGTCAAAACAGCCGATGCGCGGTGAACCAGCTGCCGATGCTGCTTCAGTCGCCTACCAACCTGTTCGCTCTGCCAGGAGCGAACTACAAATTAAGTTTTTTTCGCTCGACTAAGTCATGTGACGTAACCCGGGGGCTGCCTGAGAATACCTGTGTAAACCTCTGGGCTCTAGCACTGAAAATTACCAGCCGTCATGCAGGCCTCGCATAAAACTTTTCCACCTCTGGATGCTGTTTCGTAGCTGACGTTGCGTTCAAGATCCAATTATCTAGACAGCGCGGGCCCGGGTTGTTTGTTTGCCTCAGGGCGTGGCCGCCTCTGCAGTCACCTGTGCAGGAGTACACCCGAAAAACTCCCACACTACTAGAAATGGCACGTACATGTACATGTAACACTCTAATGGACTCTATGCGAGGATGTATACAACAAGGGACGGTTTACTTGTAGCCAGTGCTGGAAATGAGGAATGTAATGACTTTTGCATAAGGGGGATCTTTAGTTGGTGGGCGACTCTATAGGAAATGAAGGGGTTCCCGGCGGGGACCGGTGCATGGTTCGGCCTCGCGGGAAAACAAACAATAATAAAACAAAGCAACACGCGTTCAAAAACGGGTTCCTTTTTATAATTCTCCGAGACACGCGATCACGTGAGCGTGTGATGTGTGACATTGAAGGCCGTGACCTGTCCTCGACCTCCGGTACCAAGCAATCCTGTTGAGCCCCGGGTGAACTTATCGCAGGTTCCTGCATGGTATGTGATGAAATAAGGCGAAGGCGACCTACATGTATGGTAAGAATTCAACGAGTGGGCTGGCGTGTATCCCCGCGCCGGCCTGATCCGTCCAAGCGACCTGTTGCGCCGTCGGCGACTCCAGCTGACAGGCCACATCATCCGCGCCAAATCGTACTGGCCAAAGCCGGTGCAGGAGGTGCTGCTGCTGACGCTGCAGGCACCGGCCCTACCGGCGGGGACAGGCGCGCACTCGGCGTTTCGACTCGACTAGCTGCCTGCTGGCTGATGCTGGCGCCCCGGAGCCGGCGGCGTGGCGTTCATTCGCGACCTGGCCTTGAGGCGCGCCGTGTGACGCTGACTGCGTATTCTGTTGTTGTTGTTCTGGTACGTGGCGGCTATGCCTTTTGGCGTGTACCTATAAAAAACCCGGATCAGCCGCTAGTTTTGTTCAGGGGAGCTTGACCACTAATCAAGCATACACTATCAACAGCCGAGAGTGTTCAGCTAAATTACAGTAGGATGCATACTATATAGAGAGCGAGTTCTAGGGAGTCTTCACTGGAATCAATGTGTAATCGCTTGTACTTCTTCGTACGTACGTATGGTCAAGTCACTTGGCTATTATTCTGTTACATGTAATTTCTAGCTCATGTAACTGTTTATATGATGCATGGGATGTACGTATATGATACATGCGTCGATCACAGTTTGTGAGTTCCACAAGTCATAAATAATGTTACCAATATGGCATGATAAACATGGCCATGTACATGTATGCACCTTATTGTAGGTAGAAACTGTTCAGGTATATTCTATTGTATGTCAATACATTTTGCACTTACATGTATAGTCGGAGTTCACGTCCTGGAAAGCAATTACTCGTAGCACACGTGCATGAAGCTGTGATTCTTATTTTAAAGAAGATTCTTAACCAAATTTCTTAACAGTCCAGAGGTGCAGGCACTAAATTCAGGGAACTGCAGGAGTCACATGGGGACGTCCGTTCTGTCTTCCGTGTAATTCTACATGTACGTATTAATATAAGAAATTCCATTGAAGCCATTCAGAATCGCTTCCGTACTTTATTGGTGCCTCCCAAGTGCTAATGAACCCTCCTCGCTACGCCCCAACATTGGCACCTACACAGAACACACTAACACCTAATCTCATCTTTTAATGAGTTGCATAGCGCTATGCGTGATGAAGTACTGTACGAGTAACGCAAGTTACTATCGATAATAATCTCGAAATTCTATCCATTTTCTAACAGCCCGAAATACATGAACTCGATCCAATATATCGACGAGCTACAGTGTATAGTGCATGTATATCGATTTATACCACTTTCTAGAATGTATCTATTGTACACCACACAACTCAGCACCCACCACACCACCTTACTCAATGCAGGTACATTATATCGCAGAAGTCACATAAGCGCTGGAAGAAATATTTATTTAATTGTTTGAAATCGACAGTAACTCGTTACATGCAGCCAGCATGTACGTATGTACAAGAGTACATACGTAATTGTATGTGGCGCTTTCATCACTAAGGCTTTTTAGCATGTCCTAGTTTTTTAACAAACGAACTAAAACAAGTTTATTAGAGCATACTTAAGGTCTTAAAAATAGCGTTACACAGCTATATTCCCCTAGTACAGGAAGTTCCCAAAGCACTTCTCTGGCTAGAGTTGGCGCCAGAGGAACTGGCTCCTCTGGAGCGGAGGAGGTCGTTCTTTTTTAAAAAATGGCACAATTCAGGTACACTAAATGGCACACTATAATAAAAAACGAGAAAAGAACACGGACAATTCGATTTAACAATTCCACAAGACTTAGCAACAGCCGCAAAAACGAACGTACCACGACGTGAACACCTACAAGTCAACTTATGATTTTTTGACCAAAATATAAAATATGCAGAAGGTACAAGTGGTCAGTTCAGCCACACTGTTAGAGCGCTACGACAGTCCTTTGGTCAAACCTCTCAGCTCTCAACTTCCGCCACCTTCCCGCTCTCAGCTCCCGACACCTTCCCGCTCTCAGCTCCCGCCACCTTCCCGCTCTCAGCTCCCGCCATCTTCCTGCTCTCAGCTCCCGACACCTTCCCGCTCTCAGCTCCCGCCACCTTCCCGCTCTCAGCTCCCGCCACCTTCCCGCTCTCAGCTCCCGCCACCTTCCCGCTCTCAGCTCCCGCCACCTTCCCGCTCTCAGCTCCCGCCACCTTCCCGCTCTCAGCTCCCGCCACCTTCCCGCTCTCAGCTCCCGCCACCTTCCCGCTCTCAGCTCCCGCCATCTTACGGCTCTCCTCGCCTCTGCCAAAATTAGATATGGCTTGTCAATGCATGGCTTTTGTGTTATGGCTATTGGTGACTTGTGAAACCTCACTAACGGTGATCGGAAGTACTAATGCATGTATATGTGCATGCATAGAGTACATGAGCAAGAAACTAACAAGTTATGGATAAAAGTAGAGCAAGGGTAAAAGGTACAGATAAACAAAGTTAAAAATTGACTGTAAATAAAGCTAACATGAACTGTCAATGATACGAATTTCCATTTGCTGACAGCTCAAAACAAAATCCTTTCAACGACAGTTCCATTCTGAGCTAACTTTGATACGATGACCGCATTGCTGAAGGTTATGGTACGCTTTGCACCGACTGTAGCGTTGTTCGAGGCGGCTGCTTAAGCAGAACCAGCGGCAGTCCCGGCCGCAGCAGCGTTGTTCGAGGCGGAGACCAAAGCAAAGGTGCCAATGGTACAGCAGCTGGGCTTCACCGGTAGCTTTTTCTGAAGGAAGAATGTGCTTTCAATAAGCTGTGCTGCTTGGTACTAATACGAGACTACTTTAGCAGAGGGCGGAGAAAGCCATGGGTCAGGAGAGGGAAGCCAGGGGTCAAGGGGGAGAGAAGCCAGGGTCAGGGGGAGAGAAGCTAGGGTCAGGGGAGGGAAGCCAGGGTCAGGGGAGAGAAGCCAGGGTCAGGGGAGGAGAGAAGCCAAGGTCAAGGGAGGGAAGCCAGGGTCAGGGGGAGAGAAGCCAAGGGAGAGAAGCCAGGGTCAGGGGAGGAGGGAAGCCAGGGTCAGGGGAGGGAAGCCAGGGTCAGGGGAGGGAAGCCAGGGTCAGTAAGGAGAGAAGCTAGAGTCAGGGGGAGGGAAGCCAGGGTCTGGGGAGGGAAGCCAGGGTCAGGGGAGGAGAGAAGCCAAAGTCAAGGGAGGGAAGCCAGGGTCTGGGGGAGAGAAGCCAAGATCAAGGGAGAGAAGCTAGAGTCAGGGGGAGGGAAGCCAGGGTCTGGGGAGGTAAGCCAGGGTCAGGGGAGGAGAGAAGCCAGGGTCAGGGGAGAGAAGCCAAGGTCAAGGGAGGGAAGCCAGTGTCAGGGGGAGAGAAGCCAGGGTCAGGGGAGGAGGGAAGCCAGGGTCTGGGGAGGGAAGCCAGGGTCAGGGGAGGAGAGAAGCCAGGTCAGGGGAGGGAAGCCAGGGTCAGGGGAGGAGGGAAGCCAGGGTCAGTAAGGAGAGAAGCTAGAGTCAGGGGGAGGGAAGCCAGGGTCTGGGGAGGGAAGCCAGGGTCAGGGGGGAGAAAAGCCAGGGTCAGGGGAGGGAAGCCAGGGTCAGGGGAGGAGGGAAGCCAGGGTCAGTAAGGAGAGAAGCTAGAGTCAGGGGGAGGGAAGCCAGGGTCTGGGGAGGTAAGCCAGGGTCAGGGGAGGGAAGCCAGGGTCAGGGGGAGAGAAGCTAGGGTTAGAGGGAGGAAATCCAAGGTTAGGGGAGAGGGGAACTAAGAAAGGAAAATAAGTCAAGGATCAGGTATTTTATAAAATATTGTAGGCTTAGTTTTATAGTTTGTTATTTAGTCCAGGCCTAATGGTATACATAAAGTAGATAGAAAAAACAAAAATTTTAAGGCTCTTATCTAGTAAGTTAGCTAAATCTATTCATTAAGACCAAGTCAATAAGCTAGGCTTAGTGCTCAATCAATAGGCTTTCCTACATACATATGGCTATAGCAAAATAATAGAATTTAATTGAATTGAAGCCTTTTTATAATTGAATAAAAGTAGCTTATAAGATACTTCTCATCATATTAGACCTGTATTTATATTTCAAATGCCTGTATTATTAATTAACTCACACGTGACAGGCTTTAAACTATAGGCAGCCTTAGAAGCTTTTGTTGAACGTTGAACACAGGAACCCTCATTCCTGTAAATTTTGTTTTCAAATTACATGCAAGCGAATTAATATTAACAAACGTCGATTTTTCTACTGCAAATTGTTATTAAACACCCGTAAAAGCTTTCAATTGATACACTCCCATTTGATTGTATGGGAGCGCGCTTTGGGCCCGTCTAGCCGGGAGAAGCGAGAGCTCGAGAGCGCGCTTTCCTGCCGGTTAGCCCGATGATTTTGAAAGCTTTTGGCCCGGCTAGCCATTTGTCGTCGGGTGCCGGCACAGTCTCTGACTTGTATCAGTCGGGTAGGTAGGACTCAGTCAGTGAGTGCATGTTCAGTCAGAGTAGGGCAGATGCAGTAGACTCGTAACCAAGCATTCATGCAGAATACACGCAGCTTTACAGAAACTTACAAATTTCTTAGAAAACAATTAAACGTGCGAAAGTAAAAGACGGCCGGGGCTGTTGCCCCTGCACAAAATGGCGTGGTGACTATCTGTGCCATCGTTATCATCGTTGACTTCCTGGAGAGGGCCGTTCATGACAGCGGCTTTTCCCTCTTGCTTTTCCTGGACATTGAGGGGGCCTTCGACAAGTTACATGTAAGTTCATTTTCGAGGCCTTTTGCAGAGCCCTGGAATCCAGATCCACACACCCTCACGTTGTCCGGTTGATCATTTTTATGATCCGGAACCGCACTGTCGTGGTCGACAGTGCGGTTTAATGTTTATCTGCCACTGCCTGGTCTTCCCAGAGCGATGAATAGTGCGCCGGCTGCTTTTCAAAAGATGCTTTCAAAGGTGCCGGGGATAAAATCTAGGGGCGTCGTGCATTATATCCATGACACGTGGTCCACTCAGCATCCAGAAGTGAGCACGAGAGGGAAGGCTGTCTGGCAGTCCTAGAGTGTCTCAAGAAGCCCAGCATCACGCTAAACCTAGAGAAATGCCAGTGGTGCTATAGAGACCGCGTGGAGTTCCTTGGCTAAGTTCTCAGCAGTGAGGGCCTCCGGCCAATCACATCCAACGTGGATGTCCACAAAAATCAAGAATCCAAAGTGCCAGAAGTTCGCCTCGTTTCTCGGCATGGTGAAGTTCTATGGCCACTTCTTGGACAACCTGTCGACAGTGGCGGAGTCTTTACTTCAGCTACTGCGAAAAGACGCGCCATGGCAATGGACGACGAAGCAGCAACATTAAGCAGTTGAGGCTCGTCCCAGATTTCTGTCCCAATGCCCGACCGAAGAAGCTGAAACCGAAGACAACAGCGTTTGCGGCGATCAGGCTTTCAATGTGATCCTCCCGTCTGGAGCACTCAACCGGTGTCCGACGAAAAGTTAGCTGCGGCAACCCGGAAAGATACCGTTCTGCGGCAGGCGATGCAGATGACTCAGTGGCTGGCCAGAATTAAGCAAGCAGCTGGAAGCGGAGCTGCTACCTTTCTGAAAGGTCCGTGGATAGTTATCAATGTGGAACAACAAAGCTGGCAGTCATTCCGCCGGCGCTGCAGGAGACAGTGCTGAACCTGGCTCACTTCGGTTACCTCGGCATCAGTCGAACAAAGTAGCACTGTGGAGAAGCTGTCTAGTGGCCGAACTTCGATCGAGACGTCGAGGCCTTCATTAAGAATTGCGAGCCTTGCGCCGTGAGTGAGAAATCATTCAAGCCTCCAAGTGAAGTGATCCTAATCTAAAACTTTTTACCGAAATGCCATTTTTTAGTCTATGGTAAACTTCAGGTTTTCTGTCAGGAAAGTACAGCACGTGCTTGTGCGGCAGTAGAGATCCTATTGAGTGAAGCGAACACCAATGAAATGTGTTATAGAAATCCTGACATATACTTGTGTTCAGTGAGAATGAAGCTCCCGCTCCCGCTGCTCCTCTACTCTTGCTCCGCCCTCCATCCAGAGTTATCATCCAACAATCAAGCCCAGACCCTAATGTCCCGATCCAACGAAGAGACAAATCTGGACACACGTCAAGATATCGAAGTACTCTCGTACAAAAGTATCGATAAGAGCCTGTGGCTCTCATTCCACTGAATTGCGGAATACACTTTCGTGTTTAATTACCCTATTTGAACTTGCAACATTAGGAATTAGAAATAAACATCCATGTTGAGGGTTAAAGATCGAAAGAAAGTATCGAACCTACGACTTATTTAATTGATTAGAAGCATAGACGATCGGAGACATCGTCAAAGAGAGAGACGGAAGAACGAGAGAGAAAACATAAAAAAATTGACAAGAGTGCTGCCGTGGAGTGAGGTGCAAATCGACATCATCGGAGAGTTGACGGCTCCGGCGACGCAAACCTGTCGGTTTGTCACGGCAGTTCTCGATTTGCACTCCAAGTAGCCAGAGTTCACTTGTCTGCCATCTGTGACGTCATCGCAAGTTATCAGCGTCCTTAAATCGCTCTTGCCATGTGATGGGGACTTCCGAAGGTCATCAATACGGACGGTGGGCCTCAGTTCACGTCGGCCTAGTTCGAGGAGTTCCTCATCAGCCAAGGCATCGAGCACCGCAGGTCGCCAGCCTATTACATGTATCCCCAGGGGAATTCCAGCGTTGAGCGTCTCAACAGGTTCCTGAAGGAGGGACTGAAGAGCCACTTGGCAGCGGCCGCTGCAGGTTTTGCAAAGTATTGTATAAACAGTGTTTCGAGCATATTTTCTCGCAGATTCTGTAGATCATTTTTGTAGACTTCGAGCCTGGAAAGACTTGGCCCCATTGGCCGTGTTCTCAGGTCCATGCAGAAATGGAAAGACTGCACCAACTCGGTGTCATTGAGCCGATTAATGGCCCTGTCGAGAACTCGTCTCGACAGGGCCATTTGCTGCACGTCAATGCAAAAATCAAGAGTGACTCCTACCCAATTCCTAAGACCGAATTAATGTTCTCCAAGCTGAAGAACGCAAAGAAGTTCGCTACCATCGACCTTTGCTCAGCCTATTGGCAGATAGAGCTTGATGAAGCTGCTCAAGAACTCTCAACGATTAATACGCTCGTACTTCACGTGGTTTATACATGAAGGTCAAAAGGCTTCAAATAGGCATGAAGAATGCCTAATTTATATTTCAGCGCACTATGGAGAACATTCTATCCGACATCGAGAGTCTTCTAATCTATCAGGATGACATCCTCGTCTTCGCCGAGAATGCTGCTGCATTGGAAAAGCGACTGGCTGCAGTCAAAACGCGATTGTGAGAAAAACGGGTGACAATCAATGAAGCTAAATGTATAGACTATTGCGACGTCATCTCCTTCTTGGGGTTCTAGATCTCCGCTGTGGGCATCCAGCCCGGACGCTTGGTCATATAGTCCTCAAATAGCCGGACATGGCACCTGCCAGGATCAGTGGATTCGAAGTGCACTACTTCCTTCGGCTTCACTCGAATTGCGAGGCCTCCATTGTTGGTCTTGGAATGTACTTCTCTGTACACCAGGCACTTCTTGCCGCTTCGAATCTCAACTGACAACTGATCAGTAGTAAGACCAGCGTGTTCTTCACCACATCGAAGGGCAAAATGGAGCCTATTTAAATAAAAGAGAGTTCTCAGCAACTTCTTCTGTGTGTCATCACCGAGCACGGTATCCCACAGCTTCTCCTCATCAGTCGTACTGATCACACCAGCGGATTTTGTTTGCAATCCTCTTCCCTCTCGCGTAGCGATCTTCATCGCAGCGTCTAGACTCTCTGTGATGAGCCGGAACTCATTTCCTCGAAAGAAGTCGACGTGTCGCACGTCCGAGACAGTCTGCTGCAATCCACCGATCAACGATACGAGTGTACCGGCAGGATATTTTGAGCCGTCCGTACGAGTGACTTCGTGTATGAACCTTGGCAGCAGACAATTGAGATCGGAGTCGTTCATGTCTTGCAGAGACACAGTGCATTCGATGCCAGACTCTTGAAGCCATCGGTTGAACGCTTTAACGGCCCACTTGTTGCGTTTTATGAGTAGAGTGTTTTGAGCCTTCGTGCTCCGATTGAGATTGCGAATTTTATCCAATGCTGCCTCAGAATTGCCACGGACTTCTCGAAGTTGCTGGAGAGCATACGGGTCCCGGCAATCCAACCCTTCACGTAGTATTTCTTCCAAATCTACTGCCGAAAGGCGATTAGGATCGTAGTCTCCAACGAAGTCGGCGCTAAGTCCACCAGTGGGTTTAAAATGACAGAATCTGGCTCCATCTAAACACTGCTCAGAAGTCGGGCGAGTCGGGCGAGAGCTGTTAGAAAGAATAAATAATTGCCCGGATCAGACCTCTGTGCTGCTAGTCTTATACAGGCTGGTATTACGTAGACTCGCAGCCATAGACAAAATTAGCGAAGGAAGCAAGGAAGGAAGGAATAAAACATTTCAGGGATTTTTTCCAATAAATCCCGGAAATGAAAGTAGTATAAGATAGACATATCGTGTTTTTTTATGGTCGGTATTTCCCGGGATTTAAACACATACCGACCTAAAAACCATGATATATCTATTACATAAATAATTACGCTCGTGAACAGATAATCTAGGCCTAAAACAGAAGTTGTTACGGGTTATTCTGCTGCAGAAAAAAACGGTAGTCTCTAAAACACAAAACTAAAAACAAAAATAAAAATGTCTGAGCGTTAATAATTAAATAAGACAATTTTACTCCGACAGGTTTACGAAATTTGCTCGCTGCTTTCGGTCGTCTTCACTGTATCCGATGTTTTATACGACTCTCTCTCGAAGGCTGAATATCGGCTAGTTTTTGAGCTGGAGAAGTCTAGCATCTCTCCGTCCGATCCACTGATGTTATCGGTGCGTGACCCAGTAGCTTCCGATACAATGCCCTGTACACCGACAAAAACCGACTCTCTTCGAGGTCCGAATGACGTGTACTCTCTTGTTTCGTTTGTTCTGACGTCGCCAGATGATGCAGAGAATTGTCGATGAATGAACGAAATATCTGTGCTCAAGTCAGACAAATTTCCTTCAAGTCCTTTGTCAGCTTTATTTGATTTCAACATCATTTTGGATTTTGGAACTGATTCATTCCAACAGACGGTTTGCTTGGATGGATCGTAAACAAGAATTCAAGCTTCATAATTCCTTCATCGAAATCGCTTTTTTGGTTCCGTTTCATTAATCAGTGCGATATCGTTACAACAGCCAATCGATAAAATAACTTGCGAAGTTTGGTTACCTTTTTGCCAATGCAGCCAAGCAACGCAATAAATTCTGTATCGTGCTGGAGAGCATACCGGCCTAAAAACGCTCCAAGACGTAAAGATCAGACACAATTCTGAGAAGTGCTCTCGAACGTACTTAAGAATTATAGAGCGAAACTCCTTCGACGAAGAATCAGGCTGTTTCAACTCGGTAACCTTGTAGTCGTGAGTCCGAACATACTGCCGAACTTGAGCTTCAAAAACCGCTCCACGACACAAAAATGTCAGCGAATTCTGATGTTCTCTCTTTCAGGTAGCGCCGTACTTCAGATTTGAAACCTTGTACTGAAGACTTGTACTCCAGCACTAATGCGCAGAATTCCGACGATGAGGTGTCCGGCGTCGTTGTCTTGACGGTGAGTTGAGCGGTGAACTTTTCTTCATTCTTTTGCTTAGAGTTCACTCCAAGAATTAGTGTAGCGAATTCGCCTTCATGTCTTAGTACACTTGACTACACTTGCCGCACTTGAGAATCGAACCCACTCCATGAGGTAAATATGACACAGAATCTCGAGTGTACTGCTCTACGTAACGGCGGACTTGTTCGTCGAATCCGTCCCATGAGGTAAAGGGGTCTGAAAATTTAGAAGTTTTGGCCTCTACGTAGCGATGAACTTGGTCGTTGAACCCACTCCATGACGAAACGAGAGCAGAAAACTCCGACTTGTGTGCTTCAGCGTACTTTAGCACTGCTGCTTGAAATTCCGGAGAGAATGTGTCGTCGATCTGCTGCTTCTTTGTGGCCATTTGGCTGGAGCTGGTGAAGCTGTACCTTACCGTCGTTTTTGAATCGCTTACGGAAGTATGAAACTGTCGGCCATGGGTATTGATGCTGTACTGTTCCTCCGTCTGAGTGGTTTCTGGAACATATTGAGTTCGCGTTGACACGGCCGGTCCTGCGACGCTGTGCATGATTGACAGAGAAGATTTGTCGTAGAACAGCAGTTGCGGTGCTTTCTGTGATTTTACAGGAGTAGGAAAATTTTCATGATGAGTTTTGTTACTATTCAATAATAACTGCTGCTATATAGCAAATAAAGCAAACTTTAAGACGCAGTTGGTTGGCCTTGAAGTTGGACTTGACGTCTTGCAGTCTCCAGTTCTGCATCGAACGCTGTAGCTCCTCGAACTTAGACTGGGACTCTTCTTGCAGCTGTCTGCTTGTAAAATGAAGAAATTTTTCTAAAAACTTTTCTTGTTTGACTAATAGCTCGTATAATGATGTGCGAGTACAAAAGTCTAGCAACAACAACAACAAGGTACAACTCGCACCGACCACAAGTTGTCTCAGAGGTGGGAGGGGTCAGAACTCACGCCTAACAAGACAAATTCCAGCAAATCGAAATGTTCCGTCCGACTTACGAAAGCAGTTCGATGCGCACCAGAACTTTCGAAGACTCCTTCGATAAAGCGGTCCGGCCTTGCAGTTCGGTCTCAGCTTCTGTAGCTTCATTTGAGCAATGACGCCATTCGCTCAGGTGCTCCTGCAGCTTGGCTAGACAGGCCTGTAGAATGACTAGTTCTCTCTCCGCCAGTGATGCCTTTGGGCCTTCTGAAATATATAAGATCGTTCATTGGATATTAAAAAATAGAATCCAAGAACTTAAGTTCTGCTTTTACACGTGCATTTCTGCACTAAAAATTGTATCGCATTAGTTAGCTTATAAAAGCGTGGAATCTTTTAAAGTGGAATTTGTGAATTCTCACCGCAGATTGTCATCTTTTCAAGCACTTTTTCGACGGATTTGACAAGGCGATCTGTCAGCTGATCGTCAGCTGATCGTCAGCTGATCGTCAACGCCCAGGAATGTTTGGCTTGACTGACGCAGCAAATGAAGAAATTCAGCCGCATTGCTTTGGTTTTTCTGGCTACTCCCTGAGAAAGGTAATGAAAAATTTGGAAAGTATTTGAAAAAGCTGCTATTTCTTTGCTTTCTTACTTTTGTATTAAAACTCATTCCTGTATATAAATACATTTAACTAGACGTTAAAGCTTGGCTACTGTGTGTTTTTAGATGTATAAGATGATTTGATCAGAAAATTATCAACCAAATGTTCAAAAAAACAATCACCACAGGGCTCTTGAGCATCTGGGTCAAGTAGGAGTCAAAGAACTCGGCAATCCACTGACGCAGACTGTTCAGAATCTGTGACCAGGTGTTCAAAAGCTTTCGTCTCAAATTTACGCCTGAAAACCGTAACGAGTTTGCTTCTCAGTTCTTGCATACACAGTTTCTGTTTTTTCAAAGTGCAATACCTGTTTTCTAATTCTCAAAGCATTCTTAAGCTTTAATGCCCTCAAGTCAACGAGTGAGCAATAAAGAAGCCTTTTTCTACTAGTAATAAGATTTCCACAAACCCGATGGCGAGCTGCACTGCCTCCGGATCGGCCGGCGGCAGCCAGATGCAGGTGCTGGGCACTTCGATCTCGCTTCCGCCCGAGCGCCTCACCGTCCACGTGTAGGACTGAGAGTTGTCGATGACAGTCACCTGCTCTCCCGGCTCTAGGACCGTCTGTGGGGGGGGATTGTGGAAGACTTAAGACGCCTCTGTCCTGCAGAGGTTTGAGGAGGCTTTCAGGGTCAAGTTGGTGTAGAATAATTTTAATAGAAACGAACAAAGTTCGCTAAAATGTCACTCACAGTGAGCACAGTGTTGATGCTTTTGATGGAGCCCAGAATCCCGTTGGCGGGAATGGCGGCAATGGCGGCGCCGCTGCTGCTGGCCCGCGGCTGTTCAGCATGGCGTTGAGCTCGTAGGCGCTGTGGTGGAAGGCCTGGTAGTCCGCCGGTTCAGGCCGGCCAGTTGGCTCACCCAGCTTCAGGTGCCGTTGACCTCGGCCGACAGCTCCTGGAAATGAGAAATATTAAATTAGCTAGCGTGAGGGACGTCACCTTTGCAGGAAATGCATCCAACTACTGTTGTTTCATTTGATTGCAACGGCAAAAAGCAAAATTACTTGGATCTGCTCACCTTCTTGGCTTCCAGGACGACTCCGTCGGTCACCCTCGACATCTGCAGTGCCTTCTCCATCACTATCTGACCCGTGGACACGAAGGCCGTCTCAAGCGACGTCACCTGCTGAAGGTAAGTCAGCGCCTCCTGGTTCACGCCAATCTGACTCTCCATTGCCTTCAGCTTGGTGACGGACGCTGCAGCGGACTTGTTGGACTCGTCCAGCCTGCTCTCGAGCACTTGGATCTCCTCCAGCAGGACCTCCTGCTTGGCTTGTTGAATCAGCAGCGCCTGGTGAGTGCAGCCGATGGCGGCTGACACCACGGCGTTGCGGTTGTCCTGCAGCCACTTCTCAGCCACAAGCTGATGCGGTGGCATCGCAAACGACATTTCTACCAGCTCCACCTGAAGGATGTTTTCGGTATACAATTTCAGTGGGGATCTTATTAAATAATTCAATATTAAATAACTGTGCTCACCAGCTGGTGCAGTCGGCTGCTAGAATCCAGAAATCCATATTGCAAGTCAGCTATAACCAAAGGAAAGGAAATTACTTTTCTTGGAAAATTCTGAGAGGCGGGAGGTTCGTATTTTGTCAGCACAATAAAATTGTTATTGCTTTTGACAGGAGGCAGACCCAATGAGAGTTCATCTTTCGATATTTTTTGCCTTTCTTATAGCTCTATTTGATATTCGTACAGCTTTGTGCTTATAAAATAAGGATTCTATGGTCAACTTCAAAGATTAGAAAAAACAGTATAAGTAAACTCCCAACCTGGATATAAACTATAAACAGTTTTGCTCTTTTACAAAATGGCGCCACACTCGACCTCAATAGCATTCGAACTCTCGTGTGCTCACAGAAACCCGGTGCAGATGTGCTGTAATTGAGTCAGGGCGCAGTGAGCTGGCGTCAGCGCCCTCCATCCCATGGGAAGCGCCAGCGCCCTCCATCCCATGGGAGGCGCCAGCGCCCTCCATCCCATGGGAGGCGCCAGCGCCCTCCGTCCCATGGGAGGCGCCAGCGCCCTCTGACCTTTTGTTAAGTTCTCCCAATGTAAAGAGCTTAGCTTGGAAAATTAGTAATCAGACCCTCACTTTTTAGGACTTCTCTTAATGCAGCGAGCCCTCTCCTTTCGCAGTCTTTGCGCAGAAAAGACTAATGCTAAAGAACATCTGCAGTCGGCTAGCCAGACAGGCCACAAGTTCGACAAAAAACGATCAATGGATTAAATAACGCTAAATGTTATGTAGCTAGCTAAATAAAGTCGAGAAAAATAAGTGTTTGCACCTCTCTACCCCAAACCGCCAGCAGAAATAAAAATAGAAATAAAGAAGAAAAAGAAGACAGTATGAGACTGTAGGCATAGTATGGCAGGTCATTGTCTGGAGCTGCAACCAGATTGTTATTTAATAACAAATTCTGCACTAAAAAACCTCGCCGAGTGTGTCGCGGCAATTTCAATTTCTTCGTGGGGTAAAGAGGGTACTGAGAAGTGCAGTTCCATCCAGTCCATTCCAACACCCCTCCAGCGCAGAGGTTAAATTCGGCTTCTTGGTGTTGAGCAGTCCTTGCAACAATGGCCTGTGGTCGTTAAGGACGAGAACTTCGCTAAGTACGCACGTAGTTCCGGAAGTGCTTCATCACCAAGACTAGACTCTGCCAGCCAAATTCAGAACTCTGCCGTCCTAGTGAGGACGGAAAAGTTGGACCCGGGTGAGGACGGAAAAGCTGGTCTCTCATAAATCTTGGTTGTCTCGAACGTAGCTTGAAATGCATTTACACTTGGAGAAAATGCAACCAAGATTCATGCGGACTTATAGGTCAAAGTAATGGGGGCCATTTCCTTGTGTGGGCCAGATGGATTGAAGCTCTCAACGCTGGAACGCTGGAAGTACACTCTTGAATGACGACCCTCGCTCTGGGTGGTCCTGTACAGCAGCGACCGAAGGTGACTCTGGTTGATGATTAGTGAGACCATCGATATTTCTGATGGAAGTGTTCTCATTATCCTCACGACTATCTGTTGGGTAAGATCACTTCTCCGCGGTGGCTGTCTCATGAGCAGAAGAAGGGGCGGGTGTTTGCGCAACTTGAATTGCCAAATCCGACAACCAAAGGCTTCCTGACGAATGGTCTTACTACTTTCAAGTTCCCCTGAAGCTGCAAAACAAGGCCTGGGTCGGTTTTGGAGACGAGAGGTTAACTATCCTACCAACCAGGTTTTCGGTCCGAGAAGATGTTCATCATATTCATCAGCTCTTCTAGCCGTCGTCATGATGCCCGGTCAAAATGGTCAAAATGGGGATGCGAGCGAGCTTATTTCGTCCGGATTAGGACGGATCGTATTCGGATTCACCACGACAATGCATCCAGCCACAGCTGCCATGGCAACCAACTTTCTGGCTGAAAACAAAGTCAAAATTTCGTTCGTCATCCACCATACAGTCCGGACTTGCCCCTGCATAGTAGTAGGTAGAGTAGCAGGTAGGGAGGGTAGCAGGTAGGGAGGTTAGCAGGTAGGGAGGGTAGCAGGTAGGGAGGGTAGCAGGTAGGGAGGGTAGCAGGTAGGGAGGGTAGCAGGTAGGGAGGGTAGCAGGTAGGGAGGGTAGCAGGTAGGGAGGGTAGCAGGTAGGGAGGGTAGCAGGTAGGGAGGGTAGCAGGTAGGGAGGGTAGCAGGTAGGGAGGGTAGCAGGTAGGGAGGTTAGCAGGTAGGGAGGGTAGCAGGTAGGGAGGGTAGCAGGTAGGGAGGGTAGCAGGTAGGGAGGGTAGCAGGTAGGGAGGGTAGCAGGTAGGGAGGGTAGCAGGTAGGGAGGGTAGCAGGTAGGGAGGGTAGCAGGTAGGGAGGGTAGCAGGTAGGGAGGGTAGCAGGTAGGGAGGTTAGCAGGTAGGGAGGGTAGCAGGTAGGGAGGGTAGCAGGTAGGGAGGGTAGCAGGTAGGGAGGGTAGCAGGTAGGGAGGGTAGCAGGTAGGGAGGGTAGCAGGTAGGGAGGGTAGCAGGTAGGGAGGTAGCAGGTAGGGAGGGTAGCAGGTAGGGAGGGTAGCAGGTAGGGAGGGTAGCAGGTAGGGAGGTAGCAGGTAGGGAGGGTAGCAGGTAGGGAGGGTAGCAGGTAGGGAGGGTAGCAGGTAGGGAGGTAGCAGGTAGGGAGGGTAGCAGGTAGGGGGGGTAGCAGGTCGCAAAACTTAAAACTAGAGTCAGATGTCAAAGCCACAGGCGCGCAAGTGTCTCAATGTCTTTTGACAAGCATAGGCAAGAAAAACTGTTAAGTACGAGCCGAACTGGTGCAGACACTGTTACGGTTGTATGCCATTGAGATGAGAGACCTCACCGTGCACTGGGCATAACAGGTAAATAAATTGCAATTACAATTAGCCATAATTAGCTCAGCTACAAATAAGCAGCACAGCATGCCGAATTTACAGATTGTAGTTTTATTCGTTAATAAAAAAACAATACTCATACAGATAGAATAATATATATTTCAACACATCAACACAGACGCCGCAGGCATTCATTTTGGCGCCACAGGCACTCATTTTGGCGCCGCAGGCACTCATTTTAGTGCCACAGGCACTCATTTTGGCGCCGCAGGCACTCATTTTAGTGCCAAAGGCACTCATTTTAGCGCCGCAGGCACTCATTTTGGCGCCACAGGCACTCATTTTGGCGCCACAGGCACTCATTTTAGCGCCGCAGGCACTCATTTTAGCGCCGCAGGCACTCATTTTGGCGCCGCAGGCACTCATTTAAGCGCCAAAGGCACTCATTTTGGCGCCGCAGGCACTCATTTTGGCGCCGCAGGCACTCATTTAAGCGCCAAAGGCACTCATTTTGGCGCCGCAGGCACTCATTTTGGCGCCGCAGGCACTCATTTAAGCGCCAAAGGCACTCATTTTGGCGCCGCAGGCACTCATTTTGGCGCCCAGAAGAAAAATTATTGATTGCCACAGCGGCCCCCCCCAGCCTCGGTGGCGACGAGCACTGACCATCGGCCTGAGCGTCGCTAACGAGAACGGAGTGGCGCCCGCAGACATTTGCTTTCCTGAGAAGCGCCCAGAAGCAAAAGAGCACGGCAGCCCAAAAGACGGCGTCTGCAAGGTCCCTCGCGTCCACCTGGTTCGCCAGTGAAAGCAAAACCGCTGGGTTGATGGGGGTCTTTCTGCTTGACTGAATGGCTGCTTGTCCGCTTGGCGCTCTTTACTGTCAAGTCGAAGTTGCGCCAGCTTGATAATAATAATAGTAATTTTTTACACCTGTCCCAATTGGGCCAGATGTGCAACCGACAGCTCAGCCGCAGCTATTGCGCGGCGCATCTGAAGGCTGCGTACGGCTGTCCAGTCCAAGGACTGGGGGGTCGCCACACACCTTCAATTACCCCAGCTAATGCTGAGTGCCCATTTTACAGCTGGGTGAGCTGAAACAATGCAGAGCTAAGTGTCTTGCTCAAGTACACAAATTTTTCCGATTGAGTCGAGAATCGACCCCCCGACCTTCAAGTCGTGAGTCCGACGCTCTGACCACTAGGCTACAACCCGCCTTCGAGGTCTAAGAAGCGCTGCTACCGCTCGTACTCGTAGTTAGAAGCGTACGTCGCCCTCCTACGCGAAGGAGCGGCCCGAGTAGGCAGGAGGTTCATGCTTAGTTAGAGAGGAAACTTCAGGAAGCAGAGTTTGCGGTTGCTAACCAGAGCAATGAGAGTGAGGTCTCTGCGCCAGTAAATATCGTCATATTATATATTTAGTTGCGACATGTGTTTGCTGATACATGTAGTTCAGGGTAGACGCTGTTAGCAGAGCATTGCCCACAACTGTTGTCAATATTAGCTGCAATATTTTTAAGACAGTTCAACAACTAATCGGCAGCAGTCTTGAGAATAGCAAGCGATGCAACAAAACGGCTCGCGCCACAACAGCAGCTAGATAATGTTAAAAAGCGATTCAGTCAACACGAACAGAAACTATTAGGTTTATAACTTGGGTTAGAATTCCACACTGCGGATAGTTTACTGGCGGCGTCAAACACAGCATAGCAACAGTCGTATAAGTGTCAAAACGGCCCATTCAAGGCATTCAGCCTCCCAGGATAACACACAACACAAGTCCCACTCCCTCACAGACGCTGTCACTCCTCTCAGCAGTCGCCGGTGCCGTCATTTGGAAAGCAGGCCCAGCCGCTGCTGGCCGGCGGCGGAGGACCAGCCGCAGTTGGAGCTGTCGAGGCCGCCGTGTGCCAGAGCAGCTGCTCGCCCATCAGCATCCGAGCTACTGGATCGTCGGCGCTGCCAACAGAGGCCGGCGGCACAGCGGGGGCCGCGATCGAAGCTGCATTATCAGCTGACGACGCAAAGTCGCCGCCAAAGCCGATGCCGACGCCGCCGCCCCAGAGATTTCGATTGGAGACGGTGGACTCAGACCAGGAGATGTCCAATGTGCTGCTGAGTCCGTCGGAACACCACGGCAGCTGCACCGGCTGCTGCTCCTGCTGCAAAAGAAGCGTCTGCTGCTGCTGCTGCTGTTGCTGCTGCAGACGCTCCCGTTTCAACTGTTCGTAATTGAGCAGCGACTCCTGCTTCTCCTGAGCTACCTGGGACAGCTCGCCCCTGGCCATAGCGGCCTGCGACAGCGGCGGCAACAGCAGAGGAGCCGCTGGCTGCGCCGGGAGGCCCCACGGACCGGCGGGCACCGCGGCGTCTAGAGACCAGGCCGAGTCAGGCGGCGGCGGAGGCGGAGGCGGCGGCGGCGGCGGTGGCGGAGGCTGTGCCTGCTGCACTGGCTGGGTGTCCCACAATGGGCTGCCTTTTTGCGGCGTCAACGAGAACCGAGCGGTGCGCCTGGCAATTTCATCCAGATCTTCTGCAATAAGAAGCGGTTTCCGTGCTTGGTTATAATGCTAGTCGCTTAGTACAAGTGCTCGGTTGCAGTATAATCATTAAAATAGACACTTAATCAATAGTAAATATAGAATTTTCCCATTAGTTTTAACAGAAAAGGTCGCGTATCGTTTTTATACCACCCAGGACCAAGAACGGACAAACGGAATAACAGTAACGAAACAAATCACGGGCTACCAAAATTCTGCTAACATTTTACTAGCCTTGAAATTCTTGATTCGTAATTGTAAAGTCCAGGAGTCGGTAAACACCGGCTCGCAAAGCCTCTCTATCCAGCCCTCGGGTCCTTTGAGACTTCACAATAGCAACCCGACCTGATCAAGGTTTGTGTCTCCTGCCCCCTCCTCTTCTCTCCTCTCCTGTCCCCTCCTCTCCTCTCCTGTCCCCTCCTCTCCTCTCCTGTCCCCTCCTCTTCTCTCCTCTCCTGTCCCCTCCTCTCCTCTCCTGTCCCCTCCTCTTCTCTCCTCTCCTGTCCCCTCCTCTCCTCTCCTGTCCCCTCCTCTTCTCTCCTCTTCCTTCTCTCCTCTCCTCTCCCTTCTCTCCTCTCCTCTCCCTTCTCTCCTCTCCTGTCCCCTCCTCTCCTCTCCTGTCCCCTCCTCTCCTCTCCTCTTCCTTCTCTCCTCTCCTCTCCCTTCTCTCCTCTCCTGTCCCCTCTTCTCCTCTCCTCTTCCTTCTCTCCTCTCCTCTCCTCTCTCTTCTCTCCTCTCCTGTCCCGTCCTCTCCTCTCCTGTCCCCTCCTCTCCTCTCCTCTCCTGTCCCCTCCTCTTCTCTCCTCTTCCTTCTCTCCTCTCCTCTCCTGTCCCCTCCTCTCCTCTCCTGTCCTCTCCTCTCCCTTCTCTCCTCTCCTGTCCCCTCCTCTTCTCTCCTCTCCCCTCCTCTCCTCTCCCCTCCTCTCCTCTCCTCTCCCTTCTCTCCTCTCCTGTCCCCTCCTCTCCTCTCCTGTCCCCTCCTCTCCCCTCCTCTCCTCTCCCTCCTCTCCTCTCCTGTCCCCTCCTCTCCTCTCCTCTCCTCTCCTCTCCTCTCCTCTCGTCCGTTTCGTCTCCTCTCTCCTTTTTCATCTCTCTCCTCCTCTCTTCTTTATCCCCTCTCTTCTCTCCTCTCTTCTGGCCCGCAGTCATGCGCTAGTTCACCGAACCCTTTGATAAACAGTAAGAACTGGAGAAGAACAGTAAGAAAATAATATAAAACGCACATTAGGTACTGTAAGTAGTTACGCTCAGAAAATTTTAAACACTTTTTAAAAGCGAAAAATATATCTTAATTTTAATTAGACTATAAATAGGCACGCACAATAGCGTCTTAATTAATGAACTTGCCAGTCATCAAACCTTTGTCAAGCATAAATTTGTATTTGTCCAATAAGCACGAATACCTTTGTGAGTCCAATCAAATGGAACGTCCCATTCGACTGGGCTTTCATTCTCCGCTTCAGCATCATCATACCAGTAGTCGAGAATTTCTAAACGAAAAAAATCAATACCAGACGAGGAAGGATTTAAAACAAATATAAATAAAGGAAAAAAATCATTTATTCTCTAGATAGAATACGGAAGCAAACATCAATTTGCGCTGCCCTGAATTACCTTTCTTAGGCTTCTGATGCGTCATCGGCTTCACGATGGACGTCTTGGGCTGCTTGAGAACCTGAGCAGGCTGCAGCGGAGCCGCTTTAGGCTGCGCCGGCACCGACAGTATCGGCTGCAGGTCGCTCTGTCGTACATCAGAGTTAGGCGTGTTGGTGGCACTAGAATTGCGGGTGGTGATATTTTGCAATTTATTAACGTTATTTTCTATACATATCGGCAATGATTAAATATATTGAAAATGAGTAAAAAATATGCGGCTAGATAGTACGATTAAGTTAAACAAAAATATTTAGCTTTAACAAGAAATTATACAGAAAATGTTTAATAAAGTTTCATTATTTTTGGGAAAAAAATTTCGTGCGCCGACCGGGATTCGAACCCGGGTCGCAAGCGTGGGAGGCTTACATGCTACCACTACACCATCGGCGCTGGCGTAGAATCCAAGTCGGAGCGCTTTTTATTCCTATAATTTCTTTCCTAGAAAGATGCACGTCGAGGGTTGAAGTGAACGAATTAGTCGATAATGATGATTAAGCTTTGAACTTACGTGGTTCGACTCTTAACACGACCGCCACCAGCGCCGGAGCCATTGCCGCCGTTCCTTCGACCTTTGCCGCCGTTGACAGCCTTGCCCTGGCCACCGACCGCCTCGGCCTGACCGGCGGCGCTATCTTTATCGATAGATTTGATGATCAGCTCAGCCGGAGATGTAGCAGCGGCAGTAGTAGCTGACACTTTGCTAGAAATACTGCCAGATCGGCGAGTCTTGCTTGCTTGCTGCTGCTGCTGATAATGATGATGCTGCAGCGTCCCGGCGTTTCCCAAAGTTGCTGTATGCGGCTGGTGCACTTCGCTACTGCCAGTGTTGCTTCTCTGTCGATTTTTTTGTTTTGCATTAAAAAAGGAGAAAAACGGCTAATTTCATTCTACTAATAGTAGTGCAATCTCTAGTAAATATATAAATACCTTTTCCTCCGAGCTGCTAGATTCCGAAGCTAGACTTCTGGCATCTTCAGCGTCCTCGGGTGTGGCTGACTGACCTCTGCGCTGCTGGTCAGTCTGGTGCTGTTGCTTTCTCTGTTGCTGCTGCTGACTATGCTCTTTTTGATGATGGTGCTGCTGCTGCTGTTGTTGTTTCTTACCACGCGACTTGCCTGCAGGAATAAAAAAGACGTCGATGCTGTGCTTTTTGGTGATC
Organism: Macrostomum lignano; assembly: GCA_002269645.1. Taxonomy (NCBI): domain Eukaryota; kingdom Metazoa; phylum Platyhelminthes; family Macrostomidae; genus Macrostomum; species Macrostomum lignano. The sequence goes on from NIVC01001257.1 coordinate 37,619, forward strand.
AATACAGGAATACAGGAAGTGTTTCCGACCAGTGGGTGGCCACCGAAGGACTAGCAGGGTTGTTAGCAAAAGGCATGCGTGGGGTGGCTATCAATGACCAGTGGGGTGGCTACCAATGACCAGTGGGGTGGCTACCAATGACCAGTGAGCTATCAATACCAATGACCAGTGAGCTATCAATACCAATGACCAGTGAGCTACCCACAGGGAATGACATTAGTGCAACCACTAAAAGGTAGGCAAACAAAAAGGTGCAGATGTGAAGTAGCCAATGACCACATCAATTAATACCTTTACCAACTCGCTGGTTAGAGAAATCGATAGGCTCAAACTGCGGCGTTGGTATAGGCTGCGGCGGATCCGGTCTGACACCACTTGACTGAGCAGCCGACGACGAAGCGGCAGAAGTCGTGGACGCCGACCGCGACTCTTTGCCAACGATAACGCCGCCGGCGCCTGTGGTGTTAGACTGGGCGCTTGACGATAATACTTGGCGCTTGTTAGACCGACGTGAAGACTGCTGATGATGATGCTGATGATGCTGCGATGCAGATGATGCTTGACTAGTTGACTGCTGATGCTGCTGCTGCTGCCCGACTCCGCCAGATCGACGCGATGTCGCTGTAGCCGTCGCAGTGGATGCCGAAGAAGTCGCTGCCGCGGCGGAAGCACCCGTCGACGACGCCGACGACGACAACAGCGCTCTGCCAGTTGAAGCTGCTGAAGCTTCAGTTGTCGTATCCGACGCCGCTGCCGCCGCCGCTGACTTTGCTGACCCCGCCGACCTGAACAGTAAAAGGCGACTAAAAAAGCCAAAGAAGCCGCCGCTTCCATCGCTGTCAGCTCGATCGCCTTCCAAATCCGTAATCCTGGCGCTATTACGCTGACTCAACTGCTGCTCGTGAATGCCGCAAGTGCCGCGCTGGTCGCTAGCATTGCTATGATTAGTAATAGAGACGGTGGAAGCCAGCAGTCGCAGATCAAACGGAGCTCCGCCAGACGCGGCGGCGGCGGCATTCAAGACAGTCTGCTGACGGCACTGTAGAAAGGCGTCTAAGGCCAGCAGGCGATCGGATTCGCAATAGGCCGAAGCCAATGCGCACACGCCGCAGGCGATCAGAGCCAATGTGACAGCTGTGTGCAGCTGGTGCTCCCAGTCTGGCCGGGGCAGCCGAGCAGAGCAAGCTGACAGCAGCGGGGTCGGCACGGCAGCCTGCAGCAGGACAGATATGGCCGGCCCGGCGTTGGGTCTCAGCGTGAGCAGGCGGGCCGCCCGGTGAAGACAGTAGTCAGGCTGGAAGGTCACCTCCAGTCGGATGGTCTCATTGGGCTCCACTGAGACTGGCTGGCAGTTCGGCAGGAAAAATCCAGCATCTGAACAGGTGCTGGCGCCATCGGTCACTGGCGCCTCATCTACGCTAGTCGAGTACTGATCATCGTCAACGTATTCGCCGTCATCGTCTTCGCCCAGATTGTAGCCGACTATTCTCAGAGGCAGCCGGCCCGGGTTGCTCAGCGTGAGCTGGCGCCTGATGGGCCCGCACGGCCGGTTCGCCCGCTCGGAGGCGTGGAACAGCAGGCGCGGCTCGGCCAGTCGCAGTCGCGGCTCGGCGGCCTCGCCGGTCACTAGCAGGGCCTCCAGCGCGGTCAGGTTGTTGCGCAACAGGAACACCGCCGAGTGATTGCCGGCTCGGTTGGGCCGGAAGCCGAACCGGAAACGGGCGCGACGCCGGGGCAGAACTAGCGTGGCCAGACTCTCCGGGTGCACCTGCCGGCAGAGAAAGGGTCATGAAGTGCCAAAATTGAGGAACCTCCTTTCCTTAGATTGGAACCCCTGGAACTTCATTTCCTTAGATTGGAACCATTGGAACTTCATTTCCTTAGATTGGAACCCCTGGAACTTCATTTCCTTAGATTGAAACCCCTGGAACTTCATTTCCTTAGATTGGAACCCCTGGAACTTCATTTCCTTAGATTGGAACCATTGGAACTTCATTTCCTTAGATTGGAACCCCTGGAACTTCATTTCCTTAGATTGAAACCCCTGGAACTTCATTTCCTTAGATTGGAACCCCTGGAACTTCATTTCCTTAGATTGAAACCCCTGGAACTTCATTTCCTTAGATTGGAACCATTGGAACTTCATTTCCTTAGATTGAAACCCCTGGAACTTCATTTCCTTAGATTGGAACCATTGGAACTTTATTTCCTTAGATTGGAACCATTGGAACTTCATTTCCTTAGATTGGAACCATTGGAACTTCATTTCCTTAGATTGGAACCATTGGAACTTCATTTCCTTAGATTGGAACCCCTGGAACTTCATTTCCTTAGATTGGAACCCCTGGAACTTCATTTCCTTAGATTGGAACCATTGGAACTTCATTTCCTTAGATTGGAACCATTGGAACTTCATTTCCTTAGATTGGAACCATTGGAACTTCATTTCCTTAGATTGGAACCATTGGAACTTCATTTCCTTAGATTGGAACCATTGGAACATCATTTCCTTAGATTGAAACCCCTGGAACTTCATTTCCTTAGATTGGAACCCCTGGAACTTCATTTCCTTAGATGAAAACCCAGCCAAGGAACTCTTTCTCTGGTTCTAACTAATAGATCCTCGGTCTCTAGATGCTAACCAATAGATCCTCGGTCTCTAGATGCTAACCAATAGATCCTCGGTCTCTAGATGCTAACCAATGGATCCTCGGTCTCTAGATGCTAACCAATGGATCCTCGGTCTCTAGATGCTAACCAATGGATCCTCGGTCTCTAGATGCTAACCAATGGATCCTCGGTCTCTAGATGCTAACCAATGGATCCTCGGTCTCTAGATGCTAACCAATCGATCCTCGGTCTCTAGATGCTAACCAATGGATCCTCGGTCTCTAGATGCTAACCAATGGATCCTCGGTCTCTAGATGCTAACCAATGGATCCTCGGTCTCTAGATGCTAACCAATGGATCCTCGGTCTCTAGATGCTAACCAATCGATCCTCGGTATCTAGATGCTAACCAATGGATCCTCGGTCTCTAGATGCTAACCAATGGATTCTCGGTCTCTAGATGCTAACCAATGGATTCTCGGTCTCTAGATGCTAACCAATGGATTCTCGGTCTCTAGATGCTAACCAATGGATCCTCGGTCTCTAGATGCTAACCAATGGATCCTCGGTCTCTAGATGCTAACCAATGGATCCTCGGTCTCTAGATGCTAACCAATGGATCCTCGGTCTCTAGATGCTAACCAATGGATCCTCGGTCTCTAGATGCTGAGTTGCAAATCAATGGAAACGCATTCTCTAGATGTACCGCCCTAGAACTTCAGTACCTAAAGATTCCAAGAATCCAACAAAAGTACAACAATGTGACCATGCTAATTGCTCACCCTGGCGCCAAACAGCGCCCTCAGCTGATCCCGATGCACTCGCGCCACCTCTGACTGGGCGCCGATCCCGGCCAAGCGAATAGCGCCGTCGCCGGAGTCGCTGCTAGTCGAAGACGATTCAGTGAACAGCTCCTCCCAGGCTGCCTGGCCGAGTCGAGTGGCCAGAAGGGAGATGGCGGACTGAGGCGAAGAGTACAGCCAGAGCGGGAGCAGCTGGGCCAGCACAGGACTGTCGGACGGGTTTTCAATGATCAGCTCGGACTCGGTGGCGTTGCCGGAATGAGTCAGCTCTAATTTATGACGCCAGTCGTCTGGCAGGAGGCTGGGCCTGAATAATTGCGCTTGAGTACGCATTAGGAAACCGCCGGCGTGAGCTGTCTCTATGGCAACCGTGGCATTGACCGTGTGCCGATCGGACCGGACTAAGGACTCCCAGCGCTGCGTTAGGCGGCTGAGGTACAGCTGGTCCACGTCTGACACTCGGCTGTCTAGGCTGAGGCCCGAGAGCCACTCTTTGCCGGCTGCGTGTGGCGGATGGCATGGGAATGAATGGGGATCCGGGAAGCAGGGAGTCTGAGGATCCAGGAGGCCGGGAGTCTGAGGATCCGGGAGGCGGGGAGTCTGAGGATCCGGGAGGCGGGGAGTCTGAGGATCCGGGAGGCGGGACTGCGGAGTCTGAGGATCCGGGAGGCGGGGAGTCTGAGGATCCGGGAGGCGGGACTGCGGAGTCTGAGGATCCGGGAGGCGGGGAGTCTGAGGATCCAGGAGGCCGGGAGTCTGAGGATCCGGGAGGCCGGGAGTCTGAGGATCCGGGAGGCCGGGAGTCTGAGGATCCGGGAGGCCGGGAGTCTGAGGATCCGGGAGGCCGGGAGTCTGAGGATCCGGGAGGCGGGGAGTCTGAGGATCCGGGAGGCGGGACTGCGGAGTCTGAGGATCCGGGAGATGGCGCAACGGAATCTGAGAATCTGGGAAGTTAGAATAAAATTTAATCGCTGAAAATCAGCTGCACTTACTAGCAGTAGTGAGCGGGAAGCCAACATAGCAGTCGCGTCCGCACAGTCGTTGATGATCGAAGCAGATTTTGCCAACCTTAGCGGAATAAAATAGGTTAAATTATTCAATGATATGAATGGAATTGAAAGCTGAAAGGCGGAACATATAAAGATTAACAATCTAGATTGTATGGAAGTCTTTTTCACGAGCCAGAATTGATCCAGGAAAGAACGGAATTCTTTAAATACGCATCGCATGCTTCAAACTAGCTGATTGTCATTGGCCTCACTGCAATGCTGGGCGGGCGTCTCGGCGTGCAAACTGCTACGGGAACTGAAATTTTCCCGTAGTGAGGCCGTAATGAAGCAGCAGGTTCATTAGGGGGCCGGAGACATCCGATGCTAAATATAGAGTAAGCGGCTGCTAATAGACGGCAACTGGGTAACGGGAAGAGAAATTAACTTTTGTTTATATAAACCTGCTTTTATTCAATGACTTGCTGTACTTTATTAATGTGGAATAAGCCTGAGGGTAGCAGCGGCCAGTAACTGAGGATCTGGGAGGCTGGCCTAGCAACTGAGGATCTGGGAGGCTGGCCTAGCAACTGAGGATCTGGGAGGCTGGCCCAGCAACTGAGGATCTGGGAGGCTGGCCCAGCAACTGAGGATTTCAAATTTCAATTAAGGAAGGCACGTCCCAGCAAAGTCCCAGCAAACACCAAGCCTTCCTCACCGTAGTGGTCTCGAACGATTTCAACAGTTGCGGCAGGCCCAGCGGAGCGAATTTGAACCGGACATCCGACGGCAGGAAGGTCAGGCCGCGCACAGACACCAGCTGGTGGAAGGAGCTCCGGACGCTGAGCCAGCGGCAGGCGGCCCGGCCTGGGAAACAGTCAGGCAGCAACAGCGGGTCCGGCACGGCCGACAGGCTGCCTTCGGCGCCGCGTAGGCGCCATTGTAGACGCAGGTCGGTGGGATTGGCGCGGATTAGCAGCTCGCCCTGCTGCGGACCCAACTGGGCGGGCCCGATGGCTGTCAGAGTGAGCTCACCCTGGAGATTAATTGGGATTAATGGAATATCTCAACGCGTACCCAATAAATTTGCAGAAGGCGGGAATGTCTAGGGGCGATTTTCATGTCTAGGGGCGAATCTTGAGAGATCAGGGTCTAGGGGCGAATCTTGAGATGAATGTCTAAGGGCGAATCTTGAGATGAGTGTCCAGGGGCAAATCTTGAGATGAGTGTCCAGGGGCAAATCTTGAGATGAGTGTCCAGGGGCAAATCTTGAGATGAATGTCTATGGGCGAATCTTGAGATCAGTGTCTAGGGGCGAATCTTGAGATCAGTGTCTAGGGGCGAATCTTGAGATGAATGTCTAAGGGCGAATCTTGAGATGAATGTCTAAGGGCGAATCTTGAGATGAATGTCCAGGGGCAAATCTTGAGATGAATGTCTAAGGGCGAATCTTGAGATGAGTGTCCAGGGGCAAATCTTGAGATGAATATCCAGGGGCGAATCTTGAGATGAATGTCTATGGGCGAATCTTGAGAGGGATGTCTGGGGACAAACGAATCTTGGCAGAAATATATGTCTAGGGAGCGGTTCTTAAGATGTCTGCAGATTATTTGAGTGACGCATGTAGTAATGGATTATCTAGAGATAAGCTAAGGAACGATTGTTAAGGTCTTTTTACGACACAACTTTAGGGCTGCCCAGGGCACAAAGCTATAAGGTCAATAAACGCGAACTTTATCAAGCAAAGGAAGGCCATATTTGCTAATGACGGCTAATAACACTGCTCAAAGGCGAAAACCTTTCATCCCTTCAACTCAAGGTTTGGTGTTTGAATAAACACACCATCAGAGTTAGCGCCTTTGGCGTGCAAAACAAAAAATGGGACTCGAGACGGAGCGGCGCTCAGGTTAATTAGCTCGATTGCTGGTTCCGCGAAGCTTTCAGAGGCTTGCAATTAGATAATGGAAATGCAATTTTCACATACAGAATGTTTCAGAGAGATACTCTGAGTAACTATCAAAACTAATGCAAGGTGCCTTCAGTCTGCTATCTTCAGCATGCGTCTGCAGCTTCAATTCGGTCAAGCAATTAACTAAATAACTGACTGAATAACTAACTAGCTAACTAGCTAACTGAGGATTAACTATCAGAACTAACTGTCTGAATAACTAACTAACTAACTAACTAACTAACTAACTAACTAACTAACTAACTAACCAACTAACTGAATAACTAACTAACTAACTAACAAACTAACAAACAAACTAACTAACTAACTAACTAACTAACTAACTAACTAACTAACTAACTAACTAACTAACTAACCAACTAACAAACTAACTAACCAACTAACTGAATAACTAACTAACTAACTAACAAACAAACAAACAAACAAACAAACTAACTAACTAACTAACTAACCAACTAACTAACTAACTAACTAACCAACTAACTAACTAACTAACCAACTAACTAACTAACTAACTAACCAACTAACTAACTAACTAACCAACTAACTAACTAACTAACTAACCAACTAACTAACTAACTAACTAACCAACTAACTGAATAACTAACTAACTAACTAACTAACAAACAAACAAACAAACAAACTAACTAACTAACTAACCAACTAACTAACTAACTAAATAACCAACTAACTGAATAACTAACTAACTAACTAACAAACTAACTAACTAACTAACTAACCAACTAACTAACTAACTAACTAACCAACTAACTGAATAACTAACTAACTAACTAACTAACTAACTAACTAACTAGCTAACTAACTAACTGAATAACTAACTAACTAACTGAATAACTAACTAACTAACTAACTAACTAACTAACTAACTAACTAACCAACTAACTAACTAACCAACTAACTGAATAACTAACTAACTAACCAACTAACTAACTAACTAACTAACTAACTATCTAACTAACTAACTAACTAACTAGCTAACTAACTAACCAACCAACAGAATAACTAACTAACTAACTAACTAACTAACTAACTAACTAACCAACCAACTAACTAACTAACTAACTAACCAACTAACTGAATAACTAACTAACTAACTAACCAACTAACTAACTAACTAACTAACTAACTAACTAACTAACTAACTAACTAACTAACCAACCAACTAACTAACTAACTAACTAACCAACTAACTGAATAACTAACTAACTAACTAACTAACTAACTAACTAACTAACTAACTAACTAATTAACTAACCAACTAACTAACTAACTAACTAACCAACTAACTGAATAACTAACTAACTAACCAACTAACTGAATAACTAACTAACTAACTAACTAACTAACTAACTAACTAACTAACTAACTAACTAACCAACCAACTAACTGAATAACTAACTAACTAACCAACTAACTAACTAACTAACTAACTAACTAACTAACTAACTAACTAACTAACTAACTGACTAACTAACCAACTAACTAACTAACTAACTAACCAAGTAACTGAATAACTAACTAACCAACTAACTGAATAACTAACTAACTAACAAACAAACAAACAAACAAACAAACTAACTAACTAACTAACCAACTAACTAACTAACTAAATAACCAACTAACTGAATAACTAACTAACTAACTAACAAACAAACTAACTAACTAACTAACTAACTAACTAACTAACTAACTAACTAACTAACTAACCAACTAACTAACTAACTAACTAACCAACTAACTGAATAACTAACTAACTAACTAACTAACTAACTAACTAACTAACTAACTAACTGAATAACTAACTAACTAACTGAATAACTAACTAACTAACTAACTAACTAACTAACTAACTAACTAACTAACTAACCAACTAACTAACTAACTAACCAACTAACTGAATAACTAACTAACTAACCAACTAACTAACTAACTAACTAACTAACTAACTAACTATCTAACTAACTAACTAACTAACTAACTAACTAACTAGCTAACTAACTAACTAACCAACCAACTGAATAACTAACTAACTAACTAACTAACTAACTAACCAACCAACTAACTAACTAACTAACTAACCAACTAACTGAATAACTAACTAACTAACTAACTAACTAACTAACTAACTAACTAACTAACTAACTAACTAACTAACTAATTAACTAACCAACTAACTAACTAACTAACTAACCAACTAACTGAATAACTAACTAACTAACCAACTAACTGAATAACTAACTAACTAACTAACTAACTAACTAACTAACTAACTAACTAACCAACCAACTAACTGAATAACTAACTAACTAACCAACTAACTAACTAACTAACTAACTAACTAACTAACTAACTAACTGACTAACTAACCAACTAACTAACTAACTAACTAACCAACTAACTGAATAACTAACTAACCAACTAACTGAATAACTAACTAACTAACAAACAAACAAACAAACAAACTAACTAACTAACTAACTAACCAACTAACTAACTAACTAAATAACCAACTAACTGAATAACTAACTAACTAACTAACAAACAAACAAACTAACTAACTAACTAACTAACTAACTAACTAACTAACTAACTAACTAACTAACCAACTAACTAACTAACTAACTAACCAACTAACTGAATAACTAACTAACTAACTAACTAACTAACTAACTAACTAACTAACTAACTAACTAACTAACTGAATAACTAACTAACTAACTGAATAACTAACTAACTAACTAACTAACTAACTAACTAACTAACTAACTAACCAACTAACTAACTAACTAACCAACTAACTGAATAACTAACTAACTAACCAACTAACTAACTAACTAACTAACTAACTAACTAACTAACTAACTAACTAACTGAATAACTAACTAACTAACTGAATAACTAACTAACTAACTAACTAACTAACTAACTAACTAACTAACTAACCAACTAACTAACTAACTAACCAACTAACTGAATAACTAACTAACTAACCAACTAACTAACTAACTAACTAACTAACTAACTATCTAACTAACTAACTAACTAACTAACTAACTAGCTAACTAACTAACTAACCAACCAACTGAATAACTAACTAACTAACTAACTAACTAACTAACTAACTAACCAACCAACTAACTAACTAACTAACTAACCAACTAACTGAATAACTAACTAACTAACTAACTAACTAACTAACTAACTAACTAACCAACTAACTAACTAAATAACCAACTAACTGAATAACTAACTAACTAACCAACTAACTAACTAACTAACTAACTAACTAACTATCTAACTAACTAACTAGCTAACTAACTAACTAACCAACCAACTGAATAACTAACTAACTAACTAACTAACTAACTAACTAACTAACTAACTAACCAACCAACTAACTAACTAACTAACTAACCAACTAACTGAATAACTAACTAACTAACTAACCAACTAACTAACTAACTAACTAACTAACTAACTAACTAACTAACTAACTAACTAACCAACCAACTAACTAACTAACTAACTAACCAACTGAATAACTAACTAACTAACTAACTAACTAACTAACTAACTAACTAACTGACTAACTAACTAACTAACTAACTGACTAATTAACTAACCAACTAACTAACTAACTAACCAACTAACTGAATAACTAACTAACCAACTAACTGAATAACTAACTAACTAACTAACTAACTAACCAACCAACTAACTGAATAACTAACTAACTAACTAACTAACTAACTAATTAACTAACCAACTAACAAACTAACTAACTAACTAACTAACTAACCAACCAACTAACTGAATAACTAACTAACTAACTGAATAACTAACTAACTAACTAACTAACTAACTAACTAACTAACTAACTAACTAACCAACTAACTAACTAACTAACCAACTAACTGAATAACTAACTAACTAACCAACTAACTAACTAACTAACTAACTAACTAACTAACTAACTAACTATCTAACTAACTAACTAACTAACTAACTAACTAACTAGCTAACTAACTAACTAACCAACCAACTGAATAACTAACTAACTAACTAACTAACTAACTAACCAACCAACTAACTAACTAACTAACTAACCAACTAACTGAATAACTAACTAACTAACTAACTAACTAACTAACTAACTAACTAACTAACTAACTAACTAACTAACTAATTAACTAACCAACTAACTAACTAACTAACTAACCAACTAACTGAATAACTAACTAACTAACCAACTAACTGAATAACTAACTAACTAACTAACTAACTAACTAACTAACTAACTAACTAACTAACCAACCAACTAACTGAATAACTAACTAACTAACCAACTAACTAACTAACTAACTAACTAACTAACTAACTAACTAACTAACTAACTGACTAACTAACCAACTAACTAACTAACTAACTAACCAACTAACTGAATAACTAACTAACCAACTAACTGAATAACTAACTAACTAACAAACAAACAAACTAACTAACTAACTAACTAACTAACCAACTAACTAACTAACTAAATAACCAACTAACTGAATAACTAACTAACTAACTAACAAACAAACAAACTAACTAACTAACTAACTAACTAACTAACTAACTAACTAACTAACCAACTAACTAACTAACTAACTAACCAACTAACTGAATAACTAACTAACTAACTAACTAACTAACTAACTAACTAACTAACTAACTAACTAACTAACTGAATAACTAACTAACTAACTGAATAACTAACTAACTAACTAACTAACTAACTAACTAACTAACTAACTAACCAACTAACTAACTAACTAACCAACTAACTGAATAACTAACTAACTAACCAACTAACTAACTAACTAACTAACTAACTAACTATCTAACTAACTAACTAACTAACTAACTAACTAGCTAACTAACTAACTAACCAACCAACTGAATAACTAACTAACTAACTAACTAACTAACTAACTAACTAACTAACCAACCAACTAACTAACTAACTAACTAACCAACTAACTGAATAACTAACTAACTAACTAACTAACTAACTAACTAACTAACTAACCAACTAACTAACTAAATAACCAACTAACTGAATAACTAACTAACTAACCAACTAACTAACTAACTAACTAACTAACTAACTATCTAACTAACTAACTAGCTAACTAACTAACTAACCAACCAACTGAATAACTAACTAACTAACTAACTAACTAACTAACTAACTAACTAACTAACTAACCAACCAACTAACTAACTAACTAACTAACCAACTAACTGAATAACTAACTAACTAACTAACCAACTAACTAACTAACTAACTAACTAACTAACTAATTAACTAACTAACTAACTAACTAACCAACCAACTAACTAACTAACTAACTAACCAACTGAATAACTAACTAACTAACTAACTAACTAACTAACTAACTAACTGACTAACTAACTAACTAACTAACTGACTAATTAACTAACCAACTAACTAACTAACTAACCAACTAACTGAATAACTAACTAACCAACTAACTGAATAACTAACTAACTAACTAACTAACTAACCAACCAACTAACTGAATAACTAACTAACTAACTAACTAACTAACTAATTAACTAACCAACTAACAAACTAACTAACTAACTAACTAACTAACCAACCAACTAACTGAATAACTAACTAACTAACCAACTAACTAACTAACTAACTAACTAACTAACTAACTAGCTAACTAACTAACTAACTAACTAACTAACTAACTAACTAACTAACTAACTAACTAGCTAACTAACTAGCTAACTAACTAACTAACTAACTAGCTAACTAACTAACTAACTAACTAACTAACTAACTAGCTAACTGACTAAATAATAATAATAAGACTGAATAATTAGTTAAAACCAGATAAAACAGTTAGTTAAAACACCCCTGGAGCTAGTTATTAAGCTAGTTAATGCTAATCAAAACTCTGAATCCACAAAGCTACAAACCTGATGAAACGGTCGCAGAGTCACGGGCAGCTCAGGCGCAGTGCCGGTCACGGAACCGTTTGACCCGCGTACCCGCATCAGCTGAGCCTGCACAACTGGCGGATCGCATTTTATACTCAACAGTCGAATCTCTACGGGATTCTCATTGCGCACGGCCAGTTCAACCTGGCGCCTGTCGCCAGGCCCGATAGAGCCAAAGTCCACCGCGTCCAAGCGCTGCTCCGGCCATCTGGGCACGGTGCTCAGGCTGCCCGAGTACAAAAATACGGGTATTAAAAAGTGGGACGCGTTTGAATAGATGGCCAACTGCAGGACCCGCGGCTTAGCGTTGATTGACACGGACAGGCTGAATGGGGACAGGGTGGCACCGGCCGGGATCAGCACGGGTGGACGGAATTTCACCAGCGAGACGTCAGCTGTGCCGCCGTTAGACTTGCCGGCCAGACTGTCCGGCAGGCCGGTCAGCAAGCTGGCGTTGAAGATCACAACAGGCTGGGCAAAGGTGTTGCTAATGCTGATTGGCCGGGTCACGCCGGCTCCATTGGAGTCGCCGCCGAGGCTGCTGGAGGCCGCTAGCAGGAATCTTGTACTGTTGGCGTCGTAGACCAGAGCGCCCTGCAGTACGGTGGCCCGATACGGTACGCGAAGTAGTTCGCCAGTTGCTCCGTCTGAACCGTCTTGGCTGCCGGTGATGATCACGTGACCGGACCATTGGCGCGGAGCCGCGGCTCGATGGGCGGTGAACGTTACGTCGGCTAGGGGCGTCCGACGCCACGCGCCGGGCAACAGGCGGACGGGCCGAAAGGTTAAACGGACGGCGTCGTTAGGGAAGTCCAGGGACACGTTGGACACGAGACAGGGCTGGGCGAATAGACTGGTCACCTGCGGTGGGGTGAGTGACAGACAGGGTGTGTAACAAATAGAGCGACCTGAAAGACAAAGAAATGGTTTAACAAACGGATAAGGGGTGTGACAGACGGATAAGGGGTGTGACAGAAAGATAAGGATGTGACAGATAAAGAGTGTGACAGACGGATAAGGGGTGTGAAAGACGGATAAGAAGTGTGACAGACGGTTAAGGGGTGTGAAAGAAGGATAAGGGGTGTGACAGATAGATAAAAGTTTGTGGCACGGATAAAAGATGTGACAGATGGATAAAGGGTGTGACAGAAGTATAAAGTTAGGGGTATCAGAGGGATAAGACACGTGACAAAGTAAAGAAACAGATCAGCTCACCTGCAGCGTGATAGTTCTCTCGCTATCAAGAGTCCGCAGCAGGCCAAAGTCCAGCCGATCCACGGTGGCGTACAGACCCGGCCTAGAGGACACCTGCACTTCTACAGGCAGCACCAGGCCGAACCTGCCGCTTCTATTAGTTTTCACCTGTACAAAAGCCGTATGATTGGCCGGCTCGCGACCGACTAAACGCAGTCGCATAACTGTCCGAGTCTCGTAGGGCGGTATCGCCCACAGCTGATTGGCTGGCGGCCCGTTGCTGGGCAATTCCAGGTGCAAGTCGGGGCCGCTGGTGAACATTTCGGTGATCTGCAGGACACTGCTGTGCGGATTATGCACGTGTAAATAGGGACTGAAGCTGCTGTTGATGGGTATGCGAGCGCCTAACCAGGGCTGGACTCTGTAGGGACTGGGTACGCCAACTGCGAACAGCTGATAGCGATAGGTGCCAGTTGAGGTGCGAATGAACAGCGTGTTCTCCGTGGCGCCCATCTCGCGGGCCAGAAATACAACGTCAAATGTTGTGTTCTCGCCGGCTGGGACCGCCTGGGAAGCATTTGGGAAGGTGAATTGGTGTGCCTGTGTCTAGATGCGACAGTAGGGTGTCTAGATGAGACAGTAGGGGTGTCTAGATGCGACAGTAGGGGTGTCTAGATGCGACAGTAGGGGTGTCTAGATGCGACAGTAGGGGTGTCTAGATGCGACAGTAGGGGTGTCTAGATGCGACAGTAGGGTTGTCTAGATGCGACAGTAGGGGGTGTCTAGATGCGACAGCAGGGGTGTCTAGATGCAACAGCAGGGGTGTCTAGATGCGACAGCAGGGGTGTCTAGATGCGACAGCAGGGGTGTCTAGATGAGACAGTAGGGGGTGTCTAGATGCGACAGAAGGGGTGTCTAGATGTGACAGTAGAAGTGTCTAGATGCGACAGTCGAGGTGTCTAGATGCGACAGTAGAGGTGTCTAGATGCGATAGTAAGATTCAACTGTTGTATTCTACAAACCTTTCGCTGAAAGAATGAACAGTGAAAATGCGGAGTAGTGGCCGATATAGACAAAAGTTGTACAGGTTTCTTCTCTTGTCCATTGATCAGCGTCACCTGTTCCAGGTGTGGCTGGCCCACGGGGCTGTGAAAATTAAATAGAAATGGCTATGTTTAACAACTAACAGTATAAGTATTGATACACTTAAGTTGGGAAATCTGTACTCACTGCTCCTTAAAGTCCAGATAAGGAGGCTCAAATCTAACTGGACTAGCTGGAATCTGACCCTCATCAAGCCTGAAATAGTATATATATGTTGCAATAAAATTAATGCAAAAGAGATTGGTAAAGATGAAACTAAAAAGTCAATAGACTCACCCCAATGCTGGAAACACATCAGATGAGAATTCATTTGTGCCATCCAGAGCCAGACTAAGAACTTTATTCGTTTGAAAGAAGCCTGCAGGTGTTTATAGAAGTTTGATTTTTTGAATCAGTACTTTATATATAAAATCTTTCAAAATAATAATACAGTCAACAAAGCAACACAGTTAAAAATTCATTCTACTTATCTAGTTAGTCAATCATCTTATCATTATATACTAGACCTAGCCTAAATAAAATAAAAA
This sequence comes from Macrostomum lignano, assembly GCA_002269645.1. Classification (NCBI taxonomy): domain Eukaryota; kingdom Metazoa; phylum Platyhelminthes; family Macrostomidae; genus Macrostomum; species Macrostomum lignano. The sequence continues at coordinate 52,850 of NIVC01001257.1, forward strand.
GTTTTAGTATCAGACAAGATTATAATAAATTTAAATTCAATTGTGATAAAAAACATCGAGACCAAAATATTTTATTACTAAGATATCATGCTATATTATATGAGGTATAAAAAAGGAACAAAAATTTCACAATAAAAAAAAAATGAAAAATGACTATTTCAATTAACTATAGCCTTTAAAGTAATTTACATAGCTTTTAACACTGATGGACTCTCAGTTTTCAACCTGTCTATTGGCTGACAACTTTTATTGGAAATACTGTATATACTATTGCATTTTTGTGATATAGGCAAGCAAGTATAGTTCTTTAATTATTGATATTGAACCTACAAAATCTTCCATATTAGCCTTTTAAGCACTTTGCATTTTATCTCTATAGATTTTACAAAGTAAAATTTACAAAGTAAGATTTTACAAAGCTAGAGATATTCGAATGTTTTTTGCCAAGCTTCACTAAAAATTAGAGGTTAGACAAGATCTCAATCTTGCAATCAATATTTAAGATTGTGACTTTTCTCAATCAAATCTCAATCAAATCTCAATCAAATCTTGATTAAAAAAAGTGCTAAAAATCTAAGATATAAAAAATAAAGTTTTATGTTGAATACTAATTTTCTGCTTACAAGTATTTAGACATAAAAATTAAATTCAATGTGAATTTAATGAGTGCCAAAAATTCAACTCATTATAATATCACCTGTAGGGATAAATTTAAGGGGCAGAGAGGGGGCAACCACCTTTCAAAATAGCTTGATAGAACATGCCTATAGACAGTGGCGTATCTAGGATTTTGAAATAGGGGGATAACTTTTGGGGACAAAATTTTTGACTAATAAAAAAGTTTTTTTTGCATTTTTTGCTTACAATATATATTTAAAAAGTACCAAAACTGCGTATATTGGGCTAAAAAAACTTTACTTTGTTAAAATCAGAATAAAGCCTGCAGACTTTTATACTAAATATGACATTTTAGGAACTAAAGATTCGCCGAGATAATCATTTAAAACATTTTAATAGTAACTACTAGTAAAATAGGCCGATTTTGGCAATTTTTCTATGTCTATGCTGCTGCATATTGCATTTTTTCCAAAAAAATCATTTTTGTTTCCTATACTATATATCATAAAAATGGGGGGATATATTCCCATATCCCCCCTAGATACGCCCCTGCCTATAGACCATAACAATAATATATATTATATTGATTGGCTAGGCTAAGTAGGCTAGGTAAAAAACACAATTCTCTATTTGAATAACTTATCATTTATCATAATGAATCTTAGATGGCATAAACAAATAAAGCCTAACATTAAAGACATTATAATGCTATAAATAAATACTTTTAACTATATAATGTAGGGCCTAGTATACTTTTCATATATACTCGTAATCATAATATTTGCAAATAGTTTTTTAATGCGATTAAATAAATAGGAATTTATTAGATAAATCTTTTCAAAATCAAAATCATCTAGATTTATCACAAAATAGTCACAGGTTAGTCTAAAAATTGTCTATAGTATAAATTATAATACCCTGGCCTAACAATGTTATATTAGCTTAGGTTAGAACATTACATGTTTACTCAATGTTATTGCAAAATAAAAATAGTTACAAAATAAAAGGCTATTTTGATCCATTATCGCCTCAAAGCAGGTAAACAATTTACTTGAAATGTTAAAATCAGTTTACCTTGAGTTGGGAAGTCAGCTAAAACACTGATAAAACATAGTCGCGACAGCAAAACCAACCGAAGAATCACTTCGATAACCATCCTGATCTTATTTCCAAACATCCCACACAATGCAATTTGGTCTTTATTTCTGAAATGTAATATATGTTATCATTATTTCGTACCCCAACTAAGGGTTGCACACAAAAGTGCTGATTCAGTTTTTTCAACCAAATTGAAAAGCCGGGGCTTCAAGGAAAATATTGGTATAAACGTAATAACGACTTTGTTTTAATTATCGTGTACCAAAGTACAGTTATTTACTAAAAATATTTTGTCAAAAAGCATAGAACATAAGAAACTAATGTTCTCAATATTGTATTTTTATTGAATATTTACGATGGAGAAAATGATTGAGTGTCGCACAGCTAATTTTACTTTTTTAGGTCTACCACTTAAAAATACCAAGTTAAGTTTAATGAAAAATACACGGAAAAGGGAAATTTAGGCGAAAAGTAAGGAAAAAAGAATGAGGTGCCACTGCTCTTATTTCTTCAATTTTTCCTATAATGATTACTCACTGCTATTTTTCTACAAAAGCAGGGTAAATAATATACAACATGCAAATTTCACCACAGAAGTACATGTATTTACTGGTTATAACCTGTTAAAATTAGAACCCCGACTTTAAGGATCGCCTACACCACCATCAAGTAAGGCCAAATATCGTGTGATCTCATTACTTTGACATCAAATTCTGATTCCTTTGTACTTGGTCGTGTGATTTGATGGCTCATTTGATGGACAGTGTGCTTGTGAATGAGCCGAGAGTTTATGTACAAGTACGAAGCTAGTATAAAGCGGATCTACCAAAACAGAGACAGCCAAACGACGTGGCTCTGACTTACAAACAGCCAAATTGAGAAAATTGTGTGTATGTACGCTTTCTGTGGTTAGTAAATTCATGTACGCGACTTTAATATAAAGTTACATGTATAATTCAGCTACTGCAGTCAACTGCAACTTTACATGAAATATGCATGTAGACTTGAAACTATTTGATAATTGCCTGAAGCATCGCTTCAGAAGAAAGAAAAGTCAAAAAAGAGAAAACATTTATTTATTAGAAATGTATTATATTATTCGAAGTTTTGTTTATAAAGTTAGAAAAATCATCTAAAAGGTAAGCACACAAAGTTCTGGAAAGCAATTTAATTACAATCTGTGGCAGCAAAAGAGAAACAGAAAGTAAATAAAATATAAAGAAAAGGAAGAAAACAAATGTGAAACACACAACAAAGAAAAAAGATTTAAAGAAAATTGGCCATTCGGCTATAAAAGACGAACTAATCGAAAATCAAATTAGAATAATTAATAAATTCCGCGTACAATCGCCGCACTGAAAGACCACTGAAAGGACAAAGGGATCCGGATCATTTTACATAACTTATTATATGTATTGCTTTTTTGCTTTATGCAATGCATTTTCAAATATTCAACAGAATTTGATTACCAATATTTAGCTCAAGCTATATTTTACAGGAAATTTTCGGGTTATTAGGAAATGCAGCAGCATTTACAGCCACCAGATTTATTAGCAGTTGAAGACGGCGACTTTTTGCTATTATTATCAATCATATAGCGGTCGCAGGATTTCACATTTTCAACAGCCGCTACACTGCCTTTAGTTGCAGTTTTATCACCCCCGACGCCGTCATTGTCGAAGCTGGTAATTTTTGGCTTGCTGCTCTCCAGCTCGACTGCAGATTTCCGGGCGACAGCCGCAGCGCGCGTGGTCGCGGCACCCAGGGTGCAGTTGCAGTTGGCGTAGACGCAGCAGTCCTGCATTATTGTCTGCGCTGTGTCTTCGCTATCCGACAAGCCATCGCCAGCTTGCTGCAGAACCTGAAGCAGACAGTCGGCGATCATCTGGGCGCTGTCGCCGCTGCACGATCCGCTGCCTTCGTAGTCAGTTGTCGTCACCGAGACCTCGTTTGTGCCGGTTTCTGAACGGCACAGACTGTCCGCCGTTGAGGCCTGGTGTCGGAGGTGAATAACAACCGAAGGATTCAGTCTCTGCCGACGCAGAGTTGACTGTCTAGATGATGGATTGCTGCTGCTGCTGCTGCTGCCGGCTGAATGCATGTAGCTGACGGCTGACGTTCTGGTCTCTGTCGTCGTAGCGATGGACGCCTGCGGTGAAGCGTCAGACGGGGTGGTGACGCAGCCAGAGGAGAAGCTGATCAGACGGACGAGATCGCTGGCGGAGCTGGACCGAGGATCCATTGAGCTGCTAGGAGAGACAGCTATCAGATTGTGAAGAGGGAGAGCTGGGAAGTAGACAGTGAGCAAAGCCAAGTCAAAGGTGGAGTGAGTTTTATATACCCAACAACTTTGTACAAGTCAGCTGAATCGCTGCAGGCGATTGATTGCGCGCGCAGGGAAGTCGCTTTTGAGTCGATGCACCTTGCAACCGACGTACGTGCAATGCTTGTTGCGTGATTTTTTTATTCTATCTACGAGTGGTGAATGCGAACAACTCTCTATATATGGTGCAGTTGGAGAGTGACCGTAAACTGGTAAACAATTGCGCATTTTGATCCGCGCACTCGGTGCGTTCGCAGGCACTTGATGTTCGTTTCCACTGTAACTTGCTCTGTGCTCACACAGGAGTTCCAACTTGCAATAAGTATTAAATTAATTGTGCAATCTTTACAGGAAGATACGATCACGAGTTGCATGGCAGAATTTACTGTACGATAAAATGCGTTAGAAGTTGAGGCCGAGTTCAGTAACCAACTCCTCGTGACTACTGCAAATCTTCAAAAGTTCAAAACAAATTTTGCCAATCCCTAATTAATTCCTAAGGCCTCTCTTAGTTGAGAAATTCCAGAAACACACGAAGTCTTCTTTTCTTGAACAATTTTGGAGTGCAAAAATGTTAGTTTTAATTGAATAAAATCTCGATGAATCTATTTTTAGGAAATTGATCGATGATTCACTTTGGCGAGCTATTTATAACAAAAACACGAGACTGTCTAGCGTGATAAAGTTTAAAAAGACAACAAAAAAAAGAAAATTGTGACAAACAAGGTTTGCGACCTTTCTTGGGCGCTTCTTGAGCAGCTAATACGCTCGTAGTTAAAAAAATGACGTTTCAAACACGTAATAACCTAAAAGAAACCAAAGCGCTACTGAAAGTACTCACGGAATTATTTTTCAGCAGTGTGATTCAAGCCCACGGATAGTGCTCCCATGCATTCTCCGGATAAATATTGCATAAAAAAGGCAAACGATGTCAATAAAAGTACAGAAAAGTACGTCCAATGATATTTCTAGAACAGCTGAGAGTTACTTTTCAGTCCCCAAAGCATGTCTTCTCACTTTACGTAAGCCCCGAGCCTCAGGCTGAATGCAAATGAAAACTAATTACAGCAACTTCGGCGACAGCACGTTTACAGGTGGACCTGAACCTCAATCATTTAGGACAGCAGGTGTTGGAGCTCTTCGTTAGAATCTTCGTGCTCTTCAGCATCCGTGTTGTTCTCGCCAATAGCGGCAAATGCGCCAGCAATATCACGCTCTTCAGCCATGAGGGGCGCCGCGAGCGGCAGGGACACGAGGCGGGTGTATGCCAGACAGCTGACACACAGCAGCAGGTCGATGGCGTGCCTCAGGCAGTAGCTTGCGTGCGGGTCTTGTTTGGCAGCTTCAGGCGAAATTATCAACGGCACGATGCCGCTATAAAGAGCCGAACGGAGCAGCGACGCGAAGCTCCAGACGCTGAGAGCGATGCCAACTAAAAAGTCCCGATGTGAGGCTGGTGCAATCGCCAGCACCAGTTCGTAGGCGGCCACCATAGCGAAGATTTTTACGAAGCCTTCAACGAAACCGGCGAACGAGAAAATCAGAGCAGGCAACAGCGGCGCCAGACCATCGCTGGAGATGGCTCGTATGCACAGGTCGCTGGCGAGCCCAAAGGCGGCGATGATAGCTGCGAGAGAGATCCCGAACAACAGTCTGGTCTGAAATTGTTTTTGAGAAAGAGGGACAAAATCTATTTAAAAAGTCTAAATCCATGTCTAAGACAATTTTTGACAATCTCCAATCTGAGCTACAGTTACCATAGACACAATCTCCAAGCTGAGCTACAGTTACCATAGACACAATCTCCAAGCTGAGCTACAGTTACCATAGACACAATCTCCAAGCTGAGCTACAGTTACCATAGACACAATCTCCAAGCTGAGCTACAGTTACCATAGACACAATCTCCAAGCTGAGCTACAGTTACCATAGACACAATCTCCAAGCTGAGCTACAGGTACCATAGACACAATCTCCAAGCTGAGCTACAGGTACCATAGACACAATCTCCAAGCTGAGCTACAGTTACCATAGACACAATCTCCAAGCTGAGCTACAGTTACCATAGACACAATCTCCAAGCTGAGCTACAGTTACCATAGACACAATCTCCAAGCTGAGCTACAGTTACCATAGACACAATCTCCAAGCTGAGCTACAGGTACCATAGACACAATCTCCAAGCTGAGCTACAGTTACCATAGACACAATCTCCAAGCTGAGCTACAGGTACCATAGACACAATCTCCAAGCTGAGCTACAGTTACCATAGACACAATCTCCAAGTTGAGCTACAGTTACCATAGACACAATCTCCAAGCTGAGCTACAGTTACCATAGACACAATCTCCAAGCTGAGCTACAGGTACCATAGACACAATCTCCAAGCTGAGCTACAGGTACCATAGACACAATCTCCAAGCTGAGCTACAGGTACCATATACACAATCTCCAAGCTGAGCTACAGGTACCATAGACACAATCTCCAAGCTGAGCTACAGGTACCATAGACACAATCTCCAAGTTGAGCTACAGTTACCATAGACACAATCTCCAAGCTGAGCTACAGTTACCATAGACACAATCTCCAAGCTGAGCTACAGGTACCATAGACACAATCTCCAAGCTGAGCTACAGGTACCATAGACACAATCTCCAAGCTGAGCTACAGGTACCATAGACACAATCTCCAAGCTGAGCTACAGGTACCATAGACACAATCTCCAAGTTGATCTACAGTTACCATAGACACAATCTTCAAGCTGAGCTACAGGTACCATAGACACAATATTCAAGCTGAGCTACATTTACCATAGACACAATCTCCAAGCTGAGCTACAGGTACCATAGACACAATCTCCAAGCTGAGCTACAGTTACCATAGACACAATCTCCAAGTTGATCTACAGTTACCATAGACAAAATCTTCAAGCTGAGCTACAGGTACCATAGATACAATCTTCAAGCTGAGCTACAGTTACCATAGACACAATCTCCAAGCTGAGCTACAGTTACCATAGACACAATCTCCATGCTGAGCTACAGTTACCATAGACACAATCTCCAAGCTGAGCTACAGTTACCATAGACACAATCTCCAAGCTGAGCTACAGTTACCATAGACACAATCTCCAAGCTGAGCTACAGGTACCATAGACACAATCTCCAAGCTGAGCTACAGGTACCATAGACACAATCTCCAAGTTGAGCTACAGTTACCATAGACACAATCTCCAAGCTGAGCTACAGTTACCATAGACACAATCTCCAAGCTGAGCTACAGTTACCATAGACACAATCTCCAAGCTGAGCTACAGGTACCATAGACACAATCTCCAAGCTGAGCTACAGGTACCATAGACACAATCTCCAAGCTGAGCTACAGGTACCATAGACACAATCTCCAAGTTGATCTACAGTTACCATAGACACAATCTTCAAGCTGAGCTACAGGTACCATAGACACAATATTCAAGCTGAGCTACATTTACCATAGACACAATCTCCAAGCTGAGCTACAGGTACCATAGACACAATCTCCAAGCTGAGCTACAGTTACCATAGACACAATCTCCAAGCTGAGCTACAGTTACCATAGACAAAATCTTCAAGCTGAGCTACAGGTACCATAGACACAATCTCCAAGCTGAGCTACAGTTACCATAGACACAATCTCCAAGCTGAGCTACAGTTACCATAGATACAATCTTCAAGCTGAGCTACAGTTACCATAGATACAATCTTCAAGCTGAGCTACAGGTACCATAGACACAATCTCCAAGCTGATCTACAGTTACCATAGACAATCTCCAAGCTGAGCTACAGGTACCATAGACACAATCTCCAAGCTGAGCTACAGTTACCATAGACACAATCTCCAAGTTGATCTATAGTTACCATAGACAAAATCTTCAAGCTGAGCTACATTTACCATAGACACAATCTCCAAGCTGAGCTACAGGTACCATAGACACAATCTCCAAGCTGAGCTACAGTTACCATAGACACAATCTCCAAGTTGATCTACAGTTACCATAGACAAAATCTTCAAGCTGAGCTACAGGTACCATAGATACAATCTCCAAGCTGAGCTACAGTTACCATAGACACAATCTCCTAACAGAGCTACTGTTAACCATAGACAGAATTACTGAACCGATTTACAAACAACGCTGAACTCCAAACCAGACAAAACCTTATCCAGACCAAAGTCTCAAGTTCATTTAAATCCAGTTTATCACTACAAGACCGAAGTAACCATTGCTAACCTGAAACGTCAATCTCAACATGTGAGACGATCGAATTCGCCTCGAACCGGCCATCACGGCCACCAAAGCCGACGACATCAGCATGCCGACGATGTTCACCGTGCGGGGCACGTTCCAATCGCGGAATGCGGCCAGCACAGCCCCACCCAGCCCTTCAGTAGCATTGGGGTTCATGTAGTGCAGAGCCTCTCTTTGGTAGCCAACAATGTGCCCATCATTTAGCTGCAGTATGAACAGCGTGAAAGCGGATAGAATGAGGAAGTAGCGCAGCAAGCGCCGCATTGTTGGCAGTTCGAACTGTCGTCGAGGGAAGGCGGCTGCAGCTGAGGGGCAGATCAGGCGGCAAGCAATTAGGTAGGCGATTCCCAGCACGATGGCTGCGACAGCGACAAACACGTGGCTGCCCTGGTACCTGTAGGGAACAGGATGCACTTTGTAGTGAAATCCGTGGCAATTTTCTTCAATTTTGCATTGTGTTTCAAGCTGCAGTCACACAATCCAGAGTCACACAGGTTACAGTCACATATAGACACACAATCCTGAGTCACACAGGTTACAGTCACATATAGACACACAATCCTGAGTCACACAGGTTACAGTCACATATAGACACACAATCCTGAGTCACACAGGTTACAGTCACATATAGACACACAATCCAGAGTCACACAGCTTACAGTCACATATAGACACACAATCCAGAGTCGCGCAATCCAGTGTCACACGATCCAGTGTCACACAATCCGGTGTCACACAGTCCGGTGTCACACAATCCAGTGTCACGCAATGCAGTGTCACACAATCCGGTGTCACACAAGCTGCAGTCACACAATCAGTGTCATACAGGCTACAAGTCACACAATCCAGTGTTACACAATCAGTGTCATACAGGCTGCAGTCACACAATCCAGTGTCACACAGGCTGCAGTCACACAATCCAGTGTCACACAATCCGGTGTCACACAATCCAGTGTCACACAGGCTGCAGTCACACAATCCAGTGTCACACAGGCTGCAGTCACACAATCCAGTGTCACACAGGCTGCAGTCACACAATCCAGTGTCACACAATCCAGTGTCACACAGGCTGCAGTCACACAATCCAGTGTCACACAGGCTGCAGTCACACAATCCAGTGTCACACAGGCTGCAGTCACACAATCCAGTGTCACACAGGCTGCAGTCACACAATCCAGTGTCACACAGGCTGCAGTCACACAATCCAGTGTCACACAGGCTGCAGTCACACAATCCGGTGTCACCGGGCATTAAAGTCAGCGTACATGTAAACGTCGGCCAGTTTCCAAACGCCCATATTGAACCAGATGGTGCTGGATGCTGCAGCATAGTACAACACTAGGGCAACTGTTCGTCCGCCGTCGGGTCCAAACGACTGGCAACGACAGTCGCCAAAGGCTGCGAGCAGAGGCGCCAAGACCAGGATCATATAGACGGGATGAGGCAGCCAGGCAAGAACGTAGGCAGCCCAACTGCAGGCCAGACCGAAGGCTCTCACGATGCAGACGCCAATCGCTGACAGGGTCATTGCGCAGCCAGCCAGAGTCAGAACCAACCGACGATTTCTCGTCGCACTGGACAGCAGGCCTCCGACGGCTGCGAGAGTGTAGGCCCATCTCATAAAGTTCGTTTGCACCTGATCTGCGGACGCTTGTTGAACACCATCAGGAGACTTGAGCCGGCATTCCACACTGGCAGATTGCCACTGATCAGATTGATTTATTACCGAGGAAGAACCATTGACCAGCTCGTAGGTGTTGAAATTGAATAACCGGTAGTTGAAAGTGGCAAATTGGTTAGCCAGCTTCATCAGCACTAGCAGGGCCAGGCTCGCGGCCGGACCGAATATCTGTGAGCACCGAGCTGGCATTGGCAGAGTTTTGAGCTGTCCAGTTGCTCAAAACTACATCTCTAGCTAATGCAGCTCATTGTTCTGCCAGAGCTGGCTTTATAAGTAGCTCTATGACTATCATTATTACTCAAATAGGGAGGGTAGAGCAGGAATAATAGGCCGAGTAAAAAGCAGCTGGCACAGCATAGATTCTGTGCAGAACGCGAAGTGCCTATATCAACTATACAGTATGCTGTGAAGAGCGAGATGGCTAGAGGCAGATGCACATTCTATTCCAGCTGGATGTACACTGCACCAGGCCATCGGCGTGTGTTTATGCGCAGTTTTCTATCTGCTATACTTAGCTACGGTAGCTAATATATTGTAAATAATTTTGACCAGTCAGTCCGCGCCTTTCGCTCTGCTTGGACGCAAAAGAGACAAAAAGAAAGAAGGTTCTTGAGAGAGCAACGAATATGGAACTGATGGATATCGGAATTAACTAACTGTAATGCAGATACTGCAGCCTGTCGAATCTGATGGCACTCCTTCTGAGGAAACTTGAAGAGGGAATGGCACTCCAATCTGACGGAGGGAATGGCACTCCAATTTGACGGAGGGAATGGCACTCCAATCTGACAGAGGGAATGGCACTCCAATCTGACGGAGGGAATGGCACTCCAATTTGACGGGGGAATGGCACTCCAATCTGACAGAGGGAATGGCACTCCAATCTGACGGAGGGAATGGCACTCCAATCTGACGGAGGGAATGGCACTCCAATCTGACGGAGGGAATGGCACTCCAATTTGACGGAGGGAATGGCACTCCAATTTGACGGAGGGAATGGCACTCCAATCTGACAGAGGGAATGGCACTCCAATCTGACGGAGGGAATGGCACTCCAATCTGACGGAGGGAATGGCACTCCAATTTGACGGAGGGAATGGCACTCCAATCTGACAGAGGGAATGGCACTCCAATCTGACGGAGGGAATGGCACTCCAATTTGACGGAGGGAATGGCACTCCAATCTGACAGAGGGAATGGCACTCCAATCTGACGGAGGGAATGGCACTCCAATTTGACGGAGGGAATGGCACTCCAATCTGACAGAGGGAATGGCACTCCAATCTGACGGAGGGAATGGCACTCCAATTTAGAGGGACTAGCACTCCAATTTAGAGGGAATGGCACTCCAATTTAGAGGGAATGGCACTCTAATCTGACGGAGGGAATGGCACTCCAATTTAGAGGGACTGGCACTCCAATTTAGAGGGAATGGCACTCCAATTTAGAGGGACTGGCACTCCAATTTAGAGGGAATGGCACTCTAATCTGACGGAGGGAATGGCACTCCAATTTAGAGGGAATGGCACTCCAATTTAGAGGGAATGGCACTCTAATCTGACGGAGGGAATGGCACTCTAATCTGACGGAGGGAATGGCACTCTAATTTAGAGGGAATGGCACTCCAATTTAGAGGGAAAGGCACTCCAATTTAGAGGGAATGGCACTCCAATTTAGAGGGAATGGCACTCCTGTCTGATGGACGGAATGTCACTCCAATCTGGGGAGAATTTCTCTCCAATCTGGAGGGAATGGCACTCCAATCTGAGTAAACGAAGCGAAGGCAATAACGAACTAGCATGAATGAACAGTTTTTCTTTGATCCAAGCAATCGCAAATCGTGGCCTCAGATTAATTCAGCCATTCAATTGAGGTGTATATTTTCGAAACCGCTGAAATGACACCGAATGCACTATAAAGTCTGAAGACTCGATACTACTTAGCTACGAGTAGTTATGAGCTACTGAGCGGGTGCAGCGGCAGGGGCGGTCTTTCTGTAGGCGAATCGTTCAGCCTGACCGCCGCCGCCGCCAGAACGGCCGCCACCGCCGCGCTGATCCTCCTCGCCAGGAGCGCCGGCGGCTCTGGGGCCACCGGGGCCGCCGCGCCTACTTAGAGTAGTTGGCACGCATTCAGTTGGCAAATGCAATTCTTTGCGCAGATGCTCGATGCCCTCGTTAGTGAGGAACCAATAGTAGTGACGCCACGCGAACTGTTCGCGCACGAATCCGCGCGACTTCAGACTGGTCAGGGCTTTGATCACGTGCAGATTGCGGACGGAGCTTACCTGGATTCAATGGGAATTGCTCAGATAATGAGGGATTCAATGGGAATTGCTCAGATAATGAGGGATTCAATGGGAATTGCTCAGATAATGAAGGATTCAATGGGAATTGCTCAGATAATGAGGGATTCAATGGGAATTGCTCAGATAATGAGGGATTCAATGGGAATTGCTCAGATAATGAAGGATTCAATGGGAATTGCTCAGATAATGAGGGATTCAATGGGAATTGCTCAGATAATGAAGGATTCAATGGGAATTGCTCAGATAATGAGGGATTCAATGGGAATTGCTCAGATAATGAAGGATTCAATGGGAATTGCTCAGATAATGAGGGATTCAATGGGAATTGCTCAGATAATGAGGGATTCAATGGGAATTGCTCAGATAATGAGGGATTCAATGGGAATTGCTCAGATAATGAAGGATTCAATGGGAATTGCTCAGATAATGAAGGATTCAATGGGAATTGCTCAGATAATGAGGGATTCAATGGGAATTGCTCAGATAATGAAGGATTCAATGGGAATTGCTCAGATAATGAAGGATTCAATGGGAATTGCTCAGATAATGAGGGATTCAATGGGAATTGCTCAGATAATGAAGGATTCAATGGTCGATTGCTCAGATAATGAAGGATTCAATGGGAATTGCTCAGATAATGAGGGATTCAATGGGAATTGCTCAGATAATGAAGGATTCAATGGGAATTGCTCAGATAATGAGGGATTCAATGGGAATTGCTCAGATAATGAAGGATTCAATGGGAATTGCTCAGATAATGAGGGATTCAATGGGAATTGCTCAGATAATGAGGGATTCAATGGGAATTGCTCAGATAATGAGGGATTCAATGGGAATTGCTCAGATAATGAAGGATTCAATGGGAATTGCTCAGATAATGAAGGATTCAATGGGAATTGCTCAGATAATGAGGGATTCAATGGGAATTGCTCAGATAATGAAGGATTCAATGGGAATTGCTCAGATAATGAAGGATTCAATGGGAATTGCTCAGATAATGAGGGATTCAATGGGAATTGCTCAGATAATGAAGGATTCAATGGGAATTGCTCAGATAATGAAGGATTCAATGGGAATTGCTCAGATAATGAGGGATTCAATGGGAATTGCTCAGATAATGAAGGATTCAATGGGAATTGCTCAGATAATGAGGGATTCAATGGGAATTGCTCAGATAATGAAGGACTCAATGGGAATTGCTCAGATAATGAAGGATTCAATGGGAATTGCTCAGATAATGAGGGATTCAATGGGAATTGCTCAGATAATGAAGGATTCAATGGGAATTGCTCAGATAATGAGGGATTCAATGGGAATTGCTCAGATAATGAAGGATTCAATGGGAATTGCTCAGATAATGAAGGATTCAATGGGAATTGCTCAGATAATGAGGGATTCAATGGGAATTGCTCAGATAATGAAGGATTCAATGGGAATTGCTCAGATAATGAGGGATTCAATGGGAATTGCTCAGATAATGAAGGATTCAATGGGAATTGCTCAGATAATGAAGGATTCAATGGGAATTGCTCAGATAATGAAGGATTCAATGGGAATTGCTCAGACAATGAGGGATTCAATGGGAATTGCTCAGATAATGAGGGATTCAATGGGAATTGCTCAGATAATGAAGGATTCAATGGGAATTGCTCAGATAATGAGGGATTCAATGGGAATTGCTCAGATAATGAAGGATTCAATGGGAATTGCTCAGATAATGAGGGATTCAATGGGAATTGCTCAGATAATGAAGGATTCAATGGGAATTGCTCAGATAATGAGGGATTCAATGGGAATTGCTCAGATAATGAAGGATTCAATGGGAATTGCTCAGATAATGAGGGATTCAATGGGAATTGCTCAGACAATGAAGGATTCAATGGGAATTGCTCAGATAATGAGGGATTCAATGGGAATTGCTCAGATAATGAAGGATTCAATGGGAATTGCTCAGATAATGAGGGATTCAATGGGAATTGCTCAGATAATGAAGGATTCAATGGGAATTGCTCAGATAATGAGGGATTCAATGGGAATTGCTCAGATAATGAAGGATTCAATGGGAATTGCTCAGATAATGAAGGATTCAATGGGAATTGCTCAGATAATGAAGGATTCAATGGGAATTGCTCAGATAATGAAGGATTCAATGGGAATTGCTCAGATAATGAAGGATTCAATGGGAATTGCTCAGATAATGAAGGATTCAATGGGAATTGCTCAGATAATGAAGGATTCAATGGGAATTGCTCAGATAATGAGGGATTCAATGGGAATTGCTCAGATAATGAAGGATTCAATGGGAATTGCTCAGATAATGAGGGATTCAATGGGAATTGCTCAGATAATGAAGGATTCAATGGGAATTGCTCAGATAGTAAAGGACTCAATGGGAATTGCTCAGATAAGGAAGGACTCAATGGGAATTGCTCAGATAATGAGGGACTTAATGGGAATTGCTCAGATAGTAAAGGACTCAATGGGAATTGCTCAGATAAGGAAGGACTCAATGGGAATTGCTCAGATAATGAGGGATTCAATGGGAATTGCTCAGATAAGGAAGGACTCAATGGCAATTGCTCAAATAATAAAGGACTCAATGGGAATTGCTCAGATAGTAAAGGACTCAATGGGAATTGCTCAGATAATGAGGGATTCAATGGGAATTGCTCAGATAATGAAGGATTCAATGGGAATTGCTCAGATAATGAGGGATTCAATGGGAATTGCTCAGATAATGAAGGATTCAATGGGAATTGCTCAGATAGTAAAGGACTCAATGGGAATTGCTCAGATAGTAAAGGACTCAATGGGAATTGCTCAGATAATGAGGGATTCAATGGGAATTGCTCAGATAATGAAGGATTCAATGGGAATTGCTCAGATAATGAGGGATTCAATGGGAATTGCTCAGATAATGAAGGATTCAATGGGAATTGCTCAGATAATGAGGGATTCAATGGGAATTGCTCAGATAATGAGGGATTCAATGGGAATTGCTCAGATAATGAAGGATTCAATGGGAATTGCTCAGATAATGAGGGATTCAATGGGAATTGCTCAGATAATGAAGGATTCAATGGGAATTGCTCAGATAATGAGGGATTCAATGGGAATTGCTCAGATAATGAGGGATTCAATGGGAATTGCTCAGATAATGAAGGATTCAATGGGAATTGCTCAGATAATGAGGGATTCAATGGGAATTGCTCAGATAATGAAGGATTCAATGGGAATTGCTCAGATAATGAGGGATTCAATGGGAATTGCTCAGATAATGAAGGATTCAATGGGAATTGCTCAGATAATGAAGGATTCAATGGGAATTGCTCAGATAATGAAGGATTCAATGGGAATTGCTCAGATAATGAAGGATTCAATGGGAATTGCTCAGATAATGAAGGATTCAATGGGAATTGCTCAGATAATGAGGGATTCAATGGGAATTGCTCAGATAATGAGGGATTCAATGGGAATTGCTCAGATAGTAAAGGACTCAATGGGAATTGCTCAGATAATGAAGGACTCAATGGGAATTGCTCAGATAATGAGGGATTCAATGGGAATTGCTCAGATAATGAGGTATTCAATGGGAATTGCTCAGATAATGAGGGATTCAATGGGAATTGCTCAGATAATGAGGGATTCAATGGGAATTGCTCAGATAGTAAAGGACTCAATGGGAATTGCTCAGATAATGAAGGACTCAATGGGAATTGCTCAGATAATGAGGGATTCAATGGGAATTGCTCAGATAATGAGGTATTCAATGGGAATTGCTAAGATAATGAGGGACTCAATGGGAATTGCTCAGATAGTAAAGTATTCAATGGGAATTGCTCAGATAATGAAGGACTCAATGGGAATTGCTCAGATAATGAGGGATTCAATGGGAATTGCTCAGATAATGAAGGACTCAATGGGAATTGCTCAGATAATGAGGGATTCAATGGGAATTGATCAGATAATGAGGGACTCAATGGGAATTGCTCAGATAATGAGGGACTCAATGGGAATTGCTCAGATAATGAGGGACTCAATGGGAATTGCTCAGATAATGAGGGATTCAATGGGAATTGCTCAGATAGTAAAGGACTCAATGGGAATTGCTCAGATAAGGAAGGACTCAATGGGAATTGCTCAGATAATGAGGGACTTAATGGGAATTGCTCAGATAGTAAAGGACTCAATGGGAATTGCTCAGATAAGGAAGGACTCAATGGGAATTGCTCAGATAATGAGGGATTCAATGGGAATTGCTCAGATAAGGAAGGACTCAATGGCAATTGCTCAAATAATAAAGGACTCAAAAGGAATTGCTCAGGTAATGAAGGACATAAGGGGAATTGCACAAATAATGAAGGACTCAAAGGGAATTGCTCAGATAATGAAGGACTCAAAGGGAATTGCTCAGATAATGAAGGACTCAAAGGGGATTGCTGAGTCACTCATCTTTTCAAATCAGTCCCAGATCAGTGCTACAATTGCAAAAGAAAAATTTCAACAAGAACTGTACCTGAGGATGAGTAACATTTGGTCGCACATCCTTCTTGGCCACCATGACTCCATCAGAGAACAGGCGCTCATAGATGGCCACTCGGTCCTTCTTTGGTATCAACATTTTATTTCAGTTAATTTTGCTGTTTGTAGGCTGCAAAGAAAATAATATTGATAAACTAGAGTGAGCTTTTTTCAATTGCATACTATTGATTCTATAATAAATATATTACAGAGAATGAATATCAGATTATTGTCTGTAACAGCAATATTTATTAACATACTAGCCAGCATTATAAAATGTTGACTTTCAAATGGCCCTTGCTAATCATCATTTAAAGTTGAACTTAATATAAAAATTAAGTTAAAACATGAAAATTTAATTTAAACATTGAGCAAAAAATACTGTAATTTAATACTATATAAGATAGAATGTTTTTGAATAATAAAATATATTTATACGACATTATTTTATTGTAGGATCTATTAGACACTTGATACAAGCATATATATGGATTTTACCATACATATATATATATACACACATATTTAATGTTATCACATTGTATAGCTTGTATATAATAATAAACCTATCTTAAGCCTATTTAGCTATCACTTTAACAATCACTTAGCCATTTTAACTTCAGGTGCCATGGAAACCAATCTATAGTATTGATTTTTTATAGAAAAGGCTTCTTAATTGAGAAAAAAAATTAAAGGGCCTTTGTATTTTTTAAATTGAACAAAAATAGTAAGCTCTAATATGAACGGTCATTATAAAATGTAAAGCCATTATAGAAAACTTATTTATTCTTATCAACATGTCTATTACAAGATAAAAGTAAAAAACATTGGCTAGGTCAACATAAAAAAATTGCAAAAAATCTAATTGCACTTCTTTTATACTTAAGGGTGTAAGTATTTTTACAAAGATTTAGGCTATTTTGGTTGCATTTGATCAATTATATCAATAGGCAAGCTGTTGAAACCCTTAGGATTTTAAACCCACTGAATTATAATCCTCGGAACTACTTTTGCATATATGCATATACATTTTAAAAATCTGAAGTTATACTCATACAAAAACTTATCAATAGTTAATATAGAGGCTAAAAATAGAATTAATTTGTATTGATTCAAGATTTGAGCCAAGCATTGTTTTGTTAGCTAGGGTGTCACATAGAATGTATCTATGTAAATGTCTGTCTAAAGCATGTGTTGGCAAACTCTGGCCTCTGCTTCTCTCATTCTCTCTAAGTCTATCCAATGGGTTCCTTGAAACTTCTTTTCTTGCTTCTCTTTCTTCTCTCCTTTTTCTTATTTGATCTATCATCTCACATTCTCTCTTCTTTCTTATCCTTCTTCTTTTTTTATCTCATCTCTTTTCTTTTATCTTTGCCCTTTGCTCTTTATTCTTGTATCTCTCATATTTACTCTTTTCTCTTCTCTATCTTGCTCCTCTCTTTTTTTTTCTCTTTTTCCTCTCTTCTCTCTTTGTCTTCTTTTCTTTCTATTCTTTCCTCTTGTTTCTTCTCTTTTTTTCTCATGTTTTCTTAACTTTACTTTTTTATCTTTCCTCTCATCTCTTGTCTGTTTACTCTTGTTTCAGCTCTTTTCTCACTTCTGTCATCTTTACTCTCTTATTTATTCTCTCATCTCTATCCTTTGTACTTTGCTTTACTTGCTTTTTGACTTACTTTATTTTCTACTCTTCTTTTCTCTTTTCTTTTCTATATTCTTTCCTTTCTCATCCTTCTTCCCTTCTTCTCTCTATAGGGACTCCAGTGAGATCATGGCGCAAATTCAAAAATGCAAAATATGACCAAAACAGTGCTACTTATAAATGCAAAAAAATTTATATAATATAAAATACAAATAATAAGTGAATACATTCTAATAGAGCAATAAAAATGCTTTAAAATGAGACTAAAAGCAATCTAGCGCCCCCCTTCGGGGTGGCCAATAAGCAAGGGACGAATCCTTTAAAATGAAAAAAAATTCTTAGGGAGGGGGGCTAGGAATCGAATTCTCATTTTAATTCCAGGCTTATGTACCAATAAAACATGTTTGTGCAGAATTTTATAACAGACATTGAAATTCAACCATACTTGCCTTCTTTCAGAGCTACTTCTACCAGTATGCTTCAGTACGCTACCAGTACCCTTGTAAGCCTTGACATGTCAGCAATCCCCCCCCCACAAGCCTTAACATATCAACTCCCCCCTTGACATCTCAGCGATGCTCCCATAAGCCTTGAAATCTTAAAAAATCTGTCTACTTTCTAACCCTAACCCTAACCCTAACCCTAACCCTAAAGCATTGAAATTTCAGTAATTCTCTCTAAGAGTCTATAGCACTACTACAGCATTATAGCGATTCCCTGCAAGCCTCGACATCGTAGGGATTCCCAAATGAATCTCTTAACTTCGACATGAAGCTTCTTTTTTTTACATTACGCTTTTTCTATCAGCGATCCCTCCCGTGAGGAGCCAACAAATAATGTAATAACTTTTTTCCAATAAACTACATGTAGCTTCTGACATTAGCCTTGACATCTCATTTATTCCCCCGTGAGCCTTGACATCTCAGCTATAGATAGATAGATAGATAGATTCCCCTCGTAAGCCTTGACATGTCAGCGATGCCCCCATAAACCTTGAAATCTAAAAAATCCCCTGTTAACCTTGAAACGCGCTAAAATCTAACCCTCAACCCAAACCTGACGTAAACCTAACTTTCACCCAACCTAAAGCCTTGAAATCACAGCAATTCTTCTTCCCTAAGCCTTGGCATTAAGTGATTCCTTCTTTAAGAATCACAGCACTATAACGATTCCCTCCAAGCTTTGACATCGTAGCAATTCCCAAATGAATCTTTTAACTTTGACATGACTTTTATTTTATGTATACATAGTGCTCCTTTTATTTTTACATGACTCTTCTTCTATCAGCGCCCCCCCCCACCGTGGCAAGCCAACAAAGAATGCAATAAAAAAACTTAAGTAAAGTACATGTACTTTGAAGTAGCTTCTGACTTTTGCTTTAACATCTCAGAAACCCCCCTGTAATCTCAGTTATTCTCTGTGAGCCTTGACGTCTCAGTGATTCTCCCCAGCACAGCACTATAGCTTCATTTAATTTTTATGACACTTGTTTCATGTCTGACATGACCTTTCTTTTGATTTTTACGTTACGCTTCTTTTATTCTTCCATGATGCTTCTTAATTTTTTAAATGACACACTTTCATTAGTTTTTATATGAGGCTTCTATGATTTTTTCATGACGCTTCTATGTTAACATGACGCTTCTATGCTTGTTTACATGACGCTTGTATGATTGTTTACATGACGCTTCTATGATTGTTTACATGACACTTGTATGATTGTTTACATGACGCTTCTATGATTTTTTACATGACGCTTCTATGATTTTTACATGACGCTTCTATGATTTTTACATGACGCTTCTATGATTTTTTCATGACGCTTCTATGATTTTTACATGACGCTTCTATGATTTTTTACATGACGCTTCTATGATTGTTTACATGACGCTTCTATGATTGTTTACATGACGCTTCTATGATTGTTTACATGACGCTTCTATGATTGTTTACATGACGCTTCTATGATTGTTTACATGACGCTTCTATGATTTTTACATGACGCTTCTATGATTTTTACATGACGCTTCTATGATTTTTACATGACGCTTCTATGATTGTTTACATGACGCTTGTATGATTGTTTACATGACGCTTCTATGATTTTTTATGACGCTTTTATGATTTTAACATGACGCTTCTATGATTTTTTACATGACGCTTCTATGATTGTTTACATGACGCTTGTATGATTGTTTACATGACGCTTGTATGATTTTAACATGACGCTTCTATGATTGTTTGCATGACGCTTCTATGATTTTTTATGACGCTTTTATGATTTTAACATGACGCTTCTATGATTTTTTTACATGACGCTTCTATGATTGTTTATATGACGCTTCTATGATTGTTTACATGACGCTTCTATGATTTTTACATGACGCTTCTATGATTTTTACATGACGCTTCTATGATTTTTACATGACGCTTCTATGATTTTTACATGACGCTTCTATGATTTTTACATGACGCTTCTATGATTTTTACATGACGCTTCTATGATTGTTTACATGATGCTTCCATAATTTTTTTTTGTCTTGGCGTTAAAAAGCTTTAATTAAAAAAACTCTACTCTCTAAAAATTCGAACCATCATCCCTGCATTTAGCAGTTTAGTCTGTTTACCTCTAGGCTAGCTCTCATGAATTTTAGTCATTACCCCTAAATAGAAAATATTCCCAAGACAGCAAGCATCCCCCAGTAGCAAGCATCCCCTAATACTCCTACCAAGCATCCACCCAGATAGCAAGCATCTGCAGATAGCAAGCATCTGCAGATAGCAAGCATCTTGCAGATAGCAAGCATCTTGCAGATAGCAAGCATACCCCAAATAATGTAGAAGCATCCTTCCAGATAGCAAGCATCCTGCACATAGCAAGAATCCCTAAATAGCAAGCATCCCTGGATAGAAATAATCCTATACATGTAGCCAAGCTTATCAAGCGCAGTAATCCTTGGCTATCGAGTGCAGTAATCCTTGGTTTATTAATAGCAATAATCCATGGCTTATCGAGTGCAGTAATTCTTGGTTTGCCAAGTGCAGTAAGTAATCCTTGGTTTATTAATAGCAATAATCCATGGCTTATGAGTGCAGTAATCCTTGGTTTATTAATAGCAATATTCCTTGGCTTATCGAGTGCAGTAATTCATGGTTTATTAATAGCAATAATCCTTGGCTTATCGAGTGCAGTAATCCTTGGTTTATTAATAGCAATAATCCTTGGCTTATCGAGTGCAGTAATCCTTGGTTTATTAATAGCAATAATCCTTGGTTTATTAATAGCAATAATCCATGCCTTATCGAGTGCAGTAATCCTTGGTTTATTAATAGCAATAATCCTTGGCTTATCGAGTGCAGTAATCCTTGGTTTATTAATAGCAATAATCCTTGGCTTATCGAGTGCAGTAATCCTTGGTTTATTAATAGCAATAATCCTTGATTAATCAAGTGCAGTAATCCTTGGTTTGCCAAGAGCAATAGTCCTTGGTTTATTGAGTGCAGTAATCCTTGGTTTATTAATAGCAATAATCCTTGGCTTATCGAGTGCAGTAATCCTTGGTTTGCCAAGTGCATAATCCTTGGTTTATTAATAGCAATAATCCTTGGTTTATCGAGTGCAGTAATCCTTGGTTTATTAATAGCAATAATCCTTGGCTTATCGAGTGCAGTAATCCTTGGTTTATTAATAGCAATAATCCATGGCTTATCGAGTGCAGTAATCCTTGGTTTGCCAAGAGCAATAGTCCTTGGCTTATCGAGTGCAGTAATCCTTGGTTTGCCAAGAGCAATAGTCCTTGGTTTATTGAGTGCAGTAATCCTTGGTTTATTAATAGCAATAGTCCTTGGTTTATTGAGTGCAGTAATCCTTGGTTTATTAATAGCAATAATCCTTGGCTTATCGAGTGCAGTAATCCTTGGTTTGCCAAGTGCATAATCCTTGGTTTATTAATAGCAATAATCCTTGGTTTATTGAGTGCAGTAATCCTTGGTTTATTAATAGCAATAATCCTTGGCTTATCGAGTGCAGTAATCCTTGGTTTATTAATAGCAATAATCCATGGCTTATCGAGTGCAGTAATCCTTGGTTTGCCAAGAGCAATAGTCCTTGGCTTATCGAGTGCAGTAATCCTTGGTTTGCCAAGAGCAATAGTCCTTGGTTTATTGAGTGCAGTAATCCTTGGTTTATTAATAGCAATAGTCCTTGGTTTATTGAGTGCAGTAATCCTTGGTTTATTAATAGCAATAATCCTTGGCTTATCGAGTGCAGTATTCCTTGGTTTGCCAAGAGCAATAATCCTTAGCTTATCGAGTGCAGTAATCTAAGTGTTTTTATTTAGTCCTTTAATAAAAGCTTTTAATAAAAAATTTTACACTACTACTTTTAAACTACTTAGATTTGAACCCAGGTCGCTGCATTAGCAGTCTGGTCTGCTCAGCTCTAGGCTAGCTCTCATCAAAGTTATCAGTGAATTTGTACCACTTATATAATTCAACACTCACACCAAGTCAGGTAGAGTAAAAAGTCACACGAAGCAGTTATGACATAATCAATTTCTTAGGCAAGTCAGTACCAGTGTCTATGAAAGCTAACAATATGGTTACGTAATATAAATTCAGTACTGCACTATACTTTCACACTCAAAGCTGTGACGCAATTCAATTGAGTGTCAAATTCAGCCAGTACACAGACGATAAATAAAGTGTATTGTGATGCAATCTATTTCAGAATCAGAATTCAACCAGTCAGTTTTTTCTCTAGCATTTTTACAGTGCGTTTCAAGTCGAAATAGCTGCTTGACCTTTGCAAAAAAGCATGTTTTTCGAATATTTAATCCCTTTAGCATCGAGCAATTTCTTAGCCACGATGCATGTACCGTCACGGAAAAATTTCTGATCGAATGGTGCAAGTTTGAACAAAATCGGTTGAGCCATTTTTGCTAAAATCGATCATACACACATATACCGACAGACCATTTTTAGTATATGGAGATATAGATCGATTGGATAGATTTGACAAAAGGTACATTGAAATAAAGTTTCACAATTTTTGAGAGAATTTTATGACTGACTGTTATAAAAATAACATTGTTTTGTATTTTTAATTTTTCCAAGAAACAGTACATTTTACATAAAAGTGTGATTTTAACTGCATTCTACATATAAAAAAGGCTATATGTCTAATTTTCTTTTCTTAAGTTTTAAATTCCATCAAAAATTGTTTTTTTCTTTGTTTCACTTTTTTTTCAAATGGGCAATATCAAAAGCCACAATCTGGCCATGGATTTTCCAATACAGAATTTATCAAAGAATACAATAGAATGAGTGCCATTTTCATAACAAGCTGCGCTTTTCTATGCCTAGAGCCTAAAGTACCAACTACATGTACAAGTGAATAACAGTTTTAAGACATTTGCATCATTTTGAATGGCAAACAAACAGAATACATGTCTATTTTTTTAATTATACTATACTTAATTACAAAGTACTTAGAGTATACCAGTTATCAAATAAGCATGTTTCAACATTTAGTACTATAGACAGGTTAAAACAATTATTTGATAGGCAAGTATACAGTATACAGTGTATAAAGTAGGCCTACGCTATACAATGTAAGAATACAAATGAAAAATATGAAAATAACATGTAATTTAATAAGCAATTCTTGAAACTAGAGAAAAAATGCAAAAGAATAAGGTATCACACATAAAAAATTGGATAGGAATTAAAGTTATAATTATAAAAAAAAACTTTTTAAAAACATAATTATCTGCAAAAATGATCATAGTCTCTTATGGGAAAAATACATTACAAGCCAAAAAAGTTAAATGACAAAATTTTGCATAGCCCAACTTTTTTATTTTTATCGAAATTTTAAAAGTGAGGTATCTTTTTACTCATACAAGCAAGATCTATCATACTAGGCCTACATAATGAAAAAATTATAAATTAAGAAGTTTCAAAATCTTATTGGAGCCCCTAAGCTTATTTTCTACACTCTGTTCTTTCTCTCTTTTCTATTTCTTTTATCTCTATTATTCTATATTTTAGGACTTTAAAAATAGAAATAATCAAATTTAAGCAAAAAAATTGTTGAACATTTCTATAGGCCTATAATTAGTAAAAAGTTAGGATACAAAAAGTTTTTACTTTTTACTAGACAAATAAGATAAGATTTATTATATTAAATAGAATAAAATTAATGAATAGGGCCTAACAGAATAGGGCCTATGCTTCTCCTAATACTAAAGTTGGTGCGATGTTTGTCTGTCTGTCTGTCTGTCTGTATGTAGCAAGTGAACTCCTACAATTCTGCCAAGTCAGCGTTGAAACTTATATGGGAAAACTGCAAATTTTCCGGAGCAGTCTTTAGGCTATTTTAATTTTTAATTTTCCAATTTTAACATCCCTAAAAAAGCAGAAAACTGCTTTTTTAACCTTCTTAGGTCACTTTGACTGGGGCTGCAGCCAGTTTGTAAAAATAGCCACCCCAACCTCCGCCTGCGAGCCGCTGTGTATTGAGGGGTGGTGGGTGCGCATGTTCTGGGTTCAATGCAAATAAAACCCCCTGCTTGTTGGGGGGTTGAGTTAAATTTAATGCTTCCCCCAGAATGGGGGTTGGGCTTGGGCTGAGTGTACATAGCAGTTGTACAGTGTAAAGATTCATTTGGTTTTATTATTGGCACCTTTTTTCTATAGGCAGCCCTGTGTATTAGTTTGGCAGTGAAATTCAATGAATTGCAAGCTTCTCTAGCAAGCAGTCGGGAAATCGGTAAATTTCAAACGCTAACTGTTCCTTGAGTTTTAAACTTTGAGAGGAGAGACTTATATTGCTGGAAAGATCTTGCAACGCTAGTTTAGGGATTTAAGTTGTTTGCTTTATATATGAAAAGAAAAAGCACAGCATTTGAAAAACTATTTCCATACTTTTAACTTTTTGCAAAAATTGTACTCAGTTTTGCAAGATGTAATAGATAAAGTTGGGGGGGAGGGTTCAACTTCTCACTGCTGCTGTGTATTGGAAGGTTGATTTAGATTGCACAATGTTTTTGTTAACTTTAACTGCGACTGATACTGACTGACTGTGAAATCGGTTGCGCAATGAATTGATTCAATTAGTTCAATATTTTTATCAGTGCCTTTTAACACAAAGCTGTGCATAGTTCTAACCCTAACCCTAACCCTAACCAATGAATCTGGAGAGTTGAGTTGTTTGATTGACGGAAAAAATTCGATTGAGTCCAGTTTAGCGAAGATGATTTCAATGTTTTAATTTTGATGGAGAGGATTTCTGTTTCGTGGAGAGGATTTTGATGGTGTTCAGTTTTACGGAGAGGATTTCAATGATGTTTAGCTTCACGGAGAGGATTTCTGTTTCGCAGAGAGGATCTTGATTGATTTGGCATCTTTAATCAGTAAGAGAAGATAATAAAGAGATGAATGAAAAGAGAAGAGAGATGAGATGATAAAAAACAGAATAGAAATGAGTGGAGAGATTAGATATGACAGATGAGAGAGAAGAGGGGAGTAAGGCGGGCACAAAGGAGAGAGAAGAGAAGAGGAAAGAGGAGATGAGAGGGGAGATATGAGATAGCAGAGGGAGACAAGAGAGATAATAGGATAGAGAATAGATGAGGGATAAGAGCGTACAGAGGAAATAGAAGAGAGGGGAGAGTAGAGGAGAAAGAAAGAGTGGGATGAGGGATGAGAGATGAGAGGAGGGGAGAGAGAAGAGAAGAGAAAATAGGGGAGAAAGGAGACAAGAGAGAGTACAGACGAAAGACCAGGGAGAAGATATAAATAAGGTAGTAGAGATGAGAGGAGAGAGAGGAGAGAGGAGAGAGATGAAAGATCAGAGATAAGAGAAGAGAGTTAAGAGAGGAAAGTAGTGAAGAGAGGAGAGAGGAGCGATGCGATAAGAAGAGATGAGTGAGAACATAAGAGAGGTATATGAGATATGAGAAATGAGAGCAGAGAGAAGAAAAAAGAGAAGAGAGAGAGAGAGGATTAAGACAGACAATAGATAAGTGAGTAGAGATGACATATGAGAGAGGAGAGAAGAGGGAGAGATAAGAGAGAAGAGACGGGACAAGAGACAGTAGAGGGTACAGACGAAAGACGAGGGAGAAGAGATAAATAAGGGAGTAGGGGTAGAGATGAGATGAGAGAGAGGAGAGAGAAGAGAGTCAAGAAAGGGAGAAAAGTTTTGTAAAGGTCTTTGAAAAGGTCTTTGAAAAGTTTTGTAAAGAATTTGGAGACAATTTGGAAGATAGGGTTCAAGACATGGAATTTCAGTTGATGGATATTTCAGGAAATGGAATTCCAGTGATGGGAGATCTTCCCCTTTCTCCTCCGAAGGAGGAGTTCCACTCGTAATATAATAAATCTTTACTACTAGGCCTAATCATTGTGTAGGGCCTATAAATAGCTGATTAAATCTCTTAACTTCTTATAAATTTAAATGATAATAGGCCTATTTGTAATGACAATAAGTCTAGTTTTTTCATCTTTTGCTACAATAATAATAATAAAAGTGAAAGCAATAGTTAGGCTTAACACTTTAACCAACATATTTTTAAAGAAAGAGAGAAGCCTGGGGGCCTAGCTTGATTTATATACAAAATACTAAATAGGCCTAGACAAAGTTATATATTACTAGGCCTACAATTTCAATGTTGGAGAAAACAGACATGATATAAGCTTAGGAAATGCAACAATTATAATATTGGGATAAAAAGACGATGTACATATGTACATATAAAAGCATATGTACATATGGTAATGGGCTACCACATTGGCTTATTTTGAAATCTGAGTAAACATGTGAATTCAACACAATGGATGACAAATGACAAATCACCCTCCTTATATGTTGCCGAACTAAATGTTGCTAAATTGAATTGAGAAAAAAATGAAAATCCAGCAATAACTGAAGAGCATGAACAGTTTTATGTGTGATAAAAAGACTGCAATCATAATAGGCCTAGGTAGAATAAAATAAATAATAGGCTAGGTAACACTACAAACACTAGGCCCCTACAACACGACAAAGTCTATACGATGCAAGGTGCAAGTTCATCAAGAGGAACTAGCGCTAGAATCTTATCTCACTTTCGGTTTGGCGCTAACAGTATTGTCAAGTTTTGTGCCGCTTGCGCTTGGTTTGTATTTATAAAGTCTACTGTTGAAGTCTTGAAGTCGAAGTGAAAAAGTATCTGAAAACACTGGAAACACATATTATTGGTTATATAAACAAAGCAATACATTACTGACTGCTAGTTTTTGTATGGCATTTTTTAGTGACAACATGAAAAATTCAATACATTTACTTTGTTTTTTTACCGCTTTTTAAATACATTTAGTTTTCTTTGATTTTATCCGTCTAAACTAAAGTCTGAATCTAGTAGTCTAGAATCATTTTTAGCGTCTACATATAGTCCTATATATTTAATAAATAGCTAGACCTAGGCCCCTAGTAGTAAATAGTTTCTAGTCAATTTGGCAACAAGCTAATTTGGCAACAACTGATTTGTTGACAAGTAAGTTTGGCAACTGCCAATTTGGCAAATGCTAGGCAAGTTTTTTAGGCCCTATTTAAAATAAAATAATTAATTTAATTTAATTTTTTAATAAAAGTAATTCGCTAAATCTTATAGTGAAACTGCAATTATAGGCCTATATGTAGCTATATCAGTAAGTATTCAAATTTACAGATTTTTACAAATTTTATATTATAAAAAGTTTGCCACAGTTCATCCAGTGTTCATGCTCTTCAGTTATTGCTGGATTTTCATTTTTTCTTAAGTCGCTTAATTACGTGTTTAGTAAGGCTATATAATGTTTAACTCATGACAAAGTGTGGACGATATATATAGAAAAAAAATATTTTTTCAGTAGTTAAAAATATAATTATAGCCACACTTTAAGATTTAGTGTTACTCTTAAAATTTTAATTTAATTTAGTTTTAAAAAAATCAATTTAAAAAAAACTAACCACTTAGGATTCGAACCTTTTCACGTAATCACAAGGCAATTAACTTATCCACTAAGCCACCATTTGCTTATAAGAGAGCCTTACAGAACACGTTCTTTATATCAATGTTTATATTCATGGCAGCCATGTTTATGAGCTCCAATTTTATAGACACGGCCACCTTTGACTTACTTGACTTAGCTGCAGGGCTGTCCCGGTGGGGACACAGCGGGAAAGTGCAGGCGCCCATTCCGCTAGTCCCTGAACGGCCAACGCGTCGCTATGGACGGAGGGTTGGCGCTGCCTAGGGAGGTCCCCCAGTGTCGCCAGCAGCTATGGTGCTCTCTGGAAAGGAGAGTTCAGCCCTGCGGGTGGCCCGAAGGTAGCACATGAGCTGATTAAAGTTTTTGGGTTTGCACACTTCAGTAATAGATGTGTGAGAAAGTTGAGGCACAGATCGCTATGCGGGACAAGGTTCCGCTTAGCAGGTGCTCTCATATAAATGAATTTGACGCCAGCATCAATTAGACGCCGCGTTGTTCTAGCCACCTCACCCCTGATGAAGAGGTCAAGAGGCGGAAGATTAAGGAAGGCCCCCATGTTAGCAAAGGGCATGGACCTGGTGGCGTTGCAGATGAGCCTACACACTCTGCCTTGGATCGTGTTGAGCAAGTCTGCATGGCTTTTGACCTGGGTAGCGCTAACCCAGACAACAGAGGGTGTACGTAATGGCAGGTCTAATTACGGAAGTATAGATCCACCAAAGCCGCTTTGGGGATAGACCCCAAGAAGTGCTAAGTGCTCGTCAGAGCTGGGCCAGGATGGCTGAGGCACGCTTGGCTTTTGCTTTCACGTGGGAGGACCAGTTGAGCCGGTAGTCAAGTATAACCCCGAGACATCTGGTCTGGTGCGCGAAGGAAATATCTCTGCCGTAGAGCTGCAGAGGACGTATGTTCTAACGTAGTCTGCTGGTAAACATAATGGCAATGGTTTTGGGCTCAGAGAGTTCCAGACCATTGTCATTGGCCCAGGATTCTGCTTTGCGGATAAAGCTCTGCATCAGATCCCTAAGCATGCTGGGAGACGGTCCTGCTACAATGGCTGTGACGTCATCAGCATACCCGACTTTGAAGATGGGTCGGGTCGGGAGTCACTCAAAAGAGCATCCATGACCAGGTTCCAGAGCGTCGGGGTGAGGACTCCGCCTTGGGGTCCACCCTTACAGACTCTGGTGGAGGCAGTTTGCCCAAGAAGTTGGGCAGTGACCGTACGGTTGGAGATCATGTACATGATCCACCGTATGAGGGTAGCATGAGCTTTGCGATTTTGAAGGGCCCTCTGAAACGCTTCAAAGATAATGTTGTTGAAGGTGCCAACAATGTCAAAAAAGAGAGCCAGAGCGTAGCCGTCACCCAGTACTGCCCTTTCAATCTTCTTGACAATTGCATGCAGGGCGCTGTCAGTCTGACCTCCCGGCTGATTATTGCTGAGGGGCATTGCTGTCAGCTTGCAGGACAGCAGCTACCAGAGAATAAGCTTCTCAGTGAGCTTAAGCATTGCTGACGTTAAGCTAATAGGCCAGAAGGCCTTGACGCTTTGGTAGTCACCCTTCCCAGGTTTGGGAATAAAGACTACCCGAGCTTCAGTCCAGCATTTGGGAATGTATCCCAGCTGGATAGAGGCCTGATAAGATTGCGGGTGAGTCTCAGGAACAAGGGTATCTTGGCTGCTTCACAAAGGAGAACAGGGTAGATACCATCAGGTCCAGAAGATTTGAAGGGTTTGAAGGTTTTAACCACACGAGCGATTAGGTCTTCAGTGACAATGCCCGCCACTAGGGTGGCTCCATCCATCAAATGGTTGGGCTCCGGTCTAGCAGTACACTATAAATCAAAAGTGGCCAAAAAAGTGACCAAAGGGTGGCCAAAAGCAGGTAGCCCAATGGTGGCCCAAAAAGTTCAAAATAGGTCTACCGTACGGCCACTTAAGTGGCCACAAAAGTGGCCAAATGTAGATGGCTGAATGGTGGCCGAAACAATTCAGTGTGCGGTCTACTAATCGGCTACTTATGCTAAATGTATGCCATTGCAGCTGCAATAACCAATTGTTTGAAATTAAGTGAAATTCTTGTCTTAAAAGACGCTCGTGATGCTAGTTATTTAAGCATAGCAAATCATATGCTCAGTTTTCTGTGCTCAATTTGTTACTTTGGTTGAAAGTCTAGTCGATTGCTACCTAATATTTATTCTGAAGCTTTTATTTAAAAAGTATTTTAAATTGCAACAATAATTAAAAAAACAAAATTACAATTAGAATTTCAATGAAAGTTTATAATAATTACAAAAAATATATTATATAAAAGTGGCTGGGATGGCTGGGATAAAAAGATTTTACTTTAAAAATTTTCAAATTACAATTACGATTTAAAATTACAAACTTACAATTAGAATTTTAACTAAGGCTATAAACATTACAAAGAATAATACACGATATACATACAGAGGGTTTTTACTAAATTAATTAAAGATAAATATTGCAAGTAGTACTTGCACATATATTAGAAACATTTTTCCAGAACAATGAAACGGTTAATAGTATTGCGAGGGGGCGTTTCGAAAATAGTAATGAGAGTTTAGTATTACTTTTGAATGGATAACTTATCAACTAGAATTTTTTACCCAATACTTTGTCACATCATTAAGCAATGTGCAGCTTCAGTTTCAACTCTGAGTCATCATGCGCCAGAGATTTCCAACATCAAAGTCAACACCTCGAGATACAAAAATACGGTTTTTGCAAAAGTTATAGCAAAACTCTCGTTACTTTACTTTTGAAACTCATCGTTTAAGTCCGATAAACAATACTTCAGAAGTTCATAAGTTACACTTAAAAAGGCAGAATTTTAGAATGCCACGCACCGACTGGTTGGATCCCTTGTTTCTCTTTCGAAAGCCGAAGAGAATTTTGAGCAACTCGATTGCATTTTCAGTGCTCTTGTGATGGCGTAAATTTAAGGCAACAAAAATCATTACAAATGATTGAATGGCATACAAGCTTGAGTTTTTTGCGCAATTTATGGCGATCCCAGCCACTTTTACGCCCCAGAAGCCGTTTTCCTGGACGTAAAAGTGCACAAGCTTATTCGCGTCAAAAAAGACCCGCAAATTTTTTATCTGCGCCTTGATGCAGAGCAGCATGAAGCCAAACTTGACAACATCGTCTTCGCTCTCTGGCTTTAAGAACTCTTGGGCCCTTGCGCATCGTCTAAAAAGATCCGAGTTGCTACACAACCAGCTACAAATACTGGATAGCTTCTTTCGCTGTAGCTCATCTTGCAGCAAAAAGTCGCATGGCATTGGACTGCTGTAATCGGAGTTGGGCGTTATCGCATAAAGACCAACTACTCGAAGAGCTTCTTGCGCCAGAAGAGTTCCGTTACAAAGTAATGGATACTCCATTAACTGTTCGGCAATGCCCATTTTTTGGGCAGCTTTAATGCACTCAGAAAAACTCTTTTCCAGCAGATCTGCAGCATCCGCCAATGGAACTAGCAGACAACCATTGGATTCGACCACCATGGCCATTTTTTCCCAAAGACAGTTGCTGCCAAATTGAGCATGGCTTTCCGGTGCAATGCAGGATGCCAGGTCACTTGCCTTTTCTTCCTTATCTTCATCCAAGCAAGGACTTGCACTGTCCCGAGTCGAGCGTGGAGTGCCGCCGTCCCGAGTCAAGCGAGGAGTGCCGCCTTCCGGGGTGGAGCGTGGAGCGTCGAGCGTCGCCATCCCGAGTTGAGCGTGGAGTGGCGCCGTCCCGAGTTGAGCGTGGAGTGGCGCCGTCCCAAGTTGAGCGTGGAGTGGCGCCATCCCGAGTTGAGCGTGGAGTGGCGCCATCCCGAGTTGAGCGTGGAGTGGCGCCGTCCCGAGTTGAGCGTGGAGTGGCGCCGTCCCGAGTTGAGCGTGGAGTGGCGCCGTCCCGAGTCGAGCGTGGAGTGGCGCCGTCCCGAGTCGAGCGAGGAGTGCCGCCGTCCTGGGTGGAGCATGGAGCGTCGCCGTCCCAAGTTGAGCGTGGAGTGGCGCCGTCTTGGGTCGAGCGTGGAGTGGCGCCGTCTTGGGTCGAGCGTGGAGCAGCAGCAGCTCTTCTGCGGATTAGTGAGAAACAATTATTTTTTTACTGTTATAGGTTAGCTTTGAGTTAAACAGTCAGATTGCAAGGCAATAATATATATTTTACCTGCTGCCCTTGTCCTGATGAGAATTGGTTGTACACGGATTGTCGTAGGAGGTGGGATTGTTGGCATCTTCATCCTCCTCCTCAATCTCTTCATCCTCCTCCTCGATCTCTTCATCCTCCTCCTCCTCGATCTCTTCATCCTCCTCCTCCTCCTCCTCCTCGATCTCTTCATCCTCCTCCTCCTCCTCCTCGATCTCTTCATCCTCCTCCTCCTCCTCCTTGATCTCTTCATCCTCCTCCTCCTCAATCTCTTCATCCTCCTCCTCCTCCTCCTTGATCTCTTCATCGTCATCCTGCACACAAACAACAGCGCTCTTCAGGACTTTTGATTTCTGCCTACACGAAGGTCCCGCTGTTGCAGGTCTTTTTACTCCTCTGCGACCAAACTTCTCCCACATTTGTAGGACCGAATCTAGAGTAGGAGTATCATTTTCAATGTCGTCGTTCTCTTTGCTGTTCTTCTCAACATCTTCTCACGCCAAAACTTGACACGTCTCCGAAAAGCAAGACGCCAGAAAACATGCCCACTACTTGTGCCTGCATCAGCCAGGATAGGAAACCTGGCAACGACTGCACGGGAAAAGATCATCAATTCCAAATTATTCATGTGCGTTTTTGTCAGTGAAAGGTATTTAGTGGCAACGTCGTTCATTATGAAGCACAGAAATGGCCTAACAAATGATGTGTCTAACTTCAAGGCAGCAGCCTTCTCATGTGTGTTGGCAGCACAGATCCTATCCTCAATGTCTGAGGGCAGCTCTGGCAAGCTGTAGATGAGCGGAATAGCTAGATGCGTCTCAGAAACCGAAGGCTGTGGCTTGACTTCAGCCACAAAGATGCTCTCCATAAGAGCGTCGAGAGTGCTACAATCTCCAATGACAAAGCCATCCTCTGTTGATAGCTGCACAATTCCTTGAACACCCAATGCAGATTGCGCTGAGCAAAGAACGTCAGAAAATGCAGTTCCAGGAGCAATGTTTAAACACACTTGCTGCTCCCCATTTGGTGTTCTAAACTTGTAGATTCGCATTAGCTGCGGGATACAGTAAGACAATAAATATGTAGTCCCTATTATAGATACAGTTAAATTTTTGTGATAGCAAATTTTAGTTTCTTAAATTTTTGGTTAATTTACATTGGTTTTATTACAATCATTTCAGTTTTAAAAGCAAGAGTAGATTTTTTAATGAGTGATATGATAATATAACATATTCTTTTCCATTAACAAGAGCAACATTCACTGGTGGATGAGGAAAATGAAATGGTGGCTGAATGATATGAGTTTTTCCTAATGGCTTACAATAATATGCAAAATATGTTGGCATGAAGTAAGACTTCATTGGTTGTGTAATAATAAGCCATTTGTTACGAATGAGTATTATTTTCCAAATAAGTGCTAGCAATGGCTCAGTCTGATCTTCTGTACTGACATCCTTAACTATTACTTGTCGCTGCTTAAGAGTTGGGGCATGATATATAAAGCCATTAATTTGCAGTCTTTGTGTTTGCTGACAAAAATCTGGAATATCACCAGTATGAATATTCAAATATTGTGCAATTTGCCTTACAATATTTTCTCCAAGTGCAACTTTAAGTTGGAGGGTTGTCAAAGATGATGCAATTTGGTAAGAATGACATAATGAAGGCAGAATTATGGCTAGTCTAGTCTGATACCGTGATGAACAAGTCAAAGAAATGTTTTTAAAATTTTGTGAAATACGAGCAATATTCTTAAAAATTTGATGCACAGATTCATATCGCATTGACCAAGCAACTTTAAGTCCATTGAATTGTACAATTAGTTCTGGATAATGTAAAAGGTAATGAAGTTTACATTTTGTCTTTGGAGTACCATTTGATAATGAATAAATTAGTGAATTATGTTCTAAAATAAGTAGTTTTAAGGATTCCTTATTATATATTATTCCTATAGAATCATTAGCAAGTAGCAAATTGCGGGAGGCTTGCCAGAAAAGCTCCATGTCCTCCGGGTTTCCAGTCTTCATGGCACGGCGATGAAGGCTTTTGGCCTTCCGCCTGAGTTTCCCCAGCTCCAGGTTCCACCACGGCGCCAAGGTCTTGCCTTTGTAGGCGCGAGCAGGACAAGCCGCTTCGTAGGCTTCAATAATGCAACCTGTCAGCGTCTCAGCCATATGATCCACATCCTCGCAGGACTCAATCGGACGTAAGTCCATGAGTTCCTGCAGGTGCAGATCAAGGGCAGCCTTGTAGGCCGCCCAATCAGTGTTGTGGATATTGCGTCTCCCAAGTGATCGGAGACTGGGTTTTAGTGTCCGCGATGTTAAAGGCGATAAAGCAGTGGTCAGACAGGGAGGGCTCCTCAGACCAGACTCTCCACTCCTCAACTCTGTCAAAGAGTCTTGGGGTAACGAGTGTGGCGTCGAGGACCTCGGTCCATCTGCCATTATTAAAGGTAGGAGTGCTGCCGCGGTTGCAGAGCATGAGGTTTGTGTTGGAGATGAGGGCCAGAAGCTCCTCTCCTCTAGTGTTGGTATCTTTGCTGCCCCAGTGCTTGTGGTGCACGTTGAGGTCGCCCCCTAAGCACAGCTCAGCGTTCTGGGACTCGCAGTACTGCGCGAGGCACAGTAAACTCTCAGGAGCAGGGTCTCTGTCGCCTGGGATATAAACCGAGGCAACAAGACATGTACGCGGAGAGAAATGATTAGATTGGATGATGCAAAGGTCTCCATCAGAGAGATCAGTCCTCAGCCAAGCCTGGAGATGGCTAGCAGCGAGGATAGCCGCTCTAGGGTGGCTGTTCCCCAGGCCACACACATAAAAATCAGAGTAGCCAGAGGGAATGTTGGGCAACTTACTGTTGCGCATCCAGGGTTCCTGGATCAGGATGAGGCCTGGCCTGTACAGCTCAGCAATCTTCATCAGATTTATTGACGCAGATACACAATGCTGTAAATTAATTTGCAGACAGAATGTCGCTCCTTTGGCAGCGTGGAGCTTAGTCATACTGTATTAAATGCAATTTCTGGCTAGAGCCCAGGGCCATCAAGGAGACTTGGACAACAGATTGTCCTCGTCCCAGGCCACTGGGGCTTGACTGGGAGATAAGAGTTGGTCGACGTCTATGGCCTCCTCACCCCCACCGGACCCCCCAGCAGAGTCCTCAGGCTCCGATGACAGGATGGAGGAAGCTTCCTCACCTGCATCTTTATCTTCAGACCCCACCAAGGTGGCCGAGGAGAGCTCGGATTCCGAAGACCCGGCCTCGTCCTCAACTCCTTCTCCAACTGGCAGGTTTGGTTCCCGGGGCTTGGCCGGAGCCGTTACCGCGGTCGCCAAACTGCTGCTAGCAAGAGAGCCTTACAGAACACATTTTTTATATCAATGTTTATATACATGGCAGCCATGTTTATGAGCTCCAATTTTATAGACACGGCCACCTACTGTGTCTTAGTGTGAACCCATTCAATATTAGGGCCTAATGACACAGCCACCGTGCAAGTTTTATCAACATAGCAGCCGTGTCTCTAATAGTGACTAGGTCTATACTTATAGACACAGTGGCCATGTCTATAATGTAGAAATTTAAAAAACATGGCAGCCGTGTCTCTAAGTGTGGCATATGTATATGTCCCATTTGAGTCTCAGACTTGACCATATTGGATCTTTAATAGACTATAAATATAAGTTTAAGTTTAAGTTATATATAAGTTTATAATTTTAAAAAGTTGACAATTAGGCCTAAACAATTTATGGACTGTACAAGTATAAAAGTTAGTCAAGTCAAGTATAAAAGTGCCTAGGTATTCATTGATTGCACTGCTTGCACTTCTATTCAAATAAAGCAATAGACTTAAGATAAGTATATAGTCTTTTGAAGATACCTACACATGGAATTTAATTGACATACTAATACCACCGACATCCATTATACATATACATATATATATATTAATTGTATTTCAATTTCAATCATATATTTTACAAGCATCAAACTTTGGTATTTGAGTATTGCATGTATAAATACTCACTGGAATTACATTCTATGTTGCCACTTGTGGCATATATTGTAGTCAATAGTGGTAGCTAGCATCATAGATAAATTTTTTACACACAATGTGGTAGTCTATTGTTACAATTAAAATATTGAAAATTAAGTGAATGCATGCAACTTCAATTTCTACTCTACTATTCTGCTGCATATTCAGCTAGGCCTGATATGCATCTTTACACAATAGACAAAAAATTCAATTGATTTAATCAAAATGATAATATATATGCTAGATGGTAAAACTGTACTCAAAATATATATAGCTTATTTTTACTTTTGATCTTTGCTTTTATACATTTTATAAAGCTAACTTAACTTTGTGTTCCCTTAATTATTTATTATACTTTATACAACTATTGTTTGAATTGGTTGCTTTATTTGATAGCAGTTGTGAATCAGCTTTTGAATGGAATGCAGTTCATTGTACATATACATTTATATATGATACAATATACAATGCATATAGCATATCCTACACTTTTTGTAGCAAAAAATGCAAAGTGTAAAAGATTCAGTATAAAATATAATTCAACTAGGATTTTTATTATTTTGTCTGTTCAAAAATTGTTTTTAGTGTCATAACATGTTTTACTCAAAGTAGGTATGACTTACACTAGGAAAACCATATGTACATATGGTAGTGGGGCTACCACATTGGCTTATTTTGAAATCTGAGTAAACATGTGAATTCAACACAATGGATGACAAATGACAAATCACCCTCCTTATATGTTGTCAAAATAAATGTTGCTAAATTGACTTGTTGCCAAATTGGCTATTGCCAAGTCAACCTGTCGTCAAATGAATGGGTTCCTTAGTAAATAAAAAAATGAGCTCCCTTGAGCTTGTATGCCTGCTCAGGGGAGTCGGCATAATGGGCAGTAATGCCTCTTGCCGGTTGTGTGCCAATGTTGCTTAAAGTGCGCCAGGGTGCACACAACCCCCCTGCCTCTAATAAAAAAAGGAGGAGATATGCATTAAACCTGGCTGGTCTACTCAGCTTTATATATAAGAGATAAGAGAAGAATAAGATAGTATGCTAACTTCTAATTGCCAACTCAAATTTATACTTGAAATTTATTTTTTATTCTATATGATTTCTAGTATATATATAAAATGTATTTAATAACAATAATAAAAGTTTTGTTGGTAATATAGTTAGAGCTGACATTTTGTAATAACTGCATTATTTTTAAATAGTTACCTTGGCAATCAATGCACTTTTACCATTAGTTGCTCAGGGCCCAGGTGCTGCTAATAAATAACTTGGTCAGTTAGTCCTTTAGCTACTATTGGAAAATGTGATGACTTCTTTGTTAGACTCAAAATGGTGCCCACAGACTGGCTGCTTGAGCTGACAGAATAGATAGAAAAATTGGAAGATGCCAGGTCCAAGAAATAGGCTAAATAGGAAAGGATTTTAAACCCTGCAGTGGTGGAAGTATTTACCGCAACTTAGGTGATATAAGCTGGCCCAGCTATTCAGCATGCTAGACACCTGTGACAATGTGCCCCACAGGCAAGTGGGGGCTTACTTGGCAAGCAGGATCCCTTGACAGTCTCAGAAAAAAACAGCCCAAGATCTTGCCAGTTGACTTTGCTTTCCTGAACTTGTAGTGGAAGGCCTTCCCCAGGGTGCCGCCATTCCATGGACTCGGAGAGTATAATTATGGTAGATCTAGCATTTGCCCCCAGTTATAATTCATTGTTCAAATCCATCTAGGTTTTCATTGTAGAGGTCAAGCATGAGGCAAGGTCCTCATTAAGTAGCTTGGTAACTGCTTCAACTTTCTCCTAGTTCTCCACTTCAAGGCCTCAAATGGTTATCTTCAAGGATCATCCTGTCACATTGGACTTTTTTGTAATGTCACTCAATGGTGTGCAGAGAGGGACAAGTTCTGGGATACACAGATTCTATCTATCTCGTCAATTTTTGTCAGCTTTAGCCCTTTCAAGGTAAAAAGTTTAATGACAGCTTGGTATTCCTGTTTGTCAATCCATTTTGCTTAAAATCTAGGGGTTTCTTTAAATTTTTGTAGAAAAGATACAGTTAAAATGACTTGCTTTGCAATGCCAAAAAATCACAAAAAATCTTTTAAAATGACTAATGACAAATATTTTAGAACCCTCCTTCACATTTGACTGAATATATATCTGCACACTTATGTGCAAGAAATATTGATTTGAAAAATGCACAGTATTATCTGTATGTTAAAAGTTCAGAATCCAAAGATACCTTAGACAAAGACGGCAAACAGTGATGCCCCTCTTAGGCTTCGATTTAAGCTGTTGTGACTCTTATAGACTTGCAGTTTTGTTTGGAGTTTAATCTGTCAATTGCCGACACTGCGATTCAACATTTTGGCGTTTTTTTAATAAAAGTTTTACTGAGGTTTCAAATGCATTTCTTACTTTATATTAAATTTTATTAATGCCATAAATAGGACTAGCTAACTGGATGGCTGAAGAAGCAGCTCATTAAATGACTGAAGATTGTCAGTAGCAGCTCATTAAATGACTGAAGAATGTCAGTAGCAGCTCATTAAATGACTGAAGATTGTCAGTAGCAGCTCATTAAATGACTGAAGAATGTCAGTGGCAGCTCATTAAATGACTGAAGAATGTCAGTGGCAGCTAATTAAATGACTGAAGATTGTCAGTAGCAGCTCATTAAATGACTGAAGATTGTCAGTAGCAGCTCATTAAATGACTGAAGATTGTCAGTAGCAGCTCATTAAATGACTGAAGATTGTCAGTAGCAGCTCATTAAATGACTGAAGATTGTCAGTAGCAGCTCATTAAATGACTGAAAAATGACAGTAGCAGCTCATTAAATGACTGAAGATTGTCAGTATCAGCTCATTAAATGACTGAAGAATGACAGTAGCAGCTCATTAAATGACTGAAGAATGTCAGTGGCAGCTCATTAAATGACTGAAGATTGTCAGTAGCAGCTCATTAAATGACTGAAGAATGTCAGTAGCAGCTCATTAAATGACTGAAGATTGTCAGTAGCAGCTCATTAAATGACTGAAGATTGTCAGTATCAGCTCATTAAATGACTGAAGAATGACAGTAGCAGCTCATTAAATGACTGAAGAATGTCAGTGGCAGCTCATTAAATGACTGAAGAATGTCAGTAGCAGCTCATTAAATGACTGAAGATTGTCAGTAGCAGCTCATTAAATGACTGAAGATTGTCAGTAGCAGCTCATTAAATGACTGAAGATTGTCAGTAGCAGCTCATTAAATAACTGAAGAATGTCAGTAGCAGCTCATTGAATGAATTAGTGTAAGTCATCGATAAATTATAACATGTTTCTATTCGAATTATGCATGCTTCTCATGCGCCTGTCACTCAGTCGCCGTGTGGGCTATGCCACTGTACTGGCACAGCGCCAGCTCAGTCACCCCGTGCTCCAGCAGCAGCAGCAGCAGCAGCTCATGCTGATGATTCCATCCCAGACAACTCAGCTGTCCAACTGTCAGCGTAGAAGATTAACAACTCTGTCTGGTGTGGCCTCTTCACCCGTTCCTAACCGGCGCTATTACTCGGTGCCATCATCCCGCGTCAAACTCGAACACGTTGGCTGTTTGAGTCCGGTGAAAGTGACCGAGCGCTACGCGCCTGGACAAGCATTCGTGCACCGGGTGTTTGGCTATCGAGGCGTTGTGCTGGCTAGCTATCAGGTTTGCATTGTGACATTGTCACTTTCTTCACAGTGTACGGAATCGCCCTTGACCCCCTAAATTACCCAGAGAATCGCCCCTGACCCCCTAAATTACACAGAGAATCGCCCCTGATCCCCTAATTTACCCAGAGAATCGTCTCTGACCCCCTAAATTACACAGAGAATCGCCCCTGACCCCCTAAATTACACAGAGAATCGCCTTGACCCTTTAACACAGGCCCGACTTTTTGACAAATCCTCCGAAGCGACTTCGGCAGCTGCCACCGCATCATCAGCTTCGTCCCCAACAACAGCTGGCTCTGCCGACTCAGTTGCTGCTGAGGAGCCCCAGGAGCAGCAAGCTGACCAGCAACAGCAACAACAGCAGCAGCAGCAACAGAAGGAGAAGGATGGCAGAGATTCGGCACCCTGTGTCTGGTACTTGGTGCTAGTTGACCAGCGGGATCCTAACCCTAGCTTGAGAGAGGGCTTCACCTTCCTGCCAGTCCGGCCCGACCCCACCGTGACTCTGATGTCGGCAGTGGATTATTGTTCTCACAGCGATCTGCTGCCCTACGAGCCGCGCTCTCGACCGCTGTCTATGGACAATCCCTGGTTTGCCGACTTCTTCATCAACGGCCAGGCTTTCGGGCCTACGGGTATGCATTTTGCTTGCGGTTGTCATGGTGTCCCCATCCTCCCCTCCTCCCCATCCTTCAGCGCAGACCCATTCCCCTCCTCCCCATCCTTTAGCGCAGACCCATTCCCCTCCTCCCCATCCTTCAGCGCAGACCCATTCCCCTCCTCCCCATCCTTCAGCGCAGACCCATTCCCCTCCTCACCATCCTTCAGCGCAGACCCATTCCCCTCATCCATCCTTCAGCGCAGACCCATTCCCCTCATCCATCCTTCAGCGCAGACCCATTCCCCTCCTCCCCATCCTCCAGCGCAGACCCATTCCCCTCCTCACCATCCTCCAGCGCAGACCCATTCCCCTCATCCATCCTTCAGCGCAGACCCATTCCCCTCCTCACCATCCTTCAGCGCAGACCCATTCCCCTCCTCCATCCTTCAGGGCAGACCCATTCCCCTCCTCCCCATCCTTCAGCGCAGACCCATTCCCCTCCTCCCCATCCTTCAGCGCAGACCCATTCCCCTCCTCCCCATCCTTCAGCGCAGACCCATTCCCCTCATCCATCCTTCAGCGCAGACCCATTCCCCTCCTCACCATCCTTCAGCGCAGACCCATTCCCCTCCTCCATCCTTCAGGGCAGACCCATTCCCCTCCTCCCCATCCTTCAGCGCAGACCCATTCCCCTCATCCATCCTTCAGGGCAGACCCATTCCCCTCATCCATCCTTCAGGGCAGACCCATTCCCCTCCTCTGTTCTTCAGGGCAGACCCATTCCCCTCATCCATCCTTCAGGGCAGACCCATTCCCCTCATCCATCCTTCAGGGCAGACCCATTCCCCTCCTCTGTTCTTCAGCGCAGACCCATTCCCCTCCTCCGTTCTTCAGGGCGGATCCCTTTCCTCCCCAATTTTTAGGTCTGGGACCCCTTCCTTGCCTCATAAACCATCCCGCTAACGCTTGGCATTCCATCGACTGACTTCAGCCGCACTGCAAGGCTGGCTGCACAAGATGCGCCGTCTGCTTCAAGTGGACTGCGTCTACCGGGAGACCACCGACCACATCCGGGTCACCGTCCTGCCCTTCTACATGGGCTCTCGCGGCGGCGGCGGCGGCGACCTCTCGGCGATGCACCACTGGCGCTACACGATCCGGCTGGAAAACCTGGACCCTGCCGGGCGGCCCGTGGTGCTGCGGGAACGCTATTGGAAAATCTTCAGCGCCGGCGGCACAATTGAAACTTTGAAAGGCC
The DNA here is from genome assembly GCA_002269645.1 of Macrostomum lignano. Classification (NCBI taxonomy): domain Eukaryota; kingdom Metazoa; phylum Platyhelminthes; family Macrostomidae; genus Macrostomum; species Macrostomum lignano. Next base: position 95,114 of record NIVC01001257.1, read on the forward strand.
GAGGCGTTGTTGGCGCCGAACCGGAGCTGGGTGCGAGTTTCCCGGCGTTCCAGTATCACTCGCATGTTCAGCTGCGGGCGCCCTGGGGCTACATGTGGGGCTGTTACAGCATGGAGCGGATGCTGCCGCAGCCGCCTATTGAAGGCGCGGTGCCGCTGCCGCCAGACCAAATGCTGTTCGAAGTGAAGATCCCCGTGTTCAGCTTGTCGCAGAAGCCTAGCGGACCTGTTGGGAGACAGGAATGATTATTTTTTTGGGGGGAAACATTATTTCGTCTTTGAAATTGAATCTTATGATGTGAGTTTGAATTTATTTTCGATACATACCGGCAGGTTTGAAAAATTGCATCCTACTTGGATAGTTTTGTTTAGTAGGCACTTGTGAAATTCGTGCATCTAGCAGCATAGATTCGAAATAATATATCGTATCACAAAGTAATTTTCGATACATATCGGCAGTGTTTATTAGTACTAATAAAAGGATGCTTCGATGATAGGTAAACTTTAGTAACAAATTAAAAAATATTTTTGTCGGTGGGTAAAGCGATAGGAATCTGGAGAATTTCCCTGGAATTTATGATCTGTAGTTGTTTTGGAAAGCTTACCTTATCAAAGGTATTTTCGATACATGTCGGTGGGCTATCCAATTATTTTTAAATGAAAGTAATTTAGGCTGCTAATAAGGTTTTGCAAGTGATCGAGAAAATCGGTCTGATGTAAATCTTTATGAGCTATTTTTCATGTCTTATTTTCTATTCATTGTGCTTCTGCACCCAACTTTTGTTTCTTTGTCATTTCATTCATCTGCGGCGGAAGGGTCATTTTCTGTGTGACTCAGTAATCATTTAAGCTTGTAGATAACAGCTCGCGGTGAAAATTACATGCTCACCTGTTGTTTACTCTTCAACTGTTCTCTTGGCTCTGAATAACCACGTCACCACCTATTTTCTTAAGTTGTTTTCGCATTAAAATACAAAATAACAAGCACTATTCTTACTACTCTTTAATGAAAACATTTTGCAGTAGTATAGTTCGAATATGAATGGAAAATAAAATCGTTGATCATACAGTTTTTCTTGATGATAGAAAAAAACTTCATTATGATCTTCGTCTTATTAGCAAAAAACATCTATTCAATTGAATATTTTCCACTGCTTCAACCGCTGGACCCCAAAGTTGAGAATATTGATGCAAAATAAAAATATCCAGTGAGAGGCCTGCCGTCTATAAAAATGTTTTTTTATCTGACTAAATCTACATTTTCTTTGTCTGCCAGGCTTTGTCCACTAATCGATGTTGAATAGAAACAAATATTTCTGCGATTTTATCTTTTTTGCTTTTATTTTGTAATTAATCACATTGTTAGTTTTCTTAATAGCTAAGAGTTAGTTTAGTGCCTGTCAATCAAGTACTAAAATACCTTTTTTATTAGAGGTAGGGCACTTTAGGCGACATTGTCACACAACCGTCGAGAGGCATTACTGCCCATTCCGCCGACTCCCCTGAGCAGGCACACAAGCACGCGGATACGTACGCAGGCACACACTCACACAGGAGTGTACAGCGGCCCTAACTTTATATTATCGTTAGGCATGTACAATTCACTGCGCCTTGTGAGTTGGCCTTCAAGGGCGTTAATTGCACGAGCAGAGCCAAGCTGAGATTCCAATTTAGCCCCAAATTAATGTGACTGCACTTGGAATCGAGCCTGGGCCGCTGGCACATCAGAGCGCCGCGCCAGACGACTGCGATCCCCCCACACTACTGCTTTTATTTGAGCGTCTGTCTAGCGTTTTTCCGCATAATTTTTGTTTGCAACAAGGATTTAAGAATCTTTATTAAGCTTTGCAGGTTAAGGAGTTTCCTTTTCGTCATTAAGCTTTTGAAAATAATTCAAATTGACTGCTCACACGGAGGAAGAGGACAAAGCATTGGCATTTCTCCCCGGTGACAATGCCGAACAATGAACAATGTTCACCCTACCATCAAAAAGTGTACAAGCAAGCGGTGTGACCGCACAAAAATCTGCCTTATTTGAGAGGATCAGAATGAATGTCAGTGAGCATTAGTAGAACTAGTATGGGGCTCTAGTCTAGTGGTTGGAGCGTCAGACTCACGACTTGAAGGTCGGGAATTCGATTCCCGATCCCAACTGGAACAATTTGTGTTCTTGAGCAAGGCACTTAACTCTGCATTGCTTCAGTTCACGCAGCTGTAAAATATGGGTGTTAGTACATGTAGACTAGCTCACTGTGCCCTCGTTAGGGGCCTGAAGTAAATAGAATAATGAATAAATTGTTTTCCGCATTCATCACTGCATAGGAGTGTGCGGCTCATTAAATAATAAATCCCTATAAAATCCTGAGAAATTCTTCATTGAACTGAAACGGTCATATGTTGATGGCATCTCAGCAACGCCTTCTTAAAAATTGGCATATTTGCATTCTGCATGTATATTTTACTCCTACTCATTGTGGCTCCAAGGGGGTTTCAACAGAAGAATTAAAAAGCTAAGCGCAACTGAATGATTTGACTGTGAAAGCAGTTAGTGCCAGTGTTAGTCATATCGTTCCCGACGTGACCCGAAGTGTTAGTTATAGCTGAAGATTGAATCTTCAGTCAAACTTACATAATTTTCCGAAAAAACAGTTATTTGTTTTTAATGAATAACCAGTTAAGCATTTTTATTATTCACCGGGGCAACTTGAAACGCCCTTCCAGATAGGAAAAGCATTTGTTGGTGGAAAGTTATTCGGGAATGTTGAACCGAGTCTAAATTTATACAGCCTGCCATATTTCAGGTCACATTCTCTTCTGTTAATTATTGAGAGTTCACGTTGACTCATGGCAGCCCTCACTTGAAAAAAATTTAGGTACTGCTATTCTCTTTTAGAAAAAAGACAAACTCTGACTCTCTCTGCAACTTCACCTCTCTGCATGTCTGCTGGTCGACTCCAGCCTTCATTTTCACTACTCTGCCCGCTTATCGGGTTTTAAACTTGGCTATAAAAGCTTGTCTGTCAGAAGTCTGGGACACTTAAAATATTTTTTTAAACTAAGAATTCTGTTTTGATTAAGTCTGCTTGAGTCTGCGTTTCTTTTTTCCGTTGACACCTGTTCGGTCTGACAGCATTGTAACAATGGTCCTGGCTTGGTTTAGACAACACTTGCGCACTATTGTGCTTCTGCTGACTCCACTGCTACTACTGCCTCTGCTGCTGGTTATTGGCACTATGGTGAGCTAACCACAACCCCGCTGCTGAACCCTAAACCATTGGTGCAACCTCCCAGATCCGCAGCTTTAGGCCTTCACTACTGCAACCTCTCAGATCCACAGGCTTAGGCCCTCACTGCAACCTCCAAGATTCTTAGGCTTAGGCCCTCACTGCAACCTTCCAGCTCCTCAGGCTTAGGCCCTCACTGCAACCTTCCAGCTCCTCAGGCTTAGGCCCTCACTGCAACCTCCAAGATTCTTAGGCTTAGGCCCTCACTGCAACCTTCCAGCTCCTCAGGCTTAGGCCCTCACTGCAACCTCCAAGATTCTTAGGCTTAGGCCCTCACTGCAACCTTCCAGCTCCTCAGGCTTAGGCCCTCACTGCAACCTCCCAGATCCTTAGGCTTACGCCCTCAGTGCAACCTACCAGAGCCACAAGTCTAGGCCCTAATCTCCCAGATCCTTAGGCTTACGCCCTCAGTGCAACCTACCAGAGCCACAAGTCTAGGCCCTAATCTCCCAGATCCTTAGGCTTACGCCCTCAGTGCAACCTACCAGAGCCACAAGTCTAGGCCCTAATCTCCCAGATCCTCAGGTTTAGGCCCTGGCTGGGGTTGAGCAATTCACTCTATGCTTGCCGATCCAGGACTTGTTTATTCGCGTCGGGGTACCAGGCTAAGTAGCACGCATGCATATAGTGATAAATGTTGCCTTGTACTCTCTAGTGCTGAAATGGACTCAGTTATAGTGCACACAAATGCAGCCCACAACTTCTTACACAAATTTAGCATATGTACATCACTCGGGTCTGATAAGATATTAACAAATTAAGTCCATTTCTGTGTGTTTTGTACCTTCTGACTTTTTACTCTTAGTCCGATCGTAGGAAAGAGAACAAACGCAATGGATACGTTTTCACTCTTTGCGGTACATTGCACCTGTTCGGCTCTGGAGTTTGCGGCTCATGACTGACACTCATGATTTTCTCATTAATTTATGAAATTATTTCAAATTAACACGCAGGAGGCCAGGGCGGGTTACATTTTGGTGCTGATGTCTGTCTACTGGATATTCGAAGTCATACCGCTGGGCATCACGGCGCTTTTCCCTGTGGTGCTGGTGCCGCTGTTCGGCATTCTGCCAAGTGCCGTTATTTGTCCAGCGTATTTTAAGGTGAAATGTTCTTGACTGTCTTTTTGTAAATTTCGCAATTGACTTCAAGTCTTACCCTTCTGGCTGAATAGCTTTTAACACCTCAGACTTGAGTCAGATAAAGCTGACAGAAAGACAGACAGATGGACAGACAGACAGACAGACAGACAGACGAACAGACAGACAGACAGACAGACAGACAGACAGACAGACAGATGGACAGACAGACAAACAGACGGACAGACAGACAGACAGACAGACAGACGGACAGACAGACGGACGGATGGACGGACAGACAGACAGACAGACAGACAGACAGACAACATACATGTACATGCTCTATTAGTGTTTCATCGCGTCACAGTTGAGTCATATTCTGATGGTGAATCGTTGGCTCAAAGGCTTAATGCAGTTAATCAGCTACATGTAAATCATAAAATTCCCAAATCATTGAGTGCGACGTAAAAGTCTACAGAATATCCCACTTAACAGAGTCATTCACACTGTCTACCCGTTGCTACCAAAAAATAAGTACTCAAAATTCGCCTACCAACTCCCAGGACTCCAACATGCTATTTCTGGGAGGCCTAACCATGGCCGTGTCAATTGAGGTGTGGGACCTGCACAAGAGAATCGCGCTGCGGGTCCTGCTGCTCTTTGGCGTGCAGCCGAGATGGTGAGGGATCAAGCTGGATTGAGCTGGATAGATGTGAATTGAGCTGGATAGATGTGGATTGAGCTGGATAGATGTGGATTGAGTTGGATAGATGTGGATTAAGTTGGATAGATTTGGATTGAGTTGGATAGATGTGGATTGAGTTGGATAGATGTGGATTGAGTTGGATAGATTTGGATTGAGTTGGATAGATGTGGATTAAGCCGGATAGATGTGGATTAAGCTGGATAGATGTGGATTAAGCTGTATAGATGTGGAGTGAGCTGGATGGATGTGGATTGAGTTGGATAGATGTGGATTGAGTTGGATAGATGTGGATTAAGCTGGATAGATGTGGAGTGAGCTGGATAGATGTGGAGTGAGCTGGATAGATGTGGATTAAGCTGGATAGATGTGGATTAAGCTGGATAGATTTGGATTGAGCTGGATAGATGTGGAGTGAGCTGGATAGATAGTAATCAAGATAAAGCTGGTGGCCCGGATGCCGTTAAACAATCAATATTACTGAGCTTTTAGTCCTCAGGATCCCCATGACAACCCCAGGCTGCTGTTCGGTTTCCTGGTGCCCACCTGGCTGCTGTCGATGTTCATCTCCAACACGGCCACCACAGCCATGATGATCCCCATCGCCGAGGCCGTGCTGGAAGAGCTGAAAAAGCATTTCGAGCCGGATTCGCTCCTCGACGAGTCTTCGGCAGTGACGGTGGAAGGACAGGAAGGATTCAGTCACGCCCCGTCATCCTCGCAACTGCTGACCGTTGCCACGGAGACATCGGTGAGTTTGGGGAAGATTTTCTGGAATTCGGATTTGGAATATTTTTAGGAAGAATCTTTTTGTTGGGTATTCTTTTCGGGAGAATATTTTAGGATTGGGGTATTCTTTTTGGTGGAATCTTTTAGGATTGGGGTATTTTTTTCGAGGGATTTTTTTAGGATTGAGGTATTCTTCGTGGGAATCGACTTTTAGGATTTGGGTATTCTTGTCGGAGGAATTTTTTTGTATTGGGATATTATTTTGTAGGGAATCTTTTTTATTTTTATATTATTTTCGGAGGAATTTTGGGATTAGGCTATTTTCTAGTATAATTTTTCAGGCAGAAATATTAAAATTGCAATTTAAAAAAATCATTGCGATATTTCAGGTGGACCTAGCCAATGATTCAGCCATAGAATCTGCGGTAGTTTCCGTGACAGATTCCGGGGCAGTTTCCGCGGCAGAGTCGGTCTCTGAGGAGGCGGCGGAGGCGGCCAGGGTGGAGGTCAGCATGCGGGATTTCGTGGCCGACCCGAGGAATCAGGAATTTCGCGGCATCTGCAAAATGATGATGATGTCGCTCGCCTACGGAGCCGTGTTTGGCGGGGTTGCCACGGTAACGGGCACGTCGCCAAACGTCATCTTCAACGGCATAGTTCAGGAGAACTTCGGCTCGGAGACCAGCTTCAACTACAGCAGCTGGCTGTTCTACGCTTTCCCGTTCTCCGTAGTGTGCCTGCTGCTGAGCTGGCTGTGGCTGCAGATCAGCTTCCTGGGGCTGCGGAGCCTGGCGCGGCCAAGGAAGCTGAAACCTCAGGATGAGGAGCGGATCACGGCGGCTCTGCGAAGAGAATATGAGAAGCTGGGACCAGTGTCGTGAGCTGTTTTGCAGTACTTGCTGGTTTTTGCGGCTGAATCTGATGTCAGTGATGCTGAATCTGATGTCAGTGATGCTGAATCTGATGTCCGTGATGCTGAATCTGATGTCAGTGGTGCTGAATCTGATGTCAGTGATGCTGAATCTGATGTCAGTGATGCTGAATCTGATGTCAGTGATGCTGAATCTGATGTCAGTGATGCTGAATCTGATGTCAGTGATGCTGAATCTGATGTCCGTGATGCTGAATCTGATGTCAGTGATGCTGAATCTGATGTCAGTGATGCTGAATCGGATGTCTGTGATGCTGAATCTGATGTCAGTGATGCTGAATCTGATGTCAGTGATGCTGAATCTGATGTCAGTGATGCTGAATCTGATGTCAGTGATGCTGAATCTGATGTCAGTGATGCTGAATCTGATGTCAGTGATGCTGAATCTGATGTCAGTGATGCTGAATCTGATGTCTGTGATGTTGAATCTGATGTCAGTGATGCTGAATCTGATGTCAGTGATGCTGAAGCTGATGTCAGTGATGCTGAATCTGATGTCATTGATGCTGAATCTGATGTCAGTGATGCTGAATCGGATGTCAGTGATGCTGAATCTGATGTCAGTGATGCTGAATCTGATGTCTGTGATGTTGAATCTGATGTCAGTGATGCTGAATCTGATGTCAGTGATGCTGAATCTGATGTCAGTGATGCTGAATCTGATGTCATTGATGCTGAATTCCGCATCCCAACCAACCTCCGGCCCTTTATCAGCTTCGCCGAAGTGCAGTGCATCATTGTATTCCTCTGCACAATAGTTCTGTGGATTTCGCGCGAGCCCGGCGTCCCTGGATGGATTTCTCTATTCAAGGAGGTCGACCCGAAGACCGGAGAGACGGTCACCTACATGAGCGACGCCCAGCCGGCCATTGTCGCTTCGATTCTTCTGTTCGCCCTGCCGTCGAGCAACCCGTTCGCCGGCTGTTTGGGCCGGAAGTCTTCGCCTGAGACGCAACTGACCGCAGACTCGGTGTCATCTGGGACCGTTGAATTCAATCTGGCCAAAGCTGAGCGGCCGTCCCGGCTGCTGACTTGGCGAGTTGTGCAGCAGAAAGTGTCCTGGCAGATTGTCCTGCTGCTTGGCGGCGGCCTCGCCCTGGCTGAGACTTCTCGGGTCAGTCAGGGACCGGCGTGATGGTGCTGGGAGGGTCGGGAGGTTGGATAGGAGCGAGGAGCAAGACAGATGAGATTGGGCAAGGTGTGAGATAGATGGACAATGTTAGAGATGACGTAATCGAAGCGACACATTTTTGGGTAAATTGCGAGAAGCGTCAATCGATGAGAAGAGTCTGTTTATCATGCACTATTAAGTATTATTTTGACAGTTGAACTAACCATCCTCCCAACAACAGGAGTCGGGCCTCTCAGAATGGATCAGTCTGCAGCTCGACGTGCTTCAGTCGTTGCCTCTGCAAGCCCTAGTCTTTATTGTCTGCATATTCTCAGCTATTACAACGGAGCTCACGTCCAACAGCACCACGGCAACGATCGTTCTGCCAATTTTGGCCAAATTTGTAAGTTCGCTGCTGCGTTTCTGATTTTTTATCCTCGCCAGATTACTATTGGGGTACTTTCGTACAATACTTTTTGTATAGGTGGACTAGCCCTCTGCCCCCCCCCTTGGGGGGCTTAGCTGAGCCAAGAAAATTAGAAAAGTGACTTGGACATGCAGATATCAATAGGTTCAGTCATATAGAATATTTAAATAATCTGAAGAAGTCGATTCTGAGTGAATTGCCTCCACTCGAATTCATTCGTTGATCCTCTCAATCCAACCCGCAGTCCGAGCGAATGCAGTTGCACCCGTTCTTCCTGATGCTGCCAAGCGCGGCCTCGTGTTCGTTCGCTTTCAACCTGCCGATCTCTACACCCTCCAATATCATGGTTTACTCGCGCGGCTTTCTCACAGTAGCCGACATGGTGAGTATATATAGTCAGAATTCCAGTTGCAAGTCGAATATAAGTCGATTCCGGCCCAATTTCGGAAGACAGAGACTCGAAGACAGAAACTTAGTCATCTATCTTTTCAATCTTAATTTTCGCAAAAGTGACTTCCATTTTTGGCTGCCCATTAGAGCAAGCTGACGCCTGCAGACAAAATGTCTCTGGTCAACTGTGGTAGAATCGATTAAAGCGTGCTGAGAGTTGCTGACGCCTGCAGACAAAATGTCTCTGGTCAACTGTGGTAGAATCGATTAAAGCGTGCTGAGAGTTGACGCCTGCAGACAAAATGTCTCTGGTCAACTGTGGTAGAATCGATTAAAGCGTGCTGAGAGTTGACGCCTGCAGACAAAATGTCTCTGGTCAACTGTGGTAGAATCGATTAAAGCGTGCTGAGAGTTGACGCCTGCAGACAAAATGTCTCTGGTCAACTGTGGTAGAATCGATTAAAGCGTGCTGAGAGTTGACGCCTGCATGCAAAATGTCTCTGGTCAACTGTGGTAGAATCGATTAAAGCGTGCTGAGAGCTGCTGACGCCTGCAGACAAAATGTCTCTGGTCAACTGTGGTAGAATCGATTAAAGCGTGCTGAGAGCTGCTAACGCCTGCAGACAAAATGTCTCTGGTCAACTGTGGTAGAATCGATTAAAGCGTGCTGAGAGTTGCTGACGCCTGCAGACAAAATGTCTCTGGTCAACTGTGGTAGAATCGATTAAAGCGTGCTGAGAGCTGCTAACGCCTGCAGACAAAATGTCTCTGGTCAACTGTGGTAGAATCGATTAAAGCGTGGTGAGAGTTGACGCCTGCATGCAAAATGTCTCTGGTCAACTGTGGTAGAATCGATTAAAGCGTGCTGAGAGTTGCTGACGCCTGCAGACAAAATGTCTCTGGTCAACTGTGGTAGAATCGATTAAAGCGTGCTGAGAGCTGCTAACGCCTGCAGACAAAATGTCTCTGGTCAACTGTGGTAGAATCGATTAAAGCGTGCTGAGAGTTGCTGACGCCTGCAGGCAAAATGTCTCTGGTCAATGTGGTATAGAATCTGTTAAAGCGTGGATTCTACTTTGGCTAAAGAGAGCGAATTTGACAGCACAATAAACTGAATGGCAATTATATATATATTACTTAAACAAACGAACAAAAAGCACAAAGCACTGTCGCTGTCACTGTCAACTGTTGAAGTCACTGAAAACCATGCAGCAGCGATCAATGCCATTGTAATTGAGGCAGTCAACATTGTTGACGTAAATTTTGGCTTTACGTCTCCTCCTTGTTGCCTCGACACAACACGATTTCAGTGACAAATCTGTAAATAACCGGGGTCAGTCGTGATTCCCTTTATGTCGAGGTCCTTCGCCAGTTGTTTCCAGTCTCTTCCTTATTGAAAATTCTGCATCAGTCGTTCTCGATCATGCAGCGGTATTCGGCATAACGTTCGCTTGTGTTGCTAAAATTGAAGTCACTTTTGCCAAAGTCACGATGGAGAAGGTATGTACAAAAGTACACTTTTGTACATACCTTCAAATAATTTCGAACCATTACAGGTGAAAACCGGTTTCGTCATGACACTGGTATCCAACGTCATTGTCGGCGTGGCAACTCTGAGCTATGCCCCTGCGATATTCAACCTGTACGAATACCCGAGCTGGGCCAGAAATACCAGCGCCACGGCTACTGTGTTGTAAAATATTTGTTTAAAAATGCATACTGTAAAATACATACATGTACCTCGTAGTCAACACGTATTCGATGACATTATATCGAGGAGATAATTTAATTCCATCTCTTTTTTTACAATTAACTTGCGTTAGAGTAGGAATCAATACCCCTTCTGTTTATTTATTTTAGTATTTTGTTTGAATGTTCAATAAATAATAAAATTATACGAATACTATAATTTATTGTAGTCTGATTACATGCGAATACTAAATAAAAAGTTTTAATGAGCTATTGTATCAGTAGTACATAACTGCCGAGTAAATTACAAAAAAAAGATCGTTTCTTTTTGTTATTGTTTGAAAGTCCCGTAGCTATACAACTCGCAGGAGTTGATGCTTAAATTCCTTAAACCACTGCGGGCAGTAAAATACTTACTTACCAGGAAGTTACACATTACCAGCGATATGAATTCGACTATAATTGCGGTAATTGCTCGTCTCAGACGGACTTTTCTCAATTGAGAATGGTCTTCGAACTCTGGAGGTAACCGACTACGGTCCAAGCTTTCAGCAGGACGATCAGCAGAAACCACGAGCTAAATGAATAGTTTCAAGGCATTGGCAGCGGAGCATGTGTCAATACCATCCTGCACCCACGAAGCAATGGATTGGTGGAGAGATTTGTGCGCACACGGTAAACATAGTGAGACATCATTCCAGAGGCTAATCGGTAGACCAATCCGCGTTCCGCTGAGCGGTTCAAGGAATGACAATTGACATCTGGACTGGAGAAGACCAGGTATATACACGGTCAGTTAAATGAAGACTGGAGAGGAATTGGCACTATATGTATTATATACCCACAGGACAAAACACAGTGGTTTTGAGATCAGCTCTGATAGGTCACATGGTCACTCGGGTTTTATCCCAGGGGCAGAAATCCGAATGAGGCCAGAAAGAAGGATCGATAAGCCAGTCGCCGAGGCTCGAAACTCATCAGGATCCAAGCAGTCAAGATGAACGGGCTGATGACCTTACGTGTACCACAGGAAATGCTGGAGAGCTGCCAATGGAGAATGCTGCTGGAGAACTAGCCAACCAGCAGGGACCAATTTAATGAAGCCCTGCTAACTTAGCAGCAGCTATCGACAGTTGGGAAGTTTTGGTTTCATGTCTAAATCAAGATGGCACTGCAAGAGGTTTGTGCCATAAACAAACATCTATGCTCATAAACAATAATCTATCAAAGATTCATCGTTGATAGCTCAGAAGGCTCATGCGTATCCCGGAGTACGTGATAGAAACTGTTGGTTGCATAGAACCGCAACGCGCGGTCAGTGCTTGCTCACGACTTCCACTTCTCGGGGCGTTGTGTATTCCAACTGCGGGCCAATATACGATCCACCAGAAAATCAAACGTTTCTGGATTTATTCGGATTCTATAACCGCCTCTCGAGAGGAAGTTATAAAGTTGCGTCCGTTTAGCTGCTACGCTCATGAAACCGCTAGCTAGCAGTTAAGCAGTCTGCTAAAAACCAAGCCTTTTGACCATAGATATCGCTCAGAAACCCCTCTCATCGGACTGCTATTATAGTTTTAATAATGTCCTTAAGTCGTATTTTATTAAAAGATATTATAGTTTTTGAACTTTCAAAATCTCACTGGAGTTCCTACTTAAGAACAACCAATTTTTTTATTAACAACCCTGGTACCTTTCATTGTGCCCTTTTGCGGTAATTTAAAAACTTGTTCTGTAAGACTTGCACTTTGTCAAGATGTTAATCAAATGCAATTCTGACTTTATATTTCAAGGTTTCGAGTCCAACTTCTCCGCTTTGAACATGGAACATGGTCTGATGCGAGAGTGCTTTTTAAATTGGGGTGCACTTTCGGAAATTACAACAAAATACATTATTGATAATAGGCCTATACAATAACAATCCTAACCCCCAACTAAACAAAAATGCATCCATACAAAATTCAATGATGAGATTTGCTACAGTTCTCATACTTTTTAATTCGATTTTTTGATCTGACTTCATTCGTAATCAATTAAAGCAATATTTTGTAATTTACCTTGACTAATTTAATTTTAACAATTATTTCTAGCAACAAAAAATTAAATTATAAATACAAAGCCCATACTGGCTAAACAGGCTGCTGCTTGCCTGAGCCAAATTACACTACATTACACTACACTATACTTTGTTGAATACATTGATACACTATATGCACATGCACTATATTATGATGTTACCATTTTAACATCATAATATGTATCATTTTTATAATGCTTGCTTCCTATCCATTTACATATTAGAATCATCATGTGTATGTATGCTATGTGTTAATATGTACAATATGTGTACACAGATTAAACTAGAATAATCATGATATTTATATAGAATGCATGCATTATTGTCACATTATAATACCCATTCAGTTTTGCATAGTATTAGTTTTTATGCTAGGGCTAAACTTCTCTCTGTTGAAATATCCCACTGCTGCTGCAACCAAAGTTGTTACGGAACTCAGTTCTGTCTTCTAAATGCCATTGACTAAAGTTGAAATAGATGTTTTCTTATTTATTTAAATGATAGGCTATCCTGTAGTTTCGCACGTTAAATTATTTTATGGAATTATTTCGCCCTCTATTCAAGGGTGGTGGGGGGTGGGGGTTATAATTAAACGTGCGAAACTACAGGATAGCCAAATGATATTATATTGACACTGCTAATTTGTTTAACTATTTTTAGAATCAGTTAATAAAGATTACTTAGTATATTTATGAGTAGTGACAATAGTGTTTCATGTATTATCTGGTAACATTTAATGTATAGTTCTAGTAGCATCTAATATATAGGCCCCTAAGTCTAGTAGCATCTTAATGTATTTGATAGCCTAAGTGGTCTTTATTGGCATATATACTTTTCCAATCTGGGTGTTATCAAGATCAGTAGGTCATAGCACAACTAGGCCTAATGCTGCCTTCTGCCTAGAAAGTGCATACTAGTAAGCAACAACAACAACAACAACAAAATACGCTGTCATGATGGTAAAAGTCAGCGTCACAGGGCGCGCTTCATGGCTTGGGCGCGAACAAAGGCCGCGCCACCGGCAGTGTCCGGGGCGCCGGCGTCAGCCAGCAGACAGTCGACATAACGCCGAGTTCGCGCTTGACCTCGCCGGTAGGGTGCCTGCAGCGTGAGCAGCAGCACCTCCTGCACCGGCTGTGGGCAGTACGACTCGGCGCGGATGAGATGGCCTGCGAGCTGGAGTCGCCGACGGCGCAGTAGATCACTTGGACGTGGCAGGCCAGCGCGGCGATAGAGTGCCGCGTTGGTGACTCGCTCGACGCCGATGTTGAAGGCGGCGCGCAGCAGACCAGCGTGCGCCGCATCGACTTGCTGTTCGAGTGAGTCCGTCAGCGTCCAGGTCTCGGCGTTGTACAGCAGGACGGTCTCGATTACCGCCTGGAACAGCGCCGCCCTCTGGCGGTCCGGTAGGGCCTCGGACTGCAGGACTGCCCTCACAGAACGAAAGGCAGCCCAGGCAAGCCCGCGGCGGCGTCGCAGGTCCTCGCGAGCGTCTGGAACCAGACCGCCGAGGTAGACGAACTGCTGACATCGCGGGAGTTCGGTCGCCTGCCCGTCAGCGCCTCGGCAAAATATTGCAGCCTCGATGTCGTCCGGCACGCAGAGCACAACGGTCTTCTGCGTGTTGACCACCAGGCCGACACTCGCCGCAACGGCAACCAGCCTGTCCAGCTGCCGTTGGGCGCCCTCGACGGTCGAGGACAGCAGGGCGAGGTCGTCGGCGTAGCCAAGCACGCTGAGCCGCTTCTCCGGTTGACGTCGACCCACGCGTCGCTGCAGCAGAAAACCGTCGTCGTCGGTAGGAAGAGCAGTCCGCAGCACCCAGTCAAGCACCAGGACGAACAGAAACGGCGCCAGCGTATCTCCCTGAAGCACTCCGGAGGATGTCTCAAAGGAGTCCGATAGGCCGTCCGGTGTTGTCACAGCAGCTGTCGTATCACGGTACATCGCCATGACGGCGGAGATCAGCTGCTCAGGCACGTTGTACGCGCGGAGCACCATTGGAAGCACGGCTCTGACAACCGAGTCGAATGCCTTCTTGAAATCAATAAAGATTAGAATCAGTATCGACTGACGAATCCGCGCCTCCTCGATGACTCGGCGAAGAGCCAGGATCTGCGCCACTGTGCCGCGATGGGGCCGGAACCCGTTCTGCTCTGGGCGCAGGTACGGATCCAGCACGGGCTGCAACCGCGAAAGCAGCATCCGGTTGAACAGCTTCGCTGCACAGGACTGAAGGCAGATGCCTCGATGGTCTTCAAGCCTAGTGGTGCCCGGCTTCTTTGGAACAGCGACGATGTGCGCCGTGGTCCATTCGTTGGGCGCCGCCTCACCGAAGAGCACGCGGTTCATCACTCTGGCGACCTCAGCGGCCACACAGGGGATGCGCAGCGCCTCGATGGGCACCTCGTCCGGACCCAGCGCTTTCCCGCCCGGTGACTGCTGGGCGAGCTTGACAAGTAAGCAAGCAGATATCTAGAAGCTATTAGTATGGCATGTCTATATAAAGTCTATACCAATCAAGAGATATAAGACAAATAGTCAAGAGTAGCATTTGATGCTAAGATTAAGTGTGAGCTACTAAAAACCACTACTGCTTAAAGCAGCAGGCTGGGGTTGCAAGTAGGCATTAATACCAGTGACAAGGAAAATTTTGACCTAATTGGCAACTCTGTTGACTAGAAAGTGTCAACCTATTTGCATATTGGGAATAAGCAATAGGCTCACTTATTGTTGCTAGCTACTAAGCTATTTACTACTAGCCAATCTAGACTCTAGAAGGTTACATGTATGCTAGAAAATTCCAGTATACAAATGACCCCTTTCAAAGTTGGCATACAAATTTTGGCATACAAACAAAGTCTTGCCATTTTTGGCATATAGATTTTGGCGTATAAACAGTCTTACCATTTTTAATGCACAAATTTTGGCGTATAAACAAAGTCTTGCCATTTTTGGCCTACAAACTCATGTTGTGGGACTCATGCATGAAAATTTTAATTTAAATTTATGTAATTTATGTAAAAAATTTCCAAGAACTATTTCAAAATGAGTTTAAAATTCTTTTCATTTCTATTTTAAGCCTATTTTCTATTTATTTTCTAGTTTAAACTTTGCAGACATTAACTGCAAAGATGACTAAAAGAAGATGACCGAGTAACATTAATTAGTTTGGACGTAACTATTGTCTTTTGCTTTTTTTGACTTGAATGACCTTTTTTAGAAGAAATTTTGGCTTACATATTAGGGGAATTGTTACCTTTTTTGGCATACACTGGCGTACATTTAGATGAGCTAGGATTCTTGTTCCAGTGTACACTACTACACAATCTGGACCCTGGTAGCCAACTTACCCATTTGGCTACCATGCCAGCAGATAAAATGACTTTTTAAAAATAAAAATAAAAGCATAGCTATATAGCTTGTAAAGCTAATTTTAAAAAGTTAAAGGATTTATATTATGATATCATTTTTTGTAAGCATAATTTTGTTTATTGCATTTTTTCTAAGAAGAATAATATAAAATTTAAATTTCCATTGAGAAAAAGTTATAAGCTACTGTGGTTACCAATATTTAAGGCAGAGTTTGCAGTTGAATATAATTGGCTGGCTGTTATGAGCCCCATCCAATGATAATAAATTAATAATGCATTTGCTATCCCTAATACTTACTCATTATAAACAAAAAGTTAATATATGAGTATAACCCATAAATAGATGTCTGGTACTTAGAAAAAATCTATATTTTTAGATACACATATGCTTATACTTCTAATGTAATGAGTTCTTTATCTTTATTACCACTATAAGTACTTTTTAAGATATAACTTTAAGATAAATATATATATATTTGTTTTCAATATTATATGAATTGGTGTCGTACCTTAGTCTTAATATTCTATGGCAGACAAAATGACTACATCATATTTTTTGTAAACAAAAGAATGGCAGACAAACTGGCAATAGACAAAATGACTGTCAACCACTATAGGTGCCTTATAGCAATAGGCCTTTGCATCAAACTAGTAATGATAAAAGCCTAGTCTATTGTTCTAGCAGCACTAAAGAGGCCAATGATGCTAGGCTTAGTGGCTGCTCTTGCTAGTCAAAGCCATTATTAGCTGGTTGAACAGCAAGGGGTCTACATTGCTAGCTATTGAATAGAGCTATAGTGAGTTATAGCCTGCTAGCAGTTAGCCTACAGCTTGTTGGCAAGCAGTGGCTTTACAAAGTCAGTGGTCATTATGGCCATGCAATGTCTAACAATAGTTGCTAATAGAATAGCTTTCAAAAAGCAAGCATATTGGGTGGTCTCCCATCAGGGTAAGCATCTTAGCTTTTGAGCTCTGATATCTACCAATCCCTCAAGGCTAGTCATGTTGAGCCAGCAATTGGCCCTTTGCTGCCTTGACAAGTTGAAAGTGCCTTTAAGATGCTGCTTGAGTAGACCTTAGTAACCACATTTAGCAAGCATTAGAAAAGTACCTAACATAGTTGATGGTTTCAATTGAAGGTTCAAAGCACTTGTAGCTCAGTGTCATCATGAGTTGGTCAGCCTCTTATACTTGTCCTCTGCTAGAAGAGCCTCTAAGATGTCTAATAAATGGCTAAAGGAGGCATTCAACCATTTGCTAGTCAAGCACTACCACCAAGTAGTTATCTTACTTATCTATGTTATCTATGTCTTAGTTACTTAGTTATCTTGCATGATTCTACATAGAGAAAATTGGGCTTTGGCTAGAATGAGCCATATATGAAGTTACGCTACCCAAAGTGTAAGCAGTTTAAAAGAGATAGCTGCCTCTATGTTGAAGCCATTGTACCAATTTAGTGGTTTGCAAAACAAAATAACTTAGCAAGCAAGAAATTAAAAAGTTTATTTACTTTATGGTGCTGAATATATACAAGCATGCACAATCATATGGGAAGGTGTACAAAAGGTGGCATGATTAAAGGCCAATGCCTCCTAACTTAGCATACTGACTTTCTGTCTAAGTATACCCATCCCTCAGCTTGGCAGGCAAGGGGTTTCAGAGCAGGTGTACTTGCAATTGGCAGCTACATGCTGATTGAGCTATCACTCACAATGTATATTCTTTTTTAAAATATACAAGGTTTTTGGGGCAATCTTTCTATAGGCCTATCTACTTTTTTAAATTCCAAAAATTCATTTTTTCTAAACTTGACAAACTTTCTAAGCTTGACAAAAATGATTTTTCAAGTACATTGAATTAATTGTATTTTATACTAAAATAAAATAGATATATAAATTAAACTAAAAGAAAAAGCTATTTTAAAATAAATTTATTTAAATAATTGATAGCTATCCAGTTAGCATCAGTAGTAACTTAGGAAGCTTTTTTAGCTTTGGCTATTAAACATTTTTATCAAATTTTGATAGCAATCAGACTCCTTGTTTCACTTTTGGAAAATTGTAATTCCATTATCAAAAGCTAAAGAAATTTTAACCCTTCGTAATTTATTTTATGCTTGACCCAGGTATATTAGAACTGAAGCTAATATTAAAAGATTCTTAAAAATCTTCTTAAAAACAGACAAAGCAGCCAATTTAATTCCTACCATAATATCTTCCTTGGAATCGCTATTTGGCAATGAGCCATTTGACTTAAACACAGAATATGGATCTTTGATAAATGCCTAAAAAACAAAAAAGTAAAAGTAAAAACAATGTCGAACTTTTATCAGTAATTTGCCGATTCTGTACTACTTATATCTGGTCCGAAAAGTAGCACATTGAGTAAATTTGTGAAGCGACTGATCTATGCTTAAATCGAAGTGATCAGTATAAACAAGCTCAATATTTTAGTTGGTAATCTGTCAAAGATTTATAGTAATAGTTATAGCTAAATTTAAACACTTTCAGTGCATGGCAGCCTTAAACCCAGGCTCCTTAAGCCATGCGGCCGGGTCGAATAAAGAGAAAAATTGCAAAGCTGGTCGGAGCAAAGCTGAGCTGTCCAGCTCTACGCTCAGCTTGCGCGGCCTCCGTCTCACCCAGCTGCCACCGCTGCCGCGGCTGCACTGCTTAGTTCGCTTGGACCTCTCTCACAATCGCCTGGCTGACCTGCCCGACAGCTGGCCAGCTGATGCGCCCGGCCAGTCATTGCCTTTGCTTCAGGTGAGGCCTTTTAAGTCCTTTTAAGACCTAATGGGTCTCCACGCACACCCTCAATTACTACAGCTAATGCTGGCACCCAATTTACAGCTGGGTGAACTGAAGCAATGCAGATTTAAATATCTTGCTCAAGGACACAAATTGTTCCGAGTGGGTCCAGAATCGAACCCCCGACTTTTCAATCGTGAATCCGACGCTCTGACCGTTAGGCTACCAGCCCTTTGGGCTACAACCCCTTTAGAAACCCCTTAAGAACCCTAGCCCATGACCCACTCCGTTGAAAACGTTACTGTGACAAGAATCGCTAAAGGTTGAAAATTGACTCTGACTTTGACAACCTCTTGTCGTTTTAGAGTCGTCTAGAGTCCCATAATTATTTCCTATTTTACCTGTGTTACCTGATTAGGCAAACATTGCCATTAAAATCGCATGCGCTTTACATACTACTTGCACCATCAAACCAAACAGGAGCTGCTGGTCTCTCACAATCGCCTCAACCGGGTCCCGGCCTGGTTCGCGGCTCTCGACGGCCTTCGTTTGCTGGACCTGTCGCACAATCGGTTGCGCAGGTATCCCCGTGAACTGCTTCGGCTGCCTCGCTTATCCCGCCTCTTATTAAACGGCAATCCTATTATTAACCTTAGTAGCGAAAGTCGCGGGTTCGATTCCGCTTGTTCGAGACGGCCGCTTACGGACAGGCAGCAGCAGCAAATTGGTCAGGACTATTCTACATCCTACCAAGATTGCTTAGCAACGACTTCCGGCCAGACGGTTGGGCAAGGTATTCGACTAGGCACTAATCCTGAGTCGCTAATTCCTAAAGTAGACTCAAAGAAGTTCAGGCTGAAAAATAGACCGCAAGCTAATGTGTCTACAGCATCAAAAACAGCTTTCCCTGCAATGCGCACATCTTCCGGTGCAGCACTTAAAGCTTCTATTGCAGCATCTTCAACTTCCGGTGTAACATCTACAACTTCCGGTGTAGCATCTACAATTTCCGGTGTAACATCTACAACTTCCGGTGTAACATCTACAACTTCCGGTGTAACATCTAAGGTTTACAGTGTATCATCTATAGCTTCCGGTGCCGGTAGAGAATGTACAACTTCCGGTACAGCATCTACAACTTCCGGTGTAGCATCTACGACTTCCGGTGTAGCATATACAACTTCCGGTGTAGCATGTACGACTTCCGGTACAGCATCTACGACTTCCGATGTAGCATCTAGAACTTCCAGTGTAGCATCTACAACTTCCGGTGTAGCATCTTCGACTTCCGGTGCAGCTTTAAGCGCGTCGAATTCATCTAACCGTCCCCCCAGACTGCGCGATCTTCTGTCGCCAAGTTGTCCGGCAGTCGGGCTGCTCAACCGGGTCGAATCCTCTAGCGCAGCCGAGATCGACTGGCAGACGCAGCAAACAGCCAAGGCGGATTCAGACAGCAGCCTTGTTGTTGTCGGCTTGCTGGCGGCCCTACTGCCGCGGCCGTCAGAGGTCAGCAGCGACGCCCTGCGCCTCCTGCCGGACAAATTGGCGCCAAAATTGCGCCCCGCCGCCGACTTGACGCTTGCATCGCCGCCAGCGCGTCTGTTGGCGCCGGCTTTGGCGCTTCAGCTGCCGCTTGGCGTGGCTGCGCGTCGCAGGCGCGACTACGTTGTGTGCATCGGGCACATCGCCGATGCCGCAGTCGAGTCCTCCGGTTCGATCAGATGGCGACCGCTGGATTCCGAGTTTGTTCGAGTTCGGGTTGCTGACGGAGGCCTTCGAGTTACCGTTTCTGCTGCAGACTCGGGGTAAACCGTGTTACTCTGCTAGCAATATCCGCCCCTTCACGCACCCTGATCCACCCCATCCACCAAGATCCGCCCCCTCACCCCACACTGATCCGCCCTCACTCCACACTGATCCGCCCTCCTAACTCATCACGATCCGCCCCTTCACTCATGATCCGCCCCCTCACTCATCATAATCCGCCCCTCACTTATGATCCGCACCACCTTCACTCAAGATCCACCCCCTCACTCATCAAGATCCACCCCCTCACTCATCAAGATCCGCCCCCCCTCTCACAAGATCCACAGGGTCACTTATCAAGATCCGCCCCCTCACTCATTAAGATGGGCCCCCTCACTCATTAAGATCCGCCCCCTCACTCATTAAGATCCGCCCCCCTCACAAGATCCACCCCCTCACTTATCAAGATCCGCCCCCCTCACAAGATCCACCCCTCACTTATCAAGATCCGCCCCCCCCTCACAAGATCCACCCCCTCACTTACCAAGATCCGCCCCCTCACAAGATCCACCCCTCACTTATTAAGATCCGCCCCCCTCACAAGATCCACCCCCTCACTTACCAAGATCCGCCCCCCCCTCAAGATCCACCCCCTCACTTACCAAGATCCGCCCCCCTCACAAGATCCACCCCCTCTCTTATCAAGATCCGCCCCCCCCTCACTCATCAAGATCCGCCCCTCAGTCATCATGATCCGCCTCCTCACTCATCAAGATCCGCCACCTCAGTCATCATGATCCGCCCCCTCAGTCATCATGATCCGCCCCTCACTCATCATGATCTGCCCCCTCACTTACCAAGATCCGCCCCCCCTCACAAGATCCACTCCTCACTTATCAAGATCCGCCCCCCTCACAAGATCCGCCCCTCAGTCATCATGATTCGCCCCCTCACTCATCAAGATCCGCCACCTCAGTCATCATGATCCGCCCCCTCACTCATCAAGATCCGCCACCTCAGTCATCATGATCCGCCCCCTCACTCATCAAGATCCGCCACCTCAGTCATCATGATCCGCCCCTCACTCATCATGATCTGCCCCCTCACTCATCGTGATCCGCCACCCACACTAATCCACCGCTAACACCCGCTAGACTTGATTTGTGCATTTTTTAATACAAATTGTACTTTATTTTTATCCACTCACGCCATTCAGCCGTCTTCTCGCTCCCGCCGCCTACTGCGCCTTGGCCGTCGCTTCCGCTCCGGAGGCCGCCGTGCTGTTGTCGCCAGACAGCTCCGTCCAAGCCGTCCTGTCCGACGTTCCCGGCCAGCCGAGGTTGGAATTCCCGGCCGGCTGCGTCCAGTGGACGGCCGAGTCGCCTTGCCGAGCCGTGCTGCGCTGCCCGCTGTACGCTAAGGATAGCACTGCGAAAGAAGAAGCTGAAGCATTCGAACTGGCCGCTCCGATTGTTGAATGCCTGCCTCATCAGCTCGCATTTTGCCGGCCAGTGACCCTCTGCTTGCCTTTGCCGCACTGCTCCGAGCTGTTTGAACGGTTCGGACTGAGACCGGAGACCGACTTGTCTCTGTGGCATAGCGATACTACTGGTGAGTAGCAGTACTAGAGTGTCAGATTCTAATTCCCCTTGCCAGATTCCCCCAGGTTCTAATTCCCCTTCCCAGATTCCCCAGGTTCTAATTCCCCTATCCCAGATTCCCCAGATTCTAATTCCCCTATCTCAGATCCCCCAGATTCTAATTCCCCTATCCCAGATCCCCCAGATTCTAATTCCCCTATCTCAGATCCCCCAGATTCTAATTCCCCTATCCCAGATCCCCCAGATTCTAATTCCCCTATCCCAGATCCTCCAGATTCTAATTCCCCTATCCCAGATCCCTCCAGATTCAAATTCCCCTTCCCAGGTTCTAATTCCCCTTTCAGCTTCCCCAGATTCCCTCTGTTAGACCCTCCAGATCTCCAAGATTCTAATTCCCTTTCCAGATCCCCCAGATTCTAATTCCCCTATCTCAGAACCCCAGATTCTAATTGCCCTTCCCAGATTCCTTAGAATCTAATTCCCCTTCCCGGATTCCCATATTCTAATTCCCATTCACCTCCCAGATCTCTTAAACTCTACCTCTCCTAATGCTCCCTCCTTATCCCCAAGGCTCCGAGCCGCCCGTCTGGCACCGTCTCGACGCGCCGTTCTCCGTCGTTAAGTCGTCCGCTGGCAATGCGGATGTTTCTCTGGAGCTTCGCGTCCAGCTAACTCGGTTCTGCCTGATCCGCGCCGTCTGGTCCCGCCTTGCTGGCGCCATTCGGCGCGCCAAACTCGGCGCCGCGGCAGTTTATCCTAGCGCCGCCACCGCAGCAGCAGCCGGCGCCTACAGAATGCGCTGCGCCGTCTACGCGCAGCCGGCCGCTGGCGCCGGGTTCACCCTGGAGGTGCTGCTGCACCGGGCTGACAGACCGGCTCCAAATGCCGTCGGCGGCCGCGTCTGCGTCGGCGCCGCCTTGCTGGACCGGCCAGTGCCGCCTGGCCGGATTTGCGTCCGCCTGCTGTCCGAGCAGTTCGAGGCCGACCCCGGGGCTGGGGAGGCGCCGCAGTTGGCCAAAACTGAGACCGACTTTTCCGGCCAAGCCTTCGACAAAGTGTTCGCCTGTCGGTACCGACGGCTGGGCAAAACTTCCGACGGCGGCAGCGGTGGCGGCGGAGTTTTTGGCCGCGTCCTCGTGGAAGGCGACTCCGCTAGCGAGCCGCTGTTCGACTTGACTCTGGCGCGGCCGCCCCCGGCTGCACGGCCGACGGCATCGCGCAAGCGGGCCCGCCGGCGCCACTGCTGCTGCGACAAGCGGCGACGACAGCAGAGGCGGCGCATCCGCCTGGCTCGCCGGTGCTGCTGCTTTGGCGACGTTGACGACGATGACGACGACGAGGACAATGATGTGTCGACATCGACAGCGTCGACAACGACGAGCGCTACGACCTCGTCGGCTACGGAGAAGCTGGCGCCGTCTGGGAAGCGACGTTGCCGCCGTGACGAGGCGATTGTTGAGGGAAGCGACGGAGGCGGCGGAGCCGCTGTTCCGCCGGCCGCCGACGCCTCGGCGAGTCGCCGTCTCCGCCGTCCGCCTCCGCCGCCTTCTTCTCCGTGCCCTGACGAGCCCGACGAGTTTGCGATGTGGGAGGCAGCTGAGCCGGCTTCAACCCGGTGGCGCGTTCTCGCCCGCGCCCTGCGACTTTCCAGCGCCGAGGTTGCGCGAGTCGAATCGCGCTGGGGCCACGACGCTCGCGAGGCCGCTTTTCAGTGCCTGCTGCGCTGGTTCGAATCTTCGGAGCAGCCAACGTGTGGTGCGGCCGGAGCTGCGCTTATCAAAGCCGGCCTGCGCGTTGCTGCCAGGCGCCTGTGCGTTGCGCATCGCGGCGCCGAGGCTCCGCAGTGGAACTGTTAGCAGAGTTTTCAAAGGTCATTTCAGGTCAACAGCTTTACGTTCGTATGGTTCATTGAAAATCTTAGGGGTCATTTAAGGTCAACTACTCTCAAAGGTCATTTAAGGTTGACTATTTTAGGGGTCATTTAAGGTCAACTGCTTTTAAAGATCATTTAAGGTCAACTACTTTTAAGGGTCATTTAAGGTCAGTCAAGTTTGGTGATCACTCAGTGTCTAATACATTGACGACCAAATTTTAATAAAGTCATCTTCTGTGAGCTATTTAATGTTATGCACTTATAAAGATCATTTAAGGTCAGCAACTTTGGCAGCTTCTATCAAGTTTTGTGTTTTCACTTTTTCTTTTAGTAAATATTTTAACTTTTTCGAGTCAATTTTTTTGATTTTCCATTTCTATACTAGCTAGTACAGGTTGGCCATTAATACGGTCTGTTTTGCATGCATGCTGCATTATTATTAAAGATTCCAATATTGTTATACTTTTTAGACTCTGTACATACAGCTGAGCAGTGGCCGCTTACACTGATTTCCTGTTTACACTACTTAGCCAATTTCGATCGGTGCTGCATCTTTTTGTTTCTACGCAAGTTTTTGAAGCAAACATGCCTACTGTTAGTAATCAAATCATGACACACCACGTTATTAAATATTGGTTAATTTTTTCAAGCCTTCAACTGTATCTACATATTTGGTCGGTAGCTCAATAAACCGTATTTAATGATTGCAAATACAATTGTACCAGCGCATTGCCTTTACACTATCATTATTGAATTTCAAATATTAATTTTAGGTTGTTGGTTGTCTTTTATTTCGTTTTCCATCCTGCCAGCGTTTGTATAGGGAATAGGCGATTGTTTTTTGGGCCAGAAAAGTCACCCTGCCTCCGGCCAGTGCGCAACCTCTGGCCTTGCTTCATCACCATGTAGCTTTTTATAAAACACATCTGGAGTGCAACTGCCCAGCAACTGAGGATCTGGGAGACTGGCCCGGCAACTGAGGATCTGGGAGGCTGGCCCGGCAACTGAGGATCTGGGAGGCTGGCCCGGCAACTGAGGATCGGGGAGGCTGGCCCAGCAACTGAGGATCTGGGAGGCTGGCCCAGCAACTGAGGATCTGGGAGGCTGGCCCGGCAACTGAGGATCGGGGAGGCTGGCCCAGCAACTGAGGATCTGAGAGGCTGGCCCGGCAACTGAGGATCTGGGAGGCTGGCCCGGCAACTGAGGATCTGGGAGGCTGGCCCGGCAACTGACACTCTGGGAGGCTGGCCCAGCAACTGACACTCTGGGAGGCTGGCCCAGCAACTGACACTCTGGGAGGCTGGCCCAGCAACTGACACTCTGGGAGGCTGGCCCAGCAACTGACACTCTGGGAGGCTGGCCCAGCAACTGACACTCTGGGAGGCTGGCCCAGAAACTGAGGATTTGGGAGGCTGGCCCAGCAACTGAGGATCTGGGAGGCTGGCCCAGCAACTGAGGATCTGGGAGGCTGGCCCAGCAACTGAGGATCTGGGAGGCTGGCCCAGCAACTGAGGATCTGGGAGGCTGTTTTTACCGTAGTTACAATACCACAATTATGTCAGTCGCGTCACAACTGCATTATTTTGGGAGGAACTTGTGAAACACTTACACCGCACGTTGTCCTCCAAATGCCGTCGAGTGGCTCTTTAGCTGCGGAAAAAGATGAAAGAGACCAGACCAGGTTTGTGAATTTCCAATCCAGATTCCTGTAGTTTAGAAGTCCATGCCGGGACAGGATAACGAACGCCCTTGTATATCTTCTCTATTTGTCGGCTTGCCATTGCCGCGCATTGTGCGTTGACTCAGCGAAGGTGTCATAAATTTCAAAGAATATTCGTTCTTTCGCTTTTTCTGCCAGCTGTCCCCCAGGGGCAGAGGAAGTGGTTAGCGAGGAAATGCCTGGAGTTGGCGGCAGGTTTGCCAGGCGAACTGCACATCATTATATACATGTACTGGCTGCAGTTGCTGACAGCACTTTTTTGAAAGATTTTGTTTTTTGAAACTTATACATCGGCGTTAAAGATTCTGTAATACTTTCTTGGCTCCAGACAATTGAGATTAGCGACAGGCAACTGGGATTAACGACAGGCAACTGGGATTAGCGACAGGCAACTGGGATTAGCGACAGGCAACTGGGATTAGCGACAGGCAACTGGGATTGGCGACAGGCAACTGGGATTCGCGACAGGCAACTGGGATTAGCGACAGGCAACTGGGATTAGCGACAGGCAACTGGGATTAGCGACAGGCAACTGGGATTAGCGACAGGCAACTGGGATTAGCGACAGGCAACTGGGATTAGCGACAGGCAACTGGGATTAGCGACAGGCAACTGGGATTAGCGACAGGCAACTGGGATTAGCGACAGGCAACTGGGATTCGCGACAGGCAACTGGGATTAGCGACAGGCAACTGGGATTAGCGACAGGCAACTGAGATTAGCGACAGGCAACTGGGATTAGCGACAGGCAACTGGGATTAGCGACAGGCCACTGGGATTGGCGACAGGCAACTGGGATTAGCAACAGGCAATTGGGATTAGCGCTACGAAATAGAGATTAGTGCCCGGCAATAGATATTGGCGCCACAGAATAGAGAAGAGCGCAAGGCAATAGATATTGGCGCCATAGAATAGAGAAGAGCGCAAGGCAATAGATTTTGGCGCCAAAGAATAGAGAAGAGCGCAAGGCAATAGATATTGGCGCCAAAGAATAAAGAAGAGCGCCAGGCAATAGATATTGGCGCCATAGAATAGAGAAGAGCGCAAGGCAATAGATATTGGCGCCACAGAATAGAGAAGAGCGCAAGGCAATAGATTTAGGCGCCACAGAATAGAGATAAGCGCAAGGCAATAGATATTGGCGCCATAGAATAGAGAAGAGCGCAAGGCAATAGATTTTGGCGCCAAAGAATAGAGAAGAGCGCAAGGCAATAGATATTGGCGCCAAAGAATAAAGAAGAGCGCCAGGCAATAGATATTGGCGCCATAGAATAGAGAAGAGCGCAAGGCAATAGATATTGGCGCCACAGAATAGAGAAGAGCGCAAGGCAATAGATTTAGGCGCCACAGAATAGAGATAAGCGCAAGGCAATAGATATTGGCGCCAAAGAATAGAGAAGAGCGCAAGGCAATAGATATTGGCGCCAAAGAATAGAGAAGAGCGCAAGGCAATAGATATTGGCGCCATAGAATAGAGAAGAGCGCAAGGCAATAGATATTGGCGCCAAAGAATAGAGAAGAGCGCAAGGCAATAGATATTGGCGCCAAAGAATAGAGAAGAGCGCAAGGCAATAGATATTGGCGCCAAAGAATAGAGAAGAGCGCAAGGCAATAGATTTAGGCGCCACAGAATAGAGAAGAACGCAAGGCAATAGATTTAGGCGCCACAGAATAGAGATAAGCGCAAGGCAATAGATTTAGGCGCCACAGAATAGAGAAGAGCGCAAGGCAATAGATATTTGCGCCACAGAATAGAGATAAGCGCAAGGCAATAGATATTGGCGCCAAAGAATAGAGATAAGCGCCAGATCAAACGAGAATTATTTGATTCGGAAACAAGGACCATTAGAAGTTACCGTTGTTGTTCTCGATAGTCTCGTTCTTGGTCTTCTTGTGTATAGATCTTGTTCTGCTAGTTCTAGTTCTAGGTGGTCCTTTTTGGGAAACAAAACAGAGAGGCTTGCTTGAGGAACTCGGGTTTTTCCCGGAGGAAACTGAAATGACGCAAAATTGTAAAACTGTGAAACAGACCTCAGACCCGCTCCGAAAACTGTATGCAATACAGATTTCTGGCGCGCTACGAGTTCCCACAGCGAGGATGCCATAAAATCAACTGTGAATTAAAAGCTTTACTTTCTTCCCAATGGCTGGCTATATGAAGTTCCCAGGTTCCCTTTTCTCACCAACTTTTTGATGTTCTGCAAGTCTTTGTTCGGGGCGCAGTAAAATCGCCTTTTTAGAAGAGATTCTTTGCCAGAGGGTCTTCTTTTGATTTCCGTCTGGGGCTTTTGCTTGGCTCTGATTTTTTATTGCGGGCCTCTGTCTCTTTCTCATCTTTTATTGTTCTGACCATCCACCATCTGCCACCAAAGCCTGTGCTGACCAGCAGGCTCTCGAGAAATAGACCGAATTTGTCTATGGTAAAACCCCATTCAACGCTAAGAGCTCTCTTGCTGAGCATACCAAATGCACTACTAGCGATTTATTAATTACAGGCCTCCAGGTCATTTCTAAGAAATGAACTCATAAAGATCGACACTCACACAGGCTGTACAGTGTGGCCCTTTGACTTTCTAAACTCTAGGAATTTCAGACACGATGAAGATTCACATGGGTAACAAAGACAATCTCTATAAATCATCCATCTCGCATCCTGCAATATTAATCATAGGCTACCCATGCTTATTTATCCTTAATTAGGAGGAGCTCTCTAGATTAAGCTAATTGTTCCAACGGAAGTGCAATATTGTGGGTTTATCTGTCCACTTGGAATCCCCCCTTAGCGAATCCCGCCCAGCCTCTCTAATTTATGCCTGCCATTGTTTTTCACCATTTCCTGTCCAAGCCCCAGGCCGCTGTCCAATTTTACAGCTTTTTTATTGCCTAATTATTGGCTTTGGCTGCCTGCCCTGGCCCAGCTGTTCTCCTCTCTCTCTGATCTCCCCTGTGATCTCCAGCTTTCCTCTGTGATCTCCCGCTTTCCCCTCTCTGTGATCTCCCGCTTTCCCTCTCTGTGATCTCCCGCTTTTCCCTCTCTGTGATCTCCCGCTTTCCCCTCTCTGTGATCTCCAGCTTTCCCCTCTCTGTGATCTCCCGCTTTCCCCTCTCTGTGATCTCCCGCTTTCCCCTCTCTGTGATCTCCAGCTTTCCCCTCTCTGTGATCTCCCGCTTTCCCCTCTCTGTGATCTCCCGCTTTCCCCTCTCCGTGATCTCCCGCTTTACCCTCTGATCTTCCGCTTTACTCTCTCCGTGATCTCCCGCTTTACCCTCTGATCTTCCGCTTTACTCTCTCCGTGATCTCCCGCTTTTCCCTCTCTGTGATCTCCCGCTTTCCCTCTGATCTCCCGCTTTTCCTTCTCTGTGATCTCCCGCTTTCCCCTCTCAGATCTTACCAATCCCTAATTAGTACAGTTTAACCTCAGCTGGTATGTTTTTAAGTCTCCACTACGGCACTGTGGTCTGGTTATGATGACCGCCTATGCCTAGCAATGCCAATGACAGAAACGTGAGACGCAGACCCACAGCAGACAGTTTATGAAGCAGGACACAGCGGCCCGCCAGCGTATGAGCAAATTCTGTGCGGTAAAGTCATTCAAAATACAAAACTGAGAAATTCAGTTTCTGTTTAACTTTCGCTCTGATGTTCTTAGTAAAACTTTAAATACTTTATGAACAATAATTTATTTAGCTTAAAATTGTCTGCTCCATAATTTTTATGCGTGTTTAGATGATCAAATGTGGTGTTTTATTGTTGTGTTTTTTGACGCGAATTTAAATATAACTTCGAGCTAGCGTAAATATACCTAACGTCAACGAGAACAAAGGATTGCCGAAATTCAATTGCTGAGGTTGTAAAATGTAAGTTTTCTGGACTTGTGGGTTGACAGGGAAATTCTGTGAAATAAAAGATCATTGGGTGAACTTGCGCATTGGTACTTTAAACTGGCTGCATCCACTAAGGGCCGCTTAATGCTTGGCTTCTGTACAGCTGGCTCAGCTAAATTGCAAGCATGCAGGATGACAGAGTTTGAACAAATATACATCTAAGAGAAAAGCTACAGAAATGAATAAATTACTAAGATATGGACATGAAAAAAGATGATGTACAATGACCCCTGCTTCTCAGTGACAGGTAAGCAGACAGGCAAGCTCTAAGACAGACAGACAAGAGACAGACAGACAGACAGACAGACAGACAGACAGACAGACAGACAGACAGACAGACAGACAGACAGACACAGACAACCAAATCCTGAATGCAGCAACACAGACATCTTTACAGTATAAAAGTCACATTTGCACCACCAGCTGTCCAGCCGTTCCGAGTCCATTTCTCTTGCGCCGTTAGCGCATCGAATTTAATAATTAGCTGATCGACAGACAAGTCGAAAGCTCAGAGCTCTGAGCTCGCAAACACCCCGCCGCCGCCGCGGTGCTGATAGCCGCTCATGGATTGCAGCTTCAGCTGCTGCTGCTGCTGCTGCTGGTCTTGCAGAAATTTGCCACCAGTTGTCAGCCCGCCGCCAAAGCCGTGAGGCTGCTGATGGGGCAGCGGCGGCAGCGGCTGCTGCTGCTGATCCCGACGCCCCGAGCCACCGCTGTCTCGGCAGCATCCGCCGCCCGTCAGTCCTCTGCCGAGACAGCGACTCCAGGCCGTCAGCGACTTGTCGTTGCACCAGACAAACAGGCAGCAGGGCAGCCCGGCGGCCAGCGACATGAATATCTTCAGGATGCTCAGCGCTGATGAGGGCCTGGAGTCTGGGCTGCAGCTGCCGTCCTCTGAAGACACCAGGCCGCTGGCGTTGACGCAGAGAGGTCGGGCAAGGACCTGCGGGTTGCAGTGTTGGGGCGCGAGCGCTTGCAGAGAGGTCTGTTGTTGACAATTTGTTGTTGATCTGTTCCAGGAACTGCTGGTCATCTAGCCTCTTGTTGTCTAATCTTATCCTTAGACTGTTGAATCACTCCTGGGTATCTAATCTCATCCCTAGATTGTCTAATCTCACCTGGGTGCCAATTCTCCCCTGGGTGCCAATTCTCCCCTCCTATGTGTCTAATCTCATCCCTAGACTTTCAAATCTCTCTTGTGTGTCTAATCTCATCCCTAGACTTTCAAATCTCTCTTGTGTGTCTAATCTCATCCCGAGTCTGTCAAATCTCACCTGTGTGTCTAATCTCACCCCGAGACAGTCTAATCTCATCTTGTGTGTCTAATCTCATCCCTAGACTGTCTAATGTAACCTGGGTGCAAAATTTCACCCCCTATGTGTCTAATTTCATCGCTAATATTTTTAATTAATCTTTCTACTATAGTATATTCCGCGTAAGCAACAGCCCACCTTCTCCAGACTAGCAATCCACTTGTCCCTCTCGGCCAGCTCGTACAGGCTGACGGCCAGCACGCAGCCGGTGGGCAGCACGAACAGGAACGAGAGCAGGCAGATTTTGGTCATGAGCTTCTCCAGCCTCCTGAAGCCTTCGTTGCCGCTCCATTTCAGGCTGTGCCGTACGGAGGCCGATGAGCAGAGGGCGCTGGTCAGGAAGCCCAGGCCGATCGCGAGGCACGCGGCCGTCGGGCTGATGACGAAGGCGATGATGTTGACTCGGTCGGTCGGATCTACCACGCACAGGTGAGTGAGCTCGTCAGCCTTGACACGATGCAGCACCAGCAGCGACACGCTGAGCAGCAGTGGTGCGCCCCAGGCCAGCAGGTGAAGCCAAACAGATCTGGCGGGTTGGATCGTTGCGATTTGTTGGAAAGTAAAGCTTAGCAAATTTCTCGTTTTCATTTCCGGAGTGGACACTGAATTGGGGGGGGGGCAGACACTGAATTGGGGGGGGGGCAGACACTGAATTGGGGGGGGCAGACACTGAATTGGGGGGGCAGACACTGAATTGGGGGGGCAGACACTGAATTGGGGGGGGCAGACACTGAATTGGGGGGGGCAGACACTGAATTGGGGGGGCAGGCACTGAATTGGGGGGCAGACACTGAATTGGGGGGGGCAGACACTGAATTGGGGGGGGGCAGGCACTGAATTGGGGGGGGCAGGCACTGAATTGGGGGGGGGGGCAGGCACTGAATTGGGGGGGGGAGGCACTGAATTGGTGGGGGGGCAGGCACTGAATTGGGGGGGGCAGACACTGAATTGGGGGGGGCCAGGCACTGAATTGGGGGGCAGACACTGAATTGGGGGGGGGGCAGACACTGAATTGGTTGGGGGCAGGCACTGAATTGGGGGGGGCAGACACTGAATTGGGGGGGGCAGGCACTGAATTGGGGGGGCAGACACTGAATTGGGGGGGGCAGACACTGAATTGGGGGGGGGCAGGCACTGAATTGGGGGGGCAGACACTGAATTGGTTGGGGGGGCAGGCACTGAATTGGGGGGGGCAGGCACTGAATTGGGGGGGGCAGACACTGAATTGGGGGGGGCAGGCACTGAATTGGGGGGGGGCAGGCACTGAATTGGGGGGGGGCAGGCACTGAATTGGGGGGGGCAGACACTGAATTGGGGAGGGGGGCAGACACTGAATTGGGGGGGCAGGCACTGAATTGAGGGGGGGCAGGCACTGAATTGAGGGGGGGCAGGCACTGAATTGGGGGGGGGGCAGGCACTGAATTGAGGGGGGGCAGGCACTGAATTGAGGGGGGGCAGGCACTGAATTGGGGGGGGGGGGCAGACACTGAATTTGAAGGGGGGCAGGCACTGAATTGGGGGAGAGCGGACATTGAATTAGGGGGCGGACACTAAAGCCGGACAGCGGACATTAAAACCGGACAGCGGACACTAAAGCCGGACAGCGGAGATTAAAACCGGACAGCGGACACTAAAGCCGGACAGCGGACACTAAAGCCGGACAGCGGACACTAAAGCCGGACAGCGGACAGGAAATCGCACTGGCACTGCAGCACCAACCTCTGCTGGATGGCTTCGTGAGCCCACTTGCGCGCGGCGCACAGGTACCAGCACACGGTGAGCAGCAGCCACCAGAGACAGCCGGCCAGCGGGGCGAAGTACACCAGCAGGAAGATCACGGCGCACCAATGGCCGGCATGTCGGGACACCCGGTACACCTGCTGGCCAGCGGGGTCGCCGACGGCGCATCCGGCCGCCTGCGGCCCCAGCCAGACTCTCAGCAGGTGCGCGCCGGCGAACAGCAGGTGGCTGGCCGACACCCACACGATCGGCCGCTCGGGGTAGCGGAACCTGTCGCCATCTAGGGCGAAGGTGGCCACGGCGAGGACGGCGGCGACGGCGCAGACGGCCGACCAGCCGAGCATCCAGTCGGCGGCGAGCTGTTTGTCCGCCCGGCTGTACAGCAGGTCGGCCTGGCAGCGGGCCGCGCAGGCGGAGCTTCGCTTGGCGCCGCCGCCGCTGCCGCCGCCTTCGCCGAGAGGCAGCTCGGCTAGGGAACATTTGAAGGTCGACAGCTTAGTAGTCGGCTTTCTCGGTGACACCGCTGTGCCAGTTGGCGGGGTGGCCGACTCCAGAGCTGGCGGCCAGATTCCAGGCATCTGCGACAGAGGCGGTGGCGGCGGCGGCAGATCAAAGGAGCCGGCGGTGCTGAGCCGCAGTTTGCGGAGTTCATCCTCGAACTCGCGGTTGCTGGGCCGGAGGCAGAGGCCGCGCTGGCTGCCCCGGTGGCCCAGCTTGCCCTTCTCCTGCTCGTAGTTGAGGCCCGTGCAGTCGAGGCTCGGCGGCCAGGGGTAGCCGTACTGCTTGAGCTGTGGCGAGCAGA
This sequence comes from Macrostomum lignano, assembly GCA_002269645.1. Taxonomy (NCBI): domain Eukaryota; kingdom Metazoa; phylum Platyhelminthes; family Macrostomidae; genus Macrostomum; species Macrostomum lignano. The sequence goes on from NIVC01001257.1 coordinate 128,337, forward strand.
GGCCTTTGATCCGCAGGCAGAACTCCTTGCACGGCCGCACCAGCAGCTTCTGGTCGGCGTTGCACAGCGGCAGGTGCATGGAGCAGACGAACAGTTTAAGAAACGGCGCGCAAGGCGCTTTGACCAGCTGATTGAACTGGCTCAGCAAGTAGGCAACCTCTGATTGCTTGTTGAACCCAGGCAGTTTCTCGGCTGTTTGATTGTACTGCATGTTGCTGCACATGTCCACCTGTATGGGCGCCGGTCTGCAGGACAGCTGAGCCGTGGCATCACTGGACAGATGCAAGCTCTCGTCGTCGTGCACAGTCACCAGGGAATTGTGGAGAGGCGGCGGCGGCAGCTGCGGCTGTGCCAGACAAGTGGAGCTAGTCAGTAGTATGACCAGCGCAGCAAGGCCATGCTGTAAAGAATCTGTAAGTTTCATGGTCGCTTTGCAAAATCTAGGAGGGCAAGGAGAAACGTCTGCAGAGCCCAGGTATGGTCCCGTCCGGTTCATAATAACTGCAGCCTTTTGCCGCGAAGAAGGATTGCTATTGGCTGACAGGCTGTCAACCAATCAGGTTGTTCTTTTATCCAGTTCTTTATTCTTTTTCCTAGTGTTGTTTCTGTAGGAGATCACTCGTGGCGCTGCAAGGATGCAATATATTTTACCCCACTCGATTAGTTTGCCTAGGCGTGTAAAATGAAAATCAATACCCCCTTTTCGTGTCAGCTGTTAGACAGAAGTGTCAAATGTTAGACAGGAGTGTCAGCTGTTAGACAGGAGTGTCAGCTGTTAGACAGAAGTGTCAGATGTTAGACAGGAGTGTCAGCTGTCAGACAGGAGTGTCAGATGTCAGACAGGAGTGTCAGCTGTTAGACAGGAGTGTCAGCTGTTAGACAGGAGTGTCAGCTGTCAGACAGGAGTGTCAGCTGTCAGACAGGAGTGTCAGCTGTCAGACAGGAGTGTCAGCTGTCAGACAGGAGTGTCAGCTGTCAGACAGGAGTGTCAGCTGTCAGACAGGAGTGACAGATGTCAGACAGGAGTGTCAGCTGTCAGACAGGAGTGTCAGCTGTCAGACAGGAGTGTCAGATGTCAGACAGGAGTGTCAGATGTCAGACACGAGTGTCAGCTGTCAGACAGGAGTGTCAGCTGTCAGACAGGAGTGTCAGCTGTCAGACAGGAGTGTCAGCTGTCAGACAGGAGTGTCAGCTGTCAGACACGAGTGTCAGCTGTCAGACAGGAGTGTCAGCTGTCAGACAGGAGTGTCAGCTGTCAGACAGGAGTGTCAGATATTAGACAGGAGTGTCAGATGTCAGACAGGATTGTCAGTAGTCTAACATCACACAGGGATCTCCTGTAGGACCGGAGAGCCTTCTGCAAGATATAAGTGGCCCAGAAGATCACTAAAGACGAAGGAAAAAATCCTCCAAACTTTTTAAGAGAATGAGAAATCGCGGCACATAAGGAAAAGATTTTGCAACTTAGCTGAAAAAAAGAAAATTTTTGAAACTGCGAAAAATTCCGACTTGTTTCAAAACCTGCGGTGGACAGGCCGCCGGGCAGGTGAGGCTACCAACACATCTGCTGCTAGGGGGGGGTCATGTTAGACAAGAATTGAATTTTTCGCACCAGGACTTTCGATACACTTCACCGGCGGTGCATGTGCGCAGCAGAGTTTTAATGCGAAATTTGTCCATTTTATTACTTCATTGCATCACCAGCTGTTTGGTAATTCTTACGAAGTTGGGTTAGGAATTACTATTGTTTTCTACGCTAGATTGCTGTATTGGCTGTCAGATGTCGCTAGATTGCTGTATTGGCTGTCAGATGTCGCTAGATTGCTGTATTGGCTGTCAGATGTCGCTAGATTGCTGTATTGGCTGTCAGATGTCGCTAGATTGCTGTATTGGCTGTCAGATGTCGCTAGATTGCTGTATTGGCTGTCAGATGTCGCTAGATTGCTGTATTGGCTGTCAGATGTCGCTAGATTGCTGTATTGGCTGTCAGATGTCGCTAGATTGCTGTAGACTGTCAGATGCTACCAGATTGCTGTATATCAGATGGCAACCCTCTTTTGGTTGTTAAAGGGAAAACTATAAAAGCGCAGGATAGGATACCGCTAGTTCCCGGTGCAGATTCGAACCCATTGGCACAGAAAAAGCTGCTCCCGCCCACAGGACAGCACTGTTGCTGGCAGAGGCCCGGGAACTGGATTAATTTTTGCGCTCGAATAAGTACCAGCCTGCCTGCCGCCCCATGCAGTTCTGCAGGATTTATGTGGGCCTCATAAAGGTAGATTAGGTGCTGCCGCAAGTGGCCTTCTCTCTCCCACTGTGTGGAAAAATGTTGCAGGAAATTCCTCCCAGATACGCTGAGATGGCGCGCAAACTTGAAGAACCACACGCGGAGCCTGCAGGGAGTTGCGCTCGCTGCAATTTCGCAGTTTGGTGCGCTTGGCGCAGCGGCCGCGCAGTTCAAAACATCAAATTTCAGGAATGTAGCGTTCTGTCCGCTCTTTTAAATTGTCTGCTTTCGCGGCACAAAACTAACAGCTAGGATAGGCAGGCAATCAGACAGACAGACAGACAGACAGACAGACTGACAGACAGGCAGACAGACAGACAGGCAGACAGACAGGCAGACAGACCAGAAAAAGAAATCAAACAGCTGAATCAGACTATCTCTAATGAGCGCTCCTGCAAAGCATACAGCAACAAATAATTATTGGATCCGGTCAGACCTGCAAAAGGAAGACAATTCCGTGCTCCGACATAAACTTTATTGAGATGCGCAAGAGACCAACAATAATAAAAAAGCAGTCATAGAGATGAGAATAGCCAGAATAAAACAAATCACATGCATGCAAGTCAAGCTATATCTCTCTCTCTCTCTCGGGAGCTTCACTCGCGGCAGAGGATGTTTGAATAAAGCAGACAATGCGATTCTTACGGAACAGCCGGGGCCTAAAAGAAGAAATTAACATTTGCGAATACCGTTTTTATGTCCTTGGCTGGTTCCCATTTGTGTTTTACGAGCCGTATTGCCCCCACCCCGATCCAGCATTCCGCAAGGCCGCGGCAGGAGCAACGCGCTGGTTTGATATGAACTTTCAGCTCCGGTCAGAATGCGCTTCATCTTCAGATTATATAGCCGCATCAGTGTTCTTCATCGACAAGATGAAGAAAAACAGAATCCCAGTTAATTATCACGCGATACAAATGCGAGTCTGTTGGATTCGAATGTTGAAATCGTGTATTTAGCGCCAAACTGACATTTTACATGTACGCCAGTGGTAGGCGCGGCTGACTCGAATCTCGCAGGACTCTCGCACCAGAAGTTCCGGGGGTTCGATTCCCTGCGCCACATTCATAGTTGGACCTTGGCCAGGGGGGTGTCGTGCGAAAAAAGACAGAGTGTACATGCCTTGCCGATTAGAAAGCTAGGGCCGATGTACACCCTGTTGTGAGCGTGTATGAGTTCGTGCCTGTGTACAGCATTGGCGAGCTTGCATGTTGCTCAGGAGTCAGCGGAACATACATGCGCAACTGCTTGCCGATCCGGCCACCGTAAATTGTGGTGGACCAGGGGTAAGTCGCAAAAATGCCCACCCAAAAGAATAGAGTAGTAATAACTAGATGACGAAGCATTTAGCCTTAACAAGACAGTCATAGTTGCTCCTGCCGTTTACCCTACATTGTGTTAATTTTTGCTTGCTTTTTCACAGGTAAGTCGCATGGCCAGTGTAAATCAAGGAGGTTGCGCGCGCATGTATGCAGCGGAATGGGCAGAATTGACGTCAGCGCAGGTTGTTGGGACGAGAAGAGAGAAACTGGCTTGGCGCCTCTCCATCTTCTAGCCGAGCTAATTTGAACAGTTGAGCAGACACAAGCCATAGCATACGCTCGTACCTTGGCTGATCATTTCTGCAGCCTTAGGCGACCCGGTTGTTGGATAACGGGCCCATATGTTCCATTCAACTTTTTCTGAGCAAAAAAAAGGAATCTAAATTTGAAGGAATCCTGGCCTCATACTTTTGACTCCAGGAACTGCTGCTGGTAGCAATTAGCTGGCGAAATATCAAAATCTGTGCTGGCTTTTTTTGAAATCTCAGCGAGATGCATTTGCTCGCCGAGTCCAAATAGTAGGTCGGCATGAGTCAGCATTGCCGCGATCGACTGTGCAATGTGCAGTTTGCTACAATTTGTAACTTCTTTTTTGCACCTCCGATCGGGAAAGCGAGCAGGTAGGTCCAAGAGACTGTGAAGAATACCATTGAAGCTAAAATGAAGAAATCCTTTAACAGAGTTTGTGGAATTTCGGTGGCATCTCGCGAAGGCTGGGAGGAATATTTGAATATTTGAAGGCCGACTTACGCGCAATGTGCTTTCGGTGCCTGTGGCAATTATCATTATTAATATTAAATGATAGCATAAGAGACAAATATAACAAAAACACATATTTCATCCAAGTATTTTTTTATCAACAACTTGCAACAAACGCATGCACGGTTGCGGACTGACAGAGCAATAGTTATTATTATATAACTTGTTACAAAGCTTGCTAATACAACAATAAAGTGCATCAACTCAGCCAACCCAGAGAGACAATTATTTTGTTCTCAGAACACAAAGTACTATTAAATATCAAATAATTTATAATTTATAACCACCCCAAAAAAACCCTCAGACTGGTACACGCAAGTTTAAGAGAATAGGTAACGACAATGAGAAGAATAACTAGGATTTTGAACTATATACGAGTATTAAATGAAAAATGCTCACTATCCTACTAAGTATGAATCAGTAGCACATTAAGTAAAAACGATTAGTTTTATTAGTAAAACATAGAAAATAAAACACGGGGATTTTTAACCCAAAAAATGTACTAAAAAGTTTCAATAAACTTTGTAGCAGTCATGCGGAATTAAGCTGGTTTATCAGTTCACTGACCAGCCTGTTTGCGCAGCAGGACATAGATTTTCTCTTTAATCCAGTCTTTGTTGTGCGGCACATACGTGCCAGTGGTCTGGTTGAGTACAAGACAGCTGAGATCGCCCAGACGGTCAATGAATTGGAACAGCTGCGAGATGTCGTAAGTAATTGATGGCGAGTTGGGATTAGACACTTTCAGGTGTTCCTCATAGATTTTGCAGATTCCCTCGAGACAGAGGTCCACTGTTTCATAGTCGCTCCAAGTGCGACTTTCAGGCTTGCAAAGGGTCGGTTGGATCAAGAGAATTGTGTGCGGCATGGCTTTTGGTCTGGCTTAAATAATTATTGCAAATGAAGGTCAGACCTGGGTTTTGTAAGTGTCAGAATTGCAGTGCCATTTGGCATCAACAAAAAATAAAAAATTACCAACATCTCTGATTAATTTTGATTTTCAAGATTATGATTTTCCAATCACAATAAAGATCTGTCTTATTTTAACTCTGTAGGAACAGGTCAAATAAATAATATTGTACACTGACAACTCCAAAAATATATTGTTTTATTTTTAACCTAGCTAGAAATATCTATTATTGATTTGATTTAAAACAAAATCTATCTAAAATTCCATAAATAAAAGTGCTAAAATTTTTGGTGATTGATCCATTTTTGGTGAGGCCAAGGGCAAACATCCTCTCTTCTCTTCCCTTTCCTCTCTTCTCTGTCCCATTTCTTCTCCTCTCCCCCTTTTTCTTTCTCCTTCTCTTCCTCTCTCCTTTTCTTGCATTGTTTAAGTAACTAAAGTGACAAATCTCCAATTCTTACCAAGATCTGCAACAGCAATGGCTTTCTTATCAGTTGGTTGAGTAGGCCACTTAAGCCCCTACCATCCCAACCACAGTGTGCATGTGATGTCATAAGTGTTGTTTGAGTCCCTGACCCCAAGACTTAAGAGCTACCTTTGTATTGAAAATTAAAACATATCTCAACTTTAACCCTCCACCTAATCCAACCTCAGTCAAACATTTCTGTCTTGTTGCTTAAGTCCCAATTCTAAGGACTTAAGAGCTCTTTTCACATTGAAAGTGAAAACATCCATCTTAAATTTAGCTCCCAACATCACAGCCCTATCTCAGTCACCCAACCACAGGGACTTAAAAACTCCTATTGAAAGTGAAAATATCCATCTTAACTTTAGCCCTACTACCTAACCCCAATATACATATGGTGTCATGTTTTTGAAGTCCCCAACCCCAGGAACTTAACAGCTCTCCTTACATTGAAAGTGAAAATATTCATCTTAACATTAGCTCCCACCACCTAATCACAATGTGCACGTGGCATTAAAACTCTTGCTAGGTCTTTAATTTTATACAAGGACTTAAGAGCTCCCCTTAGAAAGTGAAAACATTTTATGTTAACTATCAATTTTAGCCTTTAATACCCAACTACAATATGGACATGGCATTGACAATCTATGTTGATGCTTGAGTCCTAAATTCTAGGGACTTAATAAGTTCTCCTTATTTTGAAACTGGCTACATTCATTTATTTCTATTACTTTAATCCTATCAAATCAATAACTCCAATGGCCTTTCCATTCCCAATTGAATGGTATAACTAGATACAATAAAAGAACTCGATATGGGAAATGTTTACAAAACCATATCTATATATGGCATATCTGTATACTTTACTAAAAAAACCACCATATCTATAACTTTTAGTAGCTATATCAATAGCTATAGAGCAACTCTAATCAAACTATTTCTAGCAAAGGTCAATCTAGTACAACTAGAAAAGTCCAGAATAGCCAAAACCTTTACTAGATTAGGTATCTTGTTTGAAAAAGTCATAATAACAAAGCTTTTAATTTTCTATGTAGAAAGTAGCAAATTCTTTTGTATGTCTAAATGGAAGTATCCAATCAATCCAGCAATAGACATTCTAAGCAATATGACAATCCGGCAATAGACATTCTAATAATAGTCAAAGTAGCAACAATCAATATGGCAACAAGGTGCAATAAAAGCAATTAAAGTGACTACATGGCATTTATATAGATTAGAAGGCTATTATTATTATTATTATCATTATTATTATTTTATTATCATTTTAAATAGAATATATAGGCCTACAACAATTTTTTAAGATATGAATTTAATATGTTCAAAATCTATAGGTTTTAATAGCATCTTGTTTTTATCCAGGGCCCCTCCCAATTCTTTTACAAAATTGATAATTGTATAACTCATTTTGAATGTGTGCCAAATCTAGGAAAACACATTTGTTATAATACATGTATTTTTCATAATATTTTACACAAACTAATTTTTGTTTAAACTAGTAGTAAATTTTAGTACAAATAGAAGCATTTTTGGAGGAGGAGAGGCCAACCTTGCAAATTGCAATTCCTTAAGAAAGAAAGCCAGTATCAAATAGTAAGATTCCAAGTAAACGTTATTGAAGATTGTTTTCCAAGTTATTCATTTGCAGAAAAGAAGTGAATTGGCAGAGAACACATACAGTATATACTACTGAGAAGTGGAAGTAGTAAGAGACTATGAAGGAGATCCTAAATTGATACATGAAAGAATAACTAGAGGCTGTGACCCTCTGATCTCGGTAATGCCCAGGATTGGGATTACATGAAATACATATACTAGTAGACCAATATACAAAATTATTAGTAGAACGCTACCAGAACAATAGTAAATGCTACAGGAATAACAAGAGAATGATACTTATAAGGGCTAAATAGTATTCTAAGAACAATATACTTAGGCAAATTCTCAAATATATACTCAGACAAGTACTGAGATATATACTTAGACTTATTCTAAGAAACATTTCTTAGACTTATTATAAGATTAATAAACTCATAATTTATTAATAGAATATAGTCTTGGTGGCAGCTACCAACATTATAAAGATAGAAGTTAAGCCCTATTACAACTTTGGTGACCTTAGTAGGATTTTTACTAGAGAGAAGCTTTAGGGGCCTAGCCCGTTACAATTTGGTGACATTGTGGAATTATTTATAAAGACAGAAAGTTAGCCCCTTGACAACTTTGGTGGCAGCTTTAGGATTAAAGTGACTACATGACTATATTCATGTGACTACATTCAATAATAATAATTAAAAAAGTAGCCTTACAACATTTTCTTATAATGATGATGTTGCTTTGAAAAAATGGGAAATTGCATTTAAAATCAATGTATTCTTTTTTCAATAAGGGCTGTATACTAGTTTTATAATTAGATACATTATAGGCCCTTAACAATAAATGTTTAATAAGACTGTTAAGACACCTTATATGTAGACCTGTATTATATTAGAAGTTAGCTATAATATACAAGGCCAATTTTTATTAGAAAAGATACTCTCTTAAAGTAAATTCTTAAAATTAAAAACAAGTTTTGTTTGTATCTAAGACTAAATTCAAATTACAATCACTTCAGCAACAAGTCACTTTGGCGACAGTCACTTCAGTGACAAGTCACTTTGGCGAGTCGTTTTGGCAATATATTTGGATCTCTTCAGTGACAATTAATAACAGCTAAAGGACATTTTTTGCCAATGAAACTTCACAATTAAAAAGTGTGATTAATCCGGATTTATTAAAAAAGCAACACAAATTTTCAGTGTTTTGTTATAAATGCTTACAATAAATACAAAATAATAAATGCAAAATGAATTGACTTGCATTATATAGTACTGTAAGTATTGTTATAAATTTATTTGGCATATTGGCATGTATGGGCACATACACTGTGCCACTCCATTGCAGAAATAAAGAATGAGAAATAAACATGCATTAAAAGCATACATATACAAATACATCATGCTCTAAAAAAATTTGAAAATGTTTCCATAAGTGCATATACATATAAAAATGTGAGGGGAGAGAGGGAGAGGGAGAGAGAGAGGGAGAGAAAGAAAGAGAGGGAAAGAGAGAGAGAGGAGAGACAGATAGGCAGATTGAGAAAGTACAAGTACTCTTCAAACCATACATGTAATTTACCTGGACATAGTCAAACAGAGTGATGAGCTGTGGAGGAGCATTTGCCATCAGCATTCCTCAAAGCTTGAAGAATGCCCAGGCAATCTTGGCACTTGGCAAAAATGGCAGTGCCATCAACTTTTTGCAAAGGTGCTAGGTGCCATTGTCAGAGGCATACACAACTTGCAGTACTATAGTCTATACGTGATGCCACACCTACTTATTAAATTGAGAATAAATATACCTAGGCCTTAGCTAAATACCTAAATATACATAAATATAAATTTGTACTGCTTTTTTAATCGTGAAGTTTCATTGGCAAAAATATATGTATTATAAATGCATTCTTTAGCTGTTAGGCCTATTAATTGTCGCCGAAGTGATCTAAATGTGTTGCCGACATGACTGTTGTGTTGCTGAAGTGATCAGTGACCATAAATTCTAGGCCTATAAATCTACAAATAAAATCTATTGCCACTTTGACTATCACTAGATCATCTGTTGCTAGATTATCTTGCCACTAAATTGACTAGGCCTAGAAGCTAAAATAGAAGTCTTTTATATCTTATCTATATAGGTCAATGAATAGAAAATAGAGCAAAAAGCAAAAGAATAGCATATTTGATATGAATCAATTTAGTATAGGCCTAAAAAACTTACATGTTACATTAGGCCCTAAATATTTGCAAAAAACTTTTATATAAAAATTATCACAATACCTAATGGCTAGGCCTTAAAGTTTTAAACTAAAGCTAATGAGAAAAAGCCAAAATATACAAGGGGTGTTCAATAAGTTTCCAGACTAGGCCTAGGCCTACATGAAACCATTGAAGCTGTTGGAGAGTTTGAAAAGACCCAGGCCCTAATAGTAATTTTTATTTGCCATTTTTATTCTGTGTATCCATAAACTTATTGAATACCCCTCGTATTACTATTAGGCCTATATACAAAGTGTTAAAACTTCAAAGCACAAAAAAGTATTGTAGGCCTAACATGTAACTTTTTACCACAATATTAGGCCTATAGGGTAGGCCTATACTACTCTTTAGGGCCTACTAATTTACAAAATCAGGGTGTTTTTTCCGTGGGCAAATAAAATTTACTAGACGGAAAAATACAAAAAAACTATCAAAATCTCACTGGTCTGAAGTGAAACCGCTTACTCAGAGTCAGGGTGGGACAGGTGGGTCGGCTAACAATAGGCCCAAGACAACTGAAAGGGCCGACTGGCCCTGTTAAACATAGATAAATTATCTATACTCATTGAATAAGTAAGAAGGGCAACAGGCGGGACAGAGCAGACATCCTTCTCATGATCTTCAATGATCTTCGATGTCAATCGTCATTGCCGCCGGCCAGGCGCCGCCGCCGCATCAGTTATAGCGAGCGAGCGAGCAAGCTCGATCAGAACAAGTGTGGCAGGCGGGATGCCACAAATAATTGACTGAACTTAAAATTTTTAATAATATGAAGCACATTAAAAAAAACTATAATATACCGTCCCATCCGCTGTCTTTTCACCCCAATTTTTGTCCATCGTTTGCCCAGCTCCCCTTCCTTTCCGTGGCCTGGTCGCGTCCCTTCCCTGTTTTTCATCGTTCCCTATGTTGAATTTTGTTTATCCGCGCGGTGTCCCACCGTATTTGATCCTATTCCATCCCGTGAATTTTTGTTGCCCAACGTCTGTTTCCAGTGTTTGTCAGCGTCCCCTTTTATTATTTATGTCGCGTTTGTGCCCTGTTTTTCTTCAAGTGTAGCTTACCCCCAAACCCCCGCCTACCCCCTTTCTCCGCCCTTCCTCCACCACTACGACCACTTCCTTTTATTTTCGCCTCCTTCAATTTAATAGTTGTTTTCTTCATTAATTACTAGTTTCATTTAATAAGTTCGACCTAGCGCACCGGCGCCGCAGCAAACGAATCCATCTCGTGCATTAGTAATATATTATCTTTATCCCGTGCTCGCCTGCTATTTAACTCAAACCGAACGCAATAATAACCGGCATAATTAATTAGCCATTAATTTCATTCATTAACGTTTCTTAACGTAAGTATTTCTTGAGTCATTTGCCCGTGGGGCGTAAAATAACCAAGTTCTCATCTCAAAGATAGTTCTGAGACTTATCCGTTCCGTAATACGTAAATTACGGTGGTGGCAGCAACTACCCTACTGAAAGTAACAAAATCAGCTATTCGACGCATTATTTCACGGAGTCAGGAATCTCCGACTACGGTGTTTTCATCGATTTGAACGACCTCGCCGCTACACGACCGCTCCGCTACGATTACGACTACCCTCCCTCCGGAACTTGAGGACCCCGGCTGTCGGAGTAAAACAGGAGAAGAATTTCGTTGTGATTCGTCTCCGCGATTTCCGGTTTGATTCGTGCGAACACAACGCTAACCGTTTTCGAAGAAAACCCGAACAACCCCATATCAAATTTTATTTTCTTTCTCCGCCCCCACCTCACAAGCAAGTCTAATTTTAATTTTTAATTATTTCAATATTTATAACAAAACTCTATATAGCCTATAGTAATTATTTAGTTTTATATTTCTAAATTTGCTTACCTTTTAGGTACAATTAAACTGATATTCTTTTTATTGGTCTATCTGTTTATTGCGATAAAAAACCGTTTCTTTTGCCCCCTTGAGCAGGCCGTGCACCCTTGGGGCAGGGGTACCAGTCATTTCGGCGAAGGACGTTTTGGCGAAAAGCTTTTCTTGTCGCAGTATAAGTATTGTGTTTTAAAGCAGTGAATTCAACATGAACAGTCCTGAGTGGGGTGGTACAGTTTTGGATAGAAAAGTAAAAGTGAGTTAAAGAGATTTTAGCAGAACAATAAAGTGCAATTGCAATAATGGTATTATAGGCCGGGCGGAGGAGACAAGGATGTACAGCCGACAAGAGACAAGGCATGGTAGCACAATCAAAACGTGCTAACAGAATGCTTAAACAGAATTCACTGTTTACTAATCAAGGGCCAGTTTCACTAGCAATAGGCCGAAATTTCACATTGCCGAAAAATCATTTTAGCTATACGTACATGTAGTGTCTTTTACTAGAACGAAACTTATGAAAGAGCGTGCTTAGCCACTTTGGCTATGTGAAGTTTCGGCCTAGTGAATTAGTTTCGGCCTAGTGAAAGACACTAGCTGCTAAAATGATTTTTCGGCAATGTGAAATTTCGGCCCAGGGACTACTCAGGTTTCGGCCTTGTGAAGGAAGATGCTTTCGGCAATGTGAAATTAATTGGGCCTTATGAAAGCGCCCTCCAATCAAAAATAACAAAATGTTGTTCTACCAGTACCATGCAGCGTCTTTATTGTATAAAGTACGGCGTATTTTCTATTTGACCTGAATATAGCCGGAAATATTAAAGTTAAAAATTAGGTACTCAAAGGTTTTAGGCGATTTACACGTATATATATTATTTTCGCTTTAACGTCTGTCGCCGAAATGACAGGACCTGTGTAACGAGTCCGCGCCGTTAAACCTGAACAGAGGAATCTCTTTTGGTGATTAATGGTAGGACGATCTGCACTTTTGTGCTTTACAAGGCTATATAGTATAGTCATAGAGTGAAGGGCAGCCAAATAAATTAAATGAGTTAAGAGACCTTCAAATTTATTTGTTATTTCTTGCTTTTGAAGACGGTTTAGACGGCCATCAGCACATGCATCCAATGCAATTAATAAAACTAAATGTAGGTTTTGACCCCTCAGCCTTGTCGACGTGCATCTCAGCAATTCTCCCCGTAAGCCTTTGGCATCTTAGAAATTCTCCCCGTAAGCCTTTGGCATCTCAGTGATTCTCCCCGTAAGCCTTTGGCATCTTAGAAATTCTCCCCGTAAGCCTTTGGCATCTTAGAAATTCTCCCCATAAGCCTTTGGCATCTCAGCAATTCTCCCCATAAGCCTTTGGCATCTCAGCAATTCTCCCCGTAAGCCTTTGGCATCTTAGAAATTCTCCCCGTAAGCCTTTGGCATCTTAGAAATTCTCCCCGTAAGCCTTTGGCATCTTAGAAATTCTCGCCGTAAGCCTTTGGCATCTTAGAAATTCTCCCCATAAGCCTTGACATCTTAGCAATTCTCCCCATAAGCCTTGACATCTTAGCAATTCTCCCCGTAAGCCTTGACATCTCAGCAATTCTCCCCGTAAGCCTTTGACATCTCAGTGATTCTCCCCGTAAGCCTTTGACATCTAAGTGATTCTCCCCGTAAGCCTTGACATCTCAGCAATTCTCCCCGTAAGCCTTTGACATCTCAGTGATTCCACCCTGTATATTGCTAGTAATCCTATAAGAAAACTGAGGTTTAAAGAAAACAAAAAGCAAAAATTTTCTGGCTGAGAAATTCTAAAAAGAACGAATTTAAAATTCACACGTGGCATCTTTTTCGCTAAATCATACAAATGTTATAGAGGCTGCTATGGTCTTAGTCTAGCTGCTTTTTAGTAAAACTACAAGCGTAATGCTGGGAGATGAATGTGAGAGGTGGGCTGGGACCTGCTGCTGCTGCTGCATGAAAGGCGCTGAAAGAGGAAGACAGGGGAGCGTAGAATCGGGGTGGGAGGGGTAATTTTGGGCAATCGCCTGCAGCGAGGCATATAAAAGTTGCTTTGCATGCGTTTCCATTGGCAACACGGGGCATTGAAATTCCAATTCTCCCGTGCTAAAGCTGCATGGCAGGCTGGGCTATAGAATGCAGAACCCCGGACCCAACGTGATGCAGTGTGCAGCCTGCCGAGATGCAAAATAACAATGCTTGCTGCTAGAGACTTTTTGCGACTTCAACCCTCCTCACAGCGCTGTCTCTCTGTGACAAAGCGGCAGCAGCTGCAGTCCCCCCATCCCTGTCACTCTGGAGCTCAAACAGTTTGCTGCTGTGGCCCAGCATTATTGCTTCTGCCTCTCCAGCATGTTTCTTTTCCCTACCCCTCAACACGCCCTCCCCAGCTTCCCATTCGGTCTCTTCCTTCTCTCTAGATCCAGGAGCCATTGTTGCTACCCCCCCCCCCCCCCAGCCAACTGTGGAAATTCTGGCTTGTGCTGCCCTGCCTGCAACAGTTTTAGCTGCGTCAATTGTCCGGATGCCGCGCATCCGCGGAAACCAGCGGAAACATTTCTGCCATCTACTTTTCTGTCTCTAAAGCTAGGGGTGCCGGCACCGCATGGTCTCTCTCTCCCCCTCCCCCCGTAGCTGTCTCCTCCCGCATCTTCGTCAGCAGCAAGTATTGATTTTCTGCGGCCCAAGACAGGCTGAGGCCTGACCAAGCCCGCGGGACGCTGCAGTGTGGGAAGCAGGCAGGTAAGCAGACAGGCGGCCAGGTGGGGAGATGCGGCGAGAGCGTCACGACTCGGGGCGGGCCAAGGGCAGAATTGTCTCTTGAATAGTGCCCAACCCCCCATGCTGCCTCCCAGCTCCCCACCTCAGCTAAAGCCTTCGCTTCCCTCTCGGCTCCTATGGCAATGAAAATTTTATACATTACTTTTTCCTATCTTCACCCGTCTCGGTCCCCCTCTTCGCCCCCTCTCCCCTGTTTCTCTGTAGCCAGGCTTCTGTTTACCGGTTGTCAGGGGCTACCAAAGTCAAAACTGAGATCGCGCCTTTAAACACTAGGGGGAAGGCGGCCCGCTCCGGTTCTGGAACTCCCGCGCAGAGCTAAAGCCCCCTTGCTCTAGCCTACTGTGCTCTGCTTTCCCAGTTCGGAATCTTATTATTGGAAGTCTGTAACTTCGGATGGCAACCTCGCGACCAGCCACCGGTGGCGTAGGCGCTTCTCGGGCCAAGAGCCAAGCGTCCGTGGCCAGCAGCCAGGCCTGGTCCAACGACCCCGCCATGGACAACCCGGAAATGCTGGACCAGGACCCGGCCTTCGATAGCCAGACCAACATCGTTGCCAAGGACGAGAAGGCCGGATGTTGGCAGCGGTTCCGAAGGGGAATTCACGGTAATTGCCTCCTATCATTTTGCTTTCGTTGGCTCCTAGTTTCAATGTAGCGATGCGGGTGCGCAGAACACCCCAATGTTGTCTGCAACATCGCACAGGCCAGCGGCCTTCAAACTTACTCAATGTATTATATTACAAGTTAGTCGTCGAAAAATGACGAAAAAAGCTTTTGGACTGGGTTTACCGAGGTTTCGAAGCGTTCTACCATATTATAGTCATACTGCTATATCAAACAATTTTTCAGTGATTTGGCGAACCAACATGACGGAGAACACGAAGGAAGATCGCGAGAAGTACATCAAGACCACCCTGCGCGAGCTGATAATCTACTGCATCTTTCTAATCGTGCTCATGATTCGTGAGTAGCCAAATTGTTTTCATTTACTGTTCCGTAGCGACTGATCACTGCTGTATAAACCAAGACGCTTAAAATCGCAAATCATTCCGAAATCTTTCTCAAGTGACGTTCGGCATGACCTCCACGACCATGTACTACTACACCCAAGTGCTCAGCGCGCTTTTCTTGGACGCCACCGACGATCCAGTGAACAAGCCGACGTTCAGGAACCTCGGCTCGATCCCCGACTGGTGGACAGTGAGTTTTTATAAACTGTCTAAGCTTTTCCTGTAAGTGCTCCAGTCATCCAAGCATTGCACCCACTCTCTCCGCAGTATATGCAAAACGCCCTACTGACCGGACTGTACTGGAACACCTGGTACAACAGCAACAACTTTACTGACCCGCGCGAGACCAACTTCATCTACTACGAAAACAAACTGCTCGGCGTGCCCCGACTTCGGCAGCTCCGCGTGCGCAACAACAGCTGCAATATCGCCTCAAACTTCAAGGACACCATCCCGTTCTGCTATTCGACCTACAGCAGCAGCGCCCAGAGCAAGGATCCGTTTGGCTACATGAACTCGACCGCCTGGAACTACACCAGCGACGACATCCTGGACGGGCAGTCCTACTCCGCTCAGCTGGCCAGCTACCCTAGCGGAGGCTACTACATCGACCTCGGCCGCGACAGGGACACGACTCTGGCCATCGTCAACGAGCTCTACAGCGGCCTGTGGGTGGACAGAGCCACCAGAGTCGCATTCGTAGATTTCACAGTTTACAATGCCAACATAAACTTGTTCTGCGTCATCAAACTGGTGATGGAGTTCCCGGCTACGGGTGGCGCCCTGCCGTCCTGGGAGTTCCGCACGGTCAAGCTGCTTCGCTACGTCGAACCGATGGACTACTTTGTGCTGGTCTGCGAAGGCATCTTCATGCTGTTCATCTGCTACTACATTGTCGAAGAGGCCATCGAAATCAAGCGGAACAAGCTGGACTACTTCAAGAGCTTCTGGAACTGGCTGGATATCCTCGTCATCGTCATCTCCCTGGTGTGCGCCTGCTTTAATGTCTACCGCACCATCGCCGTGGGAAAGAAGCTGACCAGCCTGCTGCAGGACGAGAACAAGTACCCGGACTTCGACTTCCTGTCCTACTGGCAGCAGCAGTTCAACCACGGCATCGCCATCACTGTGTTCTTCGCCTGGGTGAAGATCTTCAAGTACATCAGCTTCAACAAGACCATGACGCAGCTCAGCTCCACTCTGGGCGCCTGCGCCAAGGATCTGCTCGGCTTCGCAGTGATGTTCTTCATCATCTTCTTCGCCTTCGCCCAGCTGGGCTACCTGATCTTCGGCACGCAGGTGCAAGACTTCCGCGAGTTCCAGCAGGCCATCTTCACTCTGTTCCGCATCATCCTTGGCGACTTCGATTTCAACTCGCTGCAAACTGCCCACCGAGTTCTCGGGCCGCTGTACTTCCTTCTGTACGTGTTCTTCGTGTTCTTCGTGCTGATCAACATGTTCTTGGCCATCATCAACGACACGTACAGCGAGGTGAAGAGCGAGCTGGCCAATCAGCCGAACGACTTCGAGATGACCGACTACTTTAAGCAGGTAAGTGTTGGGGAAACGAATTATTCGTTTTAAGTATCAGTGCGCAACCGTTTTTACGCTCGTAAAAGACATTCTCCACTAGGCGAGCTCTTTTAATATTCCAAAAAGGTATATATTATAATTAGACAAGATTAACTTTTCCCCTTTTGAGCCCTTTTATCATGAGGTAAAAAGTACGAACTAAAGCCGAAGGGATCGCAAGGCTGCAGCGTGCTCTTAGAGAGGCCGCATTTGCGCACAGTGACTTAATGGTCAGAAGATCAGAGAGTGTGTTCATAAATTATTCATGAACAGACGGGGAATGGAAAAGTTTTTTACCCATCTCTAACTCAACTGCAGTCAGAGTAGTTGATGCCAGCTAAGCACCGTGTTTGCATCGCCGGTTGTCATGACAACTTATTGCCTCCTCTTAAACAGATGAACAACAGAGAGGTCTTAGAGATTATTTGAGTTGGTTTTATTAGTTCCGAGCAACCGATGTTCATCTGGGTGTAAACAATGTGTTGCTACCCGCCGAGGTCCGAGATGGCGAAATTTTGAAGAATCCATGTTCCAATGAAGACTCGACTGCAATTCTTCCCTTCATCTGCGATGTTGGCTAGACTAGCAATCCATTCTATGCAACCAATTCCACAATGACTGTCCACCCTCCCCCCTCTCCGCCCCCAGCGCGCCGGCAAAGTGCTCGACAAGCTGAGCTTCAAGCGCGACAAGATCGTCGACATCCAGAAGGCCATCCAGTCAGCCGACCTCAACAACGACAGGCAGCTAGACTTCGAGGAGTGGCGCGCCGAGCTGAAACAGTAAGTTGAAAAATTCAGAGCAAAAATGTCGATAGCATTACTTGCAGTAAACTGAACGCGCAATTTGAAACAAAAAAACACACAAAACACACCCCGGTCGTTGCAGACGTGGCTACGCTGACGGAGAAATTGAGGCTCTGTTCGCCAAATACGATCTGGACGGCGACCGCGTGCTGGACGAGGAGGAGCAGCGGCGGATGCAGGCCGAGCTGGAGGGACAGAAGGTGAGCGCGGATTGTCAATGAGCCAGTAGACGATATGTTGTCATTGAAGCTTTCAAACCCGGCGGGAAAGTGTTGGCTAAAGTTCAGGTCAAAGCCATCAATTTATTGTTTGTTTGCCCACCTCAGATTGAGCTGGAAGAGGACGCCGTATGTTTTTATTTTTAATTTCTGCAGTGTTGCAGTTTTGAGTGCAGTGCTGATTGTGCATTTAAACTTGTTTCGTAACTTTGTATTGACCAAATTGTTATTTCTGTACTATTCTCTACAAATGTATTTTTGAAGTGCAAATGCTACACCGTGTTAGCAGTTTTTGTTCAGATGCCGTGAGCATGAGAGTGCTCCATCACTATTGATCTGTTAGACATGCTATAGAATGTTATGTGCTATACTATACACTAAAGAATGCCAGACAGACTACAGAATGCTTAGACAGACAGTACAGAATGCAGACAGACACTGCAGAATGCTTAGACAGACAGTGCAGAATGCTTAGACAGACACTGCAGAATGCTTAGACAGACACTACAGAATGCTTAGACAGACACTACAGAATGCTTAGACAGACACTACAGAATGCTTACAAAGACACTGCAGAATGCTTAGACAGACACTGCAGAATGCTTAGACAGACACTACAGAATGCTTAGACAGACACTACAGAATGCTTAGACAGACACTACAGAATGCTTAGACAGACACTACAGAATGCTTACAAAGACACTGCAGAATGCTTAGACAGACACTGCAGAATGCTTAGACAGACACTGCAGAATGCTTAGACAGACACTACAGAATGCTTAGACAGACACTACAGAATGCTTAGACAGACACTACAGAATGCTTAGACAGACACTACAGAATGCTTAGACAGACACTACAGAATGCTTAGACAGACACTACAGAATGCTTAGACAGACACTACAGAATGCTTACAAAGACACTGCAGAATGCTTAGACAGACACTGCAGAATGCTTAGACAGACACTACAGAATGCTTAGACAGACACTACAGAGTGCTTAGACAGACACTACAGAATGCTTAGACAGACACTACAGAATGCTTAGACAGACACTACAGAATGCTTAGACAGACACTACAGAATGCTTAGACAGACACTACAGAATGCTTAGACAGACACTACAGAATGCTTAGACAGACACTACAGAATGCCAACCACATCGCCACACATTTCAAACCAGCCATGAATTTCGCAAACAGCACCAAATTCCCTTCATTGTCCGCAGAGCGCCCTGAACGACCAGATTGAGGAGACTGAGCAGCAGCAGGAGCGGCCCTCCACCGCCCGCAGTCTGGACGGAGAGGGAGCCATCGGCGGCCGGCCGCGCAGTTCCCGACGCGGCGGCGGTGGCGGCGGCGGCGGCGGCGGCGGCGGCGGCGGAGTGTCAGTTGAGGAGTTCACCGTCCTGGCCCGCCGAGTGGACCGCATGGAGCACAGCATCGGCAGCATCGTGACAAAGATTGACTCCGTGCTGGTGAAGCTGGAGAGCATGGAGAAGGCCAAGCTGCGCCGCCGTGAGACCATGAGCAAGCTGCTCGACTCCATTGCCGAGTGCGACGGCGCCTCAGAGGCGGAGAAGCGCGAGCACATGGAGCGACTGGTCCGCGAGGAGCTGGAGCGCTGGGAGAGCGACAATGCGGCCGGCAGTGGCGCCGACTCCGTCGCGCCATCGTCAGCCCGCGGCACCCGCAGCTCGGCCAGCGGCTCGAGGCGCCAGCTGTGAACTTGGGAAAAGAGAAGCCATCTTTGAGATAGACGAGTGACGAACTCCAATAACTCTATATGATATGGGATCTGAGATCAATTTATCCACGCGAATAATCTAACATAAACGTACGATGCAGCCTTCATTGTTTCTCCGTCTGATCTCTTTACCTGTCTATGGCCCCGCCCGTCTTAATAGATTAATATATATATATTTATTGAATATAATTAGCTAGCTTGTAAATGAATATCGGGAGGCACACAGAATACAAAAAGACCTTCTTGCCCAACTATTTGCGTAATTTCTATGGTTTTCGTTGTCAAGGGAAAACAAGCAGGATATGTTATTTTTGCCCTTATATACGAGTACTTGTCAGTAGTTAGAAGCGAATATCAATGTCAATAAATATTTTTATCTAATGCCGATCATTTTAGTGGAACTTGCCTGCCAACTTAATGGCTTTATCTGGTGTTGCCAAGCTGTTGTGAAAATCTAAATAATAAATCAAACTAACCCGAGAATCTTACATACGCAGTACTAGAGCAGCCTCTATATGCATATATATTTTTCCTATATCTGGCATTCTCAAACTCGTCAAACTATGCTCTGACTTTGAATTGTCATTTTTTAATTTACTGCAAAAAGTTGTTTTGAATTCTGTCAGAAGTCACTTAAGATCAAGATTTGAACCAGAGTTCGGTTAGGGTGAAGCTATGAACAAGGCGTCAACATTAGGTCAAGTTGTCAACCAGTTTGAAAGGTCACTTGAGGTCAAGGTTTGAACCAGTCACTAAGGTCATTTGAGGTCAAGCTGTGAACCAGTCATAGAGGTCACTTGAGGTCAAGTTGTGAACTAGTCCTAGAGGTCACTTGAGGTCAAGTTGTGAACCAGTCCCAGATGTCATAAGGTCAAGCTGTGAACCAGTCCCAGAGGTCATAAGGTCAAGCTGTGAACCAGTCCCAGAAGTCAAGTTGTGAACCAGTCCCAGAGGTCATAAGGTCAAGCTGTGAACCAGTCCCAGAGGTCATAAGGTCAAGCTGTGAACCAGTTCCAGAAGTCAAGTTGTGAACCAGTTCTAGAAGTCAAGTTGTGAACCAGTTCCAGAAGTCAAGTTGTGAACCAGTCCCAGAGGTCATAAGGTCAAGCTGTGAACCAGTTCTAGAGGTCAAGTTGTGAACCAGTCCCAGAGTTTAAGTTGTGAACCAGTCCCAGAGGTCACTTGAGGTCAAGCTGTGAACTAGTCCTAGAGGTCACTTGAGGTCAAGCTGTGAACTAGTCCTAGAGGTCACTTGATCAAGTTGTGAACCAGTCCCAGAGGTCACTTGAGGTCAAGCTGTGAACTAGTCCCAGAGGTAACTTGATCAAGTTGTGAACCAGTCCCAGAGATCATAAGGTCAAGCTGTGAACCAGTCCCAGAGGTCATAAGGTCAAGCTGTGAACCAGTTCCAGAAGTCAAGTTGTGAACCAGTTCTAGAAGTCAAGTTGTGAACCAGTTCCAGAAGTCAAGTTGTGAACCAGTCCCAGAGGTCACTTGAGGTCAAGCTGTGAACTAGTCCTAGAGGTCACTTGAGGTCAAGCTGTGAACCAGTCCCAGAGGTCATTTGAGGTCAAATTGTGAACTCGGATCACAGGATTAAGAGGATTTAGTTCCCGACTCCCCATTACAATAACTTCAAAAATAAACGAAAACAAAATCAATTTATAATAATTAATTGTCTGTCAAAAATGCACAGTGCCGATAGCTAAGTAGCGGCACAACGATGAAAAAAGCTGCAATACACTACTTCGAGTATAATATAAACATTAGGGAATCTTATTTACTTATTTTCTCTGTCTAGCCCTCAATTGAGACATTCCAGATTAGTGACAATCGAAAAAAATTGCATAACATCACGCAGTAAAAGAAAAAAATTCAACACCAAGCAATGCATCTATGAAATCATCAGTTGAAGTAATTTTCCACGCATGCAGCTTCATCTGGCCAATTATCGATCGGTTTCTTCAAGCGAACCCGTTTGTCGCGCTTCGTCGAATTTTGTTAGAGGAGCCGCCGGACCCGCCGCCGCGACCTCCCCGACCGCTAGCGACAATGTCGCTAAGTCGACGTGCTCGAGGACCCGACGCCGAGCCTGAGGAAGCTGCCGCCGCTGGATGTCGGCGATATCTATTGTCGCTACTGCTACTAATACTACTGCTAGTATTATAATAGGCATAGTTGTAGTCGGAGCTCTCGCATCGGCGATAACTACCGGCCGACGCCGCTGGAGCCGCTCCGCCGGCCCGCTTCACCATGTCGGCGAATGTCGGCCGGTACTCGCTGCCAACCGACGGCGTCGCCGGGGTCGACGAGCTGGTGATCACGTGATGCGCAATCTTGGGCGCGGTTGCCGCAAAAGAATCGGTGCCGGCCGGGTCGCCGCTAGGCTGCTGCTGGTCCTCGCCGGACAGGCCGGAGGAGCGAGACACCTGGCGGAGCTGCACCTGGCGCGTGACCAGCTGGGAGACGCCGCCCCGATGGCAGTCATCGTCAGCGACGTCCCAGTCTGTCAGGGCGATGTCCAACACGGGCGGATAGGCCTGGAGGGGGTCGGGCAGTTTTCTACGAAATCGTTTTGAAGGCATGTTTCTAGGAAAGCATGCGAGTTGAAGGCAGGTTTCTAGGAGAGCATGCGAGTTGAAGGCAGGTTTCTAGGAAAGCATGCGAGTTGAAGGCAGGTTTCTAGGAAAGCATGCGAGTTGAAGGCAGGTTTCTAGGAAAGCATGCGAGTTAAAGGCAGGTTTCTAGGAAAGCATGCGAGTTGAAGGCAGGTTTCTAGGAGAGCATGCGAGTTGAAGGCAGGTTTCTAGGAAAGCATGCGAGTTGAAGGCAGGTTTCTAGGAAAGCATGCGAGTTGAAGGCAGGTTTCTAGGAAAGCATGCGAGTTGAAGGCAGGTTTCTAGGAAAGCATGCGAGTTGAAGGCAGGTTTCTAGGAAAGCATGCGAGTTGAAGGCAGGTTTCTAGGAAAGCATGCGAGTTGAAGGCAGGTTTCTAGGAAAGCATGCGAGTTGAAGGCAGGTTTCTAGGAGAGCATGCGAGTTGAAGGCAGGTTTCTAGGAAAGCATGCGAGTTGAAGGCAGGTTTCTAGGAAAGCATGCGAGTTGAAGGCAGGTTTCTAGGAAAGCATGCGAGTTAAAGGCAGGTTTCTAGGAAAGCATGCGAGTTGAAGGCAGGTTTCTAGGAGAGCATGCGAGTTGAAGGCAGGTTTCTAGGAAAGCATGCGAGTTGAAGGCAGGTTTCTAGGAAAGCATGCGAGTTAAAGGCAGGTTTCTAGGAAAGCATGCGAGTTGAAGGCAGGTTTCTAGGAAAGCATGCGAGTTAAAGGCAGGTTTCTAGGAAAGCATGCCAGTTGAAGGCAAGTTTCTAGGAAAGCATGCGAGTTGAAGGCAGGTTTCTAGGAAAGCATGCGAATTGAAGGCAGGTTTCTAGGAAAGCATGCGAGTGATTATTTAGGTAATAACATGCTGATACTACTCGCACTATTTCCAAGAAAAGTACTTTTATTTTATAGGAAATGAAATCATGAGACACAGCCAGACGGATGCAAATTCACCTGTAGACAGACGCGCAGAGTGACTGGAAGGTCGCGCGAGTCTGCAGCCATCCAGCTGGTCATCATATAGCTGCACCCGACGCCTGTCATCGGTTCGCCGTCGGATTCCAACTGGTTACCGTTAGCAAAGCTGTTCGTGTAGCTGCCGAATTCATTGAAAACAGGCCAGCTGATCAATACGGCCACGGAGTCAATGGCTACGGACACGGTGGAGGCGCCGGAGTCCTGCTCGAGTGTCGCCTCAGAGGCTTCAATTTCTAAGCAGAGTTTCCAGGAACCATCTGGTTGGCTAAGCCGGTTAACGACAAACGTAAGGCGCACCTGAGCGGGTTTGGGGTGACCTGACAAGGGTCGGCTTGCAGGAAATGCACCAGTACTTTGTATCTGCATCCCAGGATTATAGACACGAGGGGATAAATATCCCATGACTATAGACACGAGGGGATAAATATCCCATGACTATAGACACGAGGGGATAAATATCCCATGACTATAGACACGAGGGGATAAATATCCCATGACTATAGACACAAAAAGGGATAAATATCCCATGACTATAGACACAAAAAGGGATAAATATCCCATGACTATAGACACGAGGGGATAAATATCCCATGACTATAGACACAAAAAGGGATAAATATCCCATGACTATAGACACGAAGGGATAAATATCCCATGACTATAGACACAAAAAGGGATAAATATCCCATGACTATAGACACAAAAAGGGATAAATATCCCATGACTATAGACACGAGGGGATAAATATCCCATGACTATAGACACGAAGGGATAAATATCCCATGACTATAGACACAAAAAGGGATAAATATCCCATGACTATAGACACAAAAAGGGATAAATATCCCATGACTATAGACACGAGGGGATAAATATCCCATGACTATAGACACGAAGGGATAAATATCCCATGACTATAGACACAAAAAGGGATAAATATCCCATGACTATAGACACGAGGGGATAAATATCCCATGACTATAGACTCACAGGACAGAATGCGGCGGCAGCAGCGGCCGACACAACTGAATTCGACATTGCGCCGGACGGTTGGACGGCGGCAAAACTGGAGCTAGTCGATGGCGTGGCGGCGGACCGAGGCGCGGCGGGACTGGCGGCCGGGGACTCGCTGGCCGAGCAGGCGGTGAGGCTCAGGGGCGGGTACTGCCGATAATTGTTGTTGTGCAACTGCAGCTGGCGCACCAGTTGGAGCAGGCTGGCCCGGTGCTCCGGAGCCGACACGCCCATCTGACAAAGGTCGTAGTCGCTCAGGCGGAGGAACCTCTCACCTGTGATGTTGTTCTGCATCAGCAGGTCTGCGTAGACCGCCAAGAAGCCAGCCGGCAGGTCCGGCCCCGTTGACGACGTGTGATGCCGGAGCCAGTGGGAAATGTCGACTTCGCGCCAAGAGTTCACGTCGAATTGCTGGCGATTTGGTGTTGCTTCGATTCGGGATTCAGGCACTCAATCAGCGAGTGATTCAGGCACTCAATCAGCGAGTGATTCAGGCACTCAATCAGCGAGTGATTCAGGCACTCAATCAGCGAGTGATTCAGGCACTCAATCAATCAGCGAGTGATTCAGGCACTCAATCAGCGAGTGATTCGGGCACTCAATCAATCAGCGAGTGATTCAGGCACTCAATCAATCAGCGAGTAATTCAGGCACTCAAATCAATCAGCGAGTGATTCAGGTAATCAATCATTCAGCGAGTGATTCAGGCACTCAATCAATCAGCGAGTGATTCAGGCACTCAATCAGCGAGTGATTCAGGCAATCAATAATCATTCAGCGAGTGATTCAGGCACTCAATCAATCAGTGAGTGATTCAGGCAATCAATAATCATTCAGCGAGTGATTCAGGCACTCAATCAATCAGTGAGTGATTCAGGCACTCAATCAATCAGTGAGTGATTCAGGCACTCAATCAGCGAGTGATTCAGGCAATCAATAATCATTCAGCGAGTGATTCAGGCACTCAATCAGCGAGTGATTCAGGCACTCAATCAATCAGGGAGTGATTCAGGCACTCAATCAATCAGCGAGTAATTCAGGCACTCAATCAATCAGCGAGTGATTCAGGTAATCAATCATTCAGCGAGTGATTCAGGCACTCATCAATCAGCGAGTGATTCAGGCACTCATCAATCAGCGAGTGATTCAGGTAATCAATCATTCAGCGAGTAATTCAGGCACTCATCAATCAGCGAGTGATTCAGGCACTCAATCAATCAGGGAGTGATTCAGGCACTCATCAATCAGCGAGTGATTCAGGCACCCAATCAATCAGCGAGTGATTCAGGAACTCATCAATCAGCGAGTGATTCAGGCACTCAATCAAGCAGCGAGTGATTCAGCAATCAGATTAGCTTCAAATAAGCGAGTGATTCAGCAATCAAATAAGCGAGTGATTCAGCAATCAAATAAGCGAGTGATTCAGCAATCAAATAAGCGAGTGATTCAGCAATCAAATAAGCGAGTGATTCAGCAATCAAATAAGCGAGTGATTCAGGCACTCATCAATCAGCGAGTGATTCAGGCACTCAATCAATCAGGGAGTGATTCAGGCACTCATCAATCAGCGAGTGATTCAGGCACCCAATCAATCAGCGAGTGATTCAGGCACTCATCAATCAGCGAGTGATTCAGGCACTCATCAATCAGCGAGTGATTCAGGCACTCATCAATCAGCGAGTGATTCAGGCACCCAATCAATCAGCGAGTGATTCAGGCACTCATCAATCAGCGAGTGATTCAGGCACTCAATCAAGCAGCGAGTGATTCAGCAATCAGATTAGCTTCAAATAAGCGAGTGATTCAGCAATCAAATAAGCGAGTGATTCAGCAATCAAACAAGCGAGTGATTCAGAGGTTATGAAACTTCTCAAAGCCAATATCCAATTCCAAAGCGCTCACCTCCAGCCTTAAAATCCTGAGATTATTGGCTGGCTGAGTCCGCTGATTGGCCAGATAATTTTTGAGCTGAGCCTCAATAAGCTGCGACTCCAATCGCTGCATGCGGCTTAAGGCGGACTCAATCTCTTCTTGCCAGGCCCGGCGCTGCTGCAGGAACTCAGCGGTAGCCGACTGCAAACTGTTGTCGCCATCAAATTTTCGCAATTGTTTCAAAATCTCGCCACAGGTTGGCCGATCAAATGGCTCGGCGGCCCAGCAGCTGCTCATCAAGCTGGCCAGCTCTGTAGGACAGCTGGCGGGTATCGGCAGCCGCTTGCCATCCTGCACTACAACGTACATGATTTGCATCGGCTCCAAGCCGCGGAATGGCACCTCGCGGGTGAGCAGCTCCCACAGTACGACCCCGTAGCTCCAGCTGTCGCAGTGCTTAGTAGCAGGGCGTTCGGCTAGCATCAGCTCTACAGCCATCCAAGCCGGCGTGCCCGCCAGAGTGGCGTGATTGTCGCTAACCACAACAGTTTTCGAGCTGCCAAAATCGCAGATTTTACATTGACGACTAGAACTGATTACCACATTCTTAGATTTTAGATCTCGGTGTATGATGCTGACTGGCGCTTCCTCGTGTAGGTACTGCATACCGCTGGCGATCTGTCTGGGTGCGTGAGACGGGCGTTTTACTGCATTCGACTTTTAGTAATGGAAGCCAATAGCAGAGGTTGCTCATTGTCAGTGAGCAGTGTTGAGTCTATTGTCAATGAGCAGTGTTGAGTCTATTGTCAATGAGCAGTGTTGAGTCTATTGTCAATGAGCAGTGTTGAGTTTATTGTCAATGAGCAGTGTTGAGTCTATTGTCAATGAGCAGTGTTGAGTCTATTGTCAATGAGCAGTGTTGAGTCTATTGTCAATGAGCAGTGTTGAGTCTATTGTCAATGAGCAGTGTTGAGTCTATTGTCAATGAGCAGTGTTGAGTCTATTGTCAATGAGCAGTGTTGAGTCTATTGTCAATGAGCAGTGTTGAGTCTATTGTCAATGAGCAGTGTTGAGTCTATTGTCAATGAGCAGTGTTGAGTCTATTGTCAATGAGCAGTGTTGAGTCTATTGTCAATGAGCAGTGTTGAGTCTATTGTCAATGAGCAGTGTTGAGTCAATTGTCAATGAGCAGTGTTGAGTCAATTGTCAATGAGCAGTTACTCTCCAATCACTTTCAACTCACTTAGCCCAAGCCAGAATGCCAGTGAAGTCCAACGGCTGACTGGAATCGTGCAGGTAGTCGAACAGGCAGCCCAGCTCAGCGAGTTCGGATACAATGCAGTAGTGCGGTCGTTCAATCACGGCCCCGATAAAGCTGATCACATTTTTATGCTTTACCTGGCTGAGAATTTTTGCCTGTGTGGACGGATGGCGTGTTAAAAAATTAGTATGAAGAAATGGCAAGATGAAAAACGCTTTGGTTTGACACCCATTAGGGCGTCCCTTTGTTCTCATGAAGGTAACAAAGTCCCAAGCACTAGACGGTTCGTTCCGTCCTGCCCCCAGCGCGTGTCCTGGTGTTCAGAAATGCTCAAACCCTGTACTCTCCGCTCTCTTGCTAGGCTCGTAGCCACACTATTCCTGTTTTCTATTCTTGGCTTGCTGGTTCAACTGGCGGCTTAGTGCGTTTTGCCCCAATGCGCCTGTCCTGTTGTTGTTCAGGAAATTCCCTCTGAATTTTGCCGGTCACTCCCTCGAACACGCCAGTCCAATGTTCGGGCGGTTCGGCACCCAAACGCAGTTGACAAGCACTTCCCCAAGCTAGAAGGTTTAAACATGAAGGATCCGGTGACTTTAACAGGTCGGACGCTAGGATCAGATGATACGCAGGCCATCCAAGGCCGGTGGAAACGCTAGTGTGAGAAGAGCTTTGGTACTTTAAGTATTTTATTATTTCTTTATTTGCGTACGTACGAGTATGTTGGTGCTGGTGATTTGTATGTACGCTCGTAGCCTAACTTTGCACCATTGTTATTTTCTGCTTTTTATCATTGAATTTGGTCTTTTTACTTATTTGCTGTACTTATAAACGTATACTTTTTTCATTCAAGCATCTTTTTGCCTGAAGCATTTTTTATTTCTATGAAGGTTTAATCAAGGACGACTAAAGTAACGTATATAAGTACGGTATAAGAGGGTTTTATTTTTGATGGAAAGTTAAACCGTGTTAATCCTTTAGGAGCATGTTCTGCACGCTTAAAGGCTTCGTAGAGGAAATTCCTACATGCAGTTTAAAGCACGCAACAGTTCTAGAAAAAGACCTGAACAATGCGTTAATCAATTGCCTCGCGTGTGACCCGCGATAATGCACAAATAATGAACACAGTATTCTGGTAACGCTTATAGCACTATATTTCTATTATTTATTTGCACACACAGACACAGAGTGAGAGTTTAAGAGGGCATACAACTAATAACACGAGTTATCACGTGCCTAGCTCACTTAATGGTCAGTGCGCACTCTTATAGGCGGGCCAGGCTTAGGCTCTGTATTGGGTAACAAAATCCGCAGAGGCCCAAGCGGAGAGGGTTCCTTGGCGACGATCGTCCAGGTCTGACCGTTTCGGCGAATCCGCCCCCGTGGCCGCGCCCATCAAGGGGTCGATGGACGCCGAACAAGGCTGGCAATGGGTTGGGGTACGGGAACGGATACCATGGGCGACTGCCACCGCCCGCGCCGCCCTCTGTCAGCACCCGCTGCCAGCCCCTCCGAGCGATTGACAGTGGTAAGGCTCTCCTAGAGGAGCCCGCTCCTGGAGCGCGTCCACTCGGCCCTTGGTCGGAACCAGGGGCAACGCTGCCCTCATGCTGGGTGGAGCCGCCCACGGCGCCCTCGTTCCGGCTGGAGGGTCCGTCCGCTCGTCTATAAACACCCTCCGACAGCTCCTCCGGGCGACTGTTAGCACCAAAACCGTCTTGGAGGAGCCCGTTAGTGGCTCCACTACGGCCTTGGGGCGGATCCAGGTGCGATCGGCGCCTGCACGGAAGCAGTGAGAAATGGGATTGTTAACTGGAGCACCCTACGATAGTGACAGAGCCTGCTCTACTTACCGGTTTACTTTTCGGCTGTTCCTCGGAGTCGCGCAAGGCCCGCAGTCCATTTAAGTAGACATTCGCGAAACGCGTCTCCAAGTCGCGGAAATACTCTATTTTCCTGCAGACAATGGACATGCCCTTTTCCACTGCCGGAAACGTGTGCGTCCCTGCAGCTGGTTTGTCGGCCCTTTGCCGCGTCCATTTCCATGAATCCGCGCCGAATTCATTTAGCTGGTTGCTCATGCTTTGCGATTTGGTCTTTCGTTAAAGACTCTATAAGTAACAGATTTAAAAACTCGAATTTTTCGGTGTATCAGGACCCAGCTCCCTTATTATCTAGGCTTATATCGAAAGTGTAGTTTTTTGTTTAGGATTCGCCTTGGTCGAGATGAGACTCCGGTACGACCTCAAAAGCCGAGGAGTCTTAAGCCACGCCCAGGCCGGTTTCCGACTCAGCAGGTCTTGTGAAGAGCAGATAGCCCGCATCGCCCAAACCATCTTGATTTCTCGAGGACTTACAACCGAGTCTGGCGGAAGGCCCTCATCTGCAAGCTACTCGTCATGGGCGTCCCAGCCCTCGGTCTCAGGTCTTAGAAACGACTTCCTGAACGACCGGAGGGCCAAGGTCCGTTTCGGACGAGGGCTGAGCAAGAAGCGGACTTTCAGAGAGGACCTCCCGTAAGCTTTGGTCCTGGCCTCGCTCCTCTGGCTCGCCTACATCAACGACCTATTGAGTGCCATCGCCAATGCGACCAAGGAAGTGGATGTCCAATGCGACCAAGGAAGTGGATGTCCAATGCGACCAAGGAAGTGGATGTCCAATGCAACCAAGGAAGTGGATGTCCAATGCGACCAAGGAAGTGGATGTCAGCCTCTACGCCGACGACTCAGCTCTCCTCGCGCTGGGTCAACATCTGCTAACGTGCGCTGCCAGACTGCAGCCAGCCCTCGACGTTGTTCAGCGCTGGTGCGAACGCTGGAAAGCGCTGCTCAGCACTGGCAAATGCAGCTACAGCACCTTCAGCTTTAAGCCATCCGAGAACCAGGGGAAATTTCGCGTCAACATCAGCATCGGAGGCGACGCGCTTAAGTTCGAGGCCAACATCGTGTTCCTAGGGGTGAAGTTCGACGATCATCTCGCCGAGCTTCGACAAGCACGCGAAGGACATCCGCCGCCGCATAGCCGCACGTCGACGTCCGCTACAAGCCATCGCTCAACGCCAGCTTAGGGCAGACCAGCATGTGCTGCGGGTGGTCTACACAGCGACAGTCCGATCGTCGCGGACTACGGTAGCGGGACTTGGCTGCTGGCGCGGCCCCGAGCACGCGCCTCCTGATCGAGCGGCAACAGAACTCTGCGCCAGGCTAATCACGGGGTGCGTTCAGACCACTATCTTTAAATACCTGTTGGGCGTCGCTGGCCTTCCGCCAGTCAGCAACATCGCCACCCAACGCGCCTTCCTTCTTTCCGAACGCATGGCCTGGCTACCGAAGACAGCTCCAGCCCACGTCATCGCTAAGAGCACAAAGCCCCGCCTTAAGAACCGCCCCTTCGAGGCTCACTAGCGACTACCCGCAGGCGGCGTGGGCGATGCCAACGACCCCAATTACACCAACGCCACCAGTCGCCACCACCCAGGCCTCACGGCGGACGAAGCCAGAACGTTTAGGGGCTGCTGCGCCGGACTGCCCAAGAGCTCACCTGCTGCAGGACCCTTAACAGCCCGCCACGCGCTCCCCAGCCCCTCGGCCCCCAGCCATGAAGTACGGACGGCGCCGACGGCATTTTCTTTGACACCTTGCTGGCGGACATCATCAACAGAAGCATGCCAACGAAGACCAAGCTAGAACGAGCCGCTGAGACCATAGATACAATGGAGCAGGACCCAGCCGTCATCTGGATAGACGGCTTGGTCGGTGCTGGCTCGACTAAAGGGGAAGAGCAGCCATCGGCCACTGGAAAAACCGGGGCCAAGAACACCTGGCCCTCGCTAGCGCCTGGTGCAGCAGTTCCATCGCCTCGGACAGCCTCAGTGCCATCACCGTGCTGAGCGCCGGCTGGGTCTCTACGCACTGCGGAGTGACAGGCAACGAAGCAGCAGGCCGGGCAGGCAGCCAGGGCCGCCAAACTTGACCAGTGCCGTATCCCGCTCCAGCTTCAGGCGGCTAAGATCACTATGAGCATATCCGCCAGAGCAGAAGGGCGCCGGACGTGACTCAAACGGCCCACTACAGACCCCCTCTGACCGGCCCTCCACGCCACCTCCATGTGCTCAAAAACCAACTGAGATCCGAGGCAATTGAGGACACCGTACAGCATATCATTGCTGACTGTCTGTGGGGCGACCGCCGACAGACCATCCTTCGGCTTACCCCGGAGGAATTTATTGCTTTCTCAAAGGATACCATCAGCATGGGGCGTCTGCCACCCTCCAGATCAGCTGTGCGGGAAATGGAGAAGCCCTGAAGCAAAAGAAAGAAAAGAAAAGCAGTGCCCTCCACCGTCTAGTGCAGAGCTCTATGAAGCAAAGTCTCGCCACTGTTGCATGCGTTAGGCTGTCGAAGACATCTACTCCGCTATTCAAGTGCATTACAATAGTCCTGCCGCGTACCGACTTCTAAGAGATCAGTGGACGATACCATTTCCATCAGAGACGTCAATCAAGCGGCGCATCAGATTATTCTTTCAGAAAATGGGCGCTTGAGAAGTAAACTCAAACTCTATACAGATGCCCTATTGAAAGTAGCTTAATCATGAAATAGACAAGAGACCTATCTAGTGTTGTAAAGTAAGCGCACTTGTGATACGACAAATACACATTCTTTACTGGCCCCAGGTGATTTCTAAGAAAACCGAATGTAGCGTCCTGCCATCCTACTACTTCAATATATGTACAGTATCTGCGCATGTGCTCAGTCAGCAGAATAGACAGAATTGCCTCAGCACAGGTTGTGGGACGATGTCGCCAAAAACGCCAGTGTGTTCCCCCAAGAGATTAAAAGTACTATATGACCTTTCAAATTCAAAGAATCGCTGCCTACCTCAGACAGGTCCAACTCTAACAATTTCTTCACGGCTACGATTCTGTCAGCACTGATCCATCGTGCCCTATAGACGCTGCCTTTGGCGCCGCGGCCAAGCAGCTCATAGAATTCCAGATCTGAGTAGCCGATATGAACCAAATCAGTCATGAATTGGCTTGCTGAAGTTGATGTTTGAAATCAATTCTTTTAATGACACAGAATACATTTTGGAGCATAAATATTAAACAAAAACATTAAAAGTCATTAGATATGTAAATGTTTATTAAGTTCTCAATTTGTTGTTTGCCTAACTAACTATAGTACTAGTATTTGGCACTATAAATCTTTAGATGAGTCATTTAATGTTTCAATGAGTGACTTTTAATTATCAAAACATTACCTACTAAAATGGCCATCCAAGTTAGTCTGCTTGTTTTGTAAATTGCTTTGTTTTTATTGCCTTCTTGCTTCTTGTTTTAGTTTGAATTTTCTTTGTTTGCTTCTCTTTTCTATTTTTTTTCTCTTTTGTTTGATTGCCTTCTAGTCTTTCTAACTTTCTATGCCATTTTAAAATTGGTGTGTTTCTAAGAAAAACAATTTGTTTTGATACTCTGTTTTAATATGTTTTAATAGTGAAGTAGATAGAAGCATACACAGTATATACTACTGAGAAGTGGAGGTGATAAGTAGAAGAAGAGGAAGTAGATCCAAACAGTACATATAAAGTACCAGAGGCTGTGACCCCCTGATCTCAGTAATGCCCAGGACTGGAAATACATGAAGTACATACACCAGTAGACCTTATATACTGCTCAGGCCAGAATAATAGTAACACGCTACCAGAATAACAATAATGCTACTTGTCAGAGTTAACTAATATTTAGAACAATTCTCAGACTAATACTTACGGTAGACCTATGCTTAGATAAATACTCAGACCTATTCTAGAATAATAAATTCACAATAGAATAGTCTAGGTGGCAGCAATAGA
Source organism: Macrostomum lignano (assembly GCA_002269645.1). Classification (NCBI taxonomy): domain Eukaryota; kingdom Metazoa; phylum Platyhelminthes; family Macrostomidae; genus Macrostomum; species Macrostomum lignano. Next base: position 161,525 of record NIVC01001257.1, read on the forward strand.
ACATTTAGGAGACAGAAGGAAAGCCCTATACAGCTTTGGTGGCAGTTTATGAGATTTCTTAATATACAGGAAACACACCTATAACAACTTTGTGGCTTAATGGTAAAATTTTCAAGAGAGAACAATCAGCCCTGTAACAACTTGGTGACAGCTATGGAATCATTTATAAAGACATACCTATGTCAACTTGGTGGCAGTTTTAGGATATTTACAAGGTGAGAAGCAGCACCCCTATCACATAAAGATTGAATTAACTTTTGGATATAGTTTATATACTTTTAATTATAAATTGTCAAATAATATAGACTATTCATACTTAATAACATATAGAATGCTAGCTCTAAATAAACTTTAGGCTATTTTAATTCTTATAAAATTTCGAAGAAACCTTTGAGAAATTGGAGAAAATGAAATTGACATGAATTTCTGAATTTTTCTAAACTTTGGTTGTGCTATAACCCAAGTCTAGCCAGTGCTAGCATATAAGTTTAGCCCTAAAGGCATTATTGTAAGTGGTTAGCAATATAGCCAATACCTTAAGTTGGTACAGTGAAATGGCTATGCCAATATTTGTTTTTAGGTTACAGATGTCCTTTGGCTTAGTTGGCCATTTTGGAACCTTCTACTTCTATGCTTGTTGTTACCAATAAAAAGTCTAGCTACACTTTAAGACTGCCTTCAAAATATATATGGAGCTGCATTCTATATGGCAATTGAATTTGCTATGACTCAACAGCAGGTTTGATAAATGTTAAGCACCAATGTTGGCTCATATCTATATGCAGCCTAGTATAAAAGGTTTTATATCATGGTATAGGCCAAGGATAACCATCATACATGCGCAACCTCCAAAATTCAGTTGGCTGTGCGACTTAGTTTTAACAAAAAAATGCAACATAGTTTTTGGCCAAAAATGCAACTTATGTAAAAAGAACCTAAAGCAAAATCAATGCAACTTTGGGTAAAAAACAGGAGTAACTATGACTATCTTACTAAGGCAAAATGCCTCATTATCTACTTAGAACTTCTTGGGTATTTATTTGGGTGGGCATTTTTGTGACACCTTAGTTGGCTGCCAAATTGGTCGGCTGGCTATTGCGCATGTATGATAACCATTGCCAAAAGATCAAAACATCATGACTGCCCAGCTTTGCCACAATTTACCCTTACCTATATTTTATATGTGCATATTAATAAGACCTACTAACAAGACTAGAATAGAATAGTTTAAGAATATTACCAAATTAATATTTAAACCATGTCTCTATATTTAATTTTGTTCATTCAGATGGAGGAAATATATGAAAAGGATTGTATAACGAAAGTGAGAGGGTGTTAAAAAAGGGAAGACTGAATCGTCAACCGTGTTCCACTCGTTAGGCCAATCTATACACGAGATACACGGTCTTTTAGCCCAGCAATGCATGCAGCCGGTGCAGAGCATATGAAACAACCCAGGAGAATTCTTTTTATTGGCCATTGCTAAAATTTTTACAGGGGGTATTTTGCATTTTAGGTAAGCCTACACAATCCCCTGCAAACACATTTTCAACTTGGGGAATTGTATTAAAAATTGATGAAAAGCCCAGTTTTATTATCCAATCCCTTTCCATACATTTCCTTCATTTGAATGATTTTATAATGAAAGTGAATATAGAGATGTTCCTACTATTGCCAATAAACGTGGCTTACAATTAACTAGGGACAGGGTAATCATGCTTCACATATACTCCACTGGTATACAAACACAAAGTATGGTTTTTCATTAAACTTCTGAATAAAATTTCCACCAAGAATGAAAGGTAGTCAATTACTACCCAGCCTTTATATATTATGGACCTATAAGACCACAATATCTATATCAATTTGATAGAAAATATAGGCCCATATGAAACACATGCTATGCAACATGTTTAGCCCATAGCTGCAACTGTTTGAAACATATTTGTAAGAGTTTCTAAGGTGCAAACAGTTCTTATGCCCTTATTTTTGACACTTCTATGTTGTATCATAGAGCAGTACCCACTATAATGCTTCTAGAAGCCCTACTTCTAGTAGTAATAGTTCTACTAATAGTTGTTGGCTAATTCAGCTTTTCAATGCATTACTAACACTAACACAGCAATTTCAAATTACTCATTATTTTTATACTCCTAAAACTTTCTATTTATTTATTTTCCTCAACCCTCTAAACCTTCTAGGGCAATCAGGTACCAAGGGTCATTTGCAATATATAAAGTACCCATCCCAAATTGTGTTGTTTAATTAATTGGCCTACTGATATCTAATATCCCATTTGGATTAGATGAGTAGATCTAGAGCTTCAGGTAATAGCTTGCATCTAGTCAATTTTGCTTTGGAATCTGGTAGCAATGTCGCTATTGCATCTAGTGGCAACATCACTCTAGGATCTAGTGATAGCATCACTTTGGGATCTAGTGGCAATATCACTCTATGTTTAGGTAGCAGTATTGCTTTAGGATCTGGTAGTAACATTGCATTGGGATCTAGTAGCAATATCTTGAACTTGAAAGCTTCTAAACTTCTGTTGCTACTTCTGATAAAGGCCCCTTTTCTGCTTCTTATAGGCAAAATTGCCTAGGAATAATTTGAGCTGCAAAGCACTATTGGTTAAAATTATAATTTCTAACATTTAGATGAAAATTTATTCTAATTAAGACTATGAATGCTTGAAAAAAATATGCCTAAAAGGATACTTATAATATACAAAGGTTGTTACTAAATAAGAATAGATCCTAGGCTTAGCCAAAAAGAAAGCAAAAAATTGTGCAAAGTGAGGCCTTTAAGGCAATTAAGCATTTAAAAAGTTAAATTTAAATATGTATAAGCCTACTACTTTTTTCTTGGAAGATTCAAACTAATTCTAAGAATTTCTAGTTTTAGAATTATAAAATGAATCTATGACATTTTATCCCAGGGACATTTTGTCTAGGACACTTTGTCCGAAAATTTTGGGGCATGACATTTCATCTGATGGGTACAACATTTTGCACAATGGGCACAACACTTTGTCCAAAAATTTTGGGGCACAACATTTTGTCCAAAAGGTACAACATTTTGTCCAATGGGCACAACATTTCGTACAAAAATTTTGTTGATTTTAGTCTAATTGATTGAAGTGTTAATTGTTTAAAAGGGTTCAGTGAAGGGTTCATTGTGACTAGTGCTGAAAGATATACATATAGTTTCATATACATCTAAGAGTGGAGTAGAGTGGATATAAGATAATGGGTAGAGAGTGTTCAATTTGGTTATGTAAAGTTGGTTAGTTTGCTGGGGTTGCTTTGGGCATTTCAAGGCCCATTCAAGAATGCCTACTAGGTGTACATCTGCCCTAATTTTCTTGTTGTCAGGCAGTGTACAAACTATGTGCCCTGGAGAACACCCAAATTTGGCCAAGAGGGGATTTGTTACATTCTGCCACTCAACCCCTCTACAGCTATTGTACTATTGCTGCATGTTGTTATTGAAGTGGTAGTGCTAATCTAGCTTTGATGTTGCACATGTAATATAAATTCCACAAGTCACCTTTTGACAGTAAGCCAAAAATAAAATTACAATGTCAGACAATGAGTGTATCAGGTGCAAAAACAAGAAGCTATGGCATGCGATAAGTGCAGCCATTGGTAGCATTGAATGTGCAGCACTAATTTCTAGACCATAATATCAGGCCATGTGTCAGGGTGCACTGAGTCTGGAGTAGATCTGTGAGGTGTGCAGTGCAAGAAGCTCCTTGTTGAATCAATAGCTCCTTGTCAAATTGGGGCCGCAGTCATGCTAGCTCTGTCAGCAGCTCCTTGTCAAATTGGGGCCACAGTTGTGCTAGCTCCATTAGCAGCTCCTTGTCAAATTGGGGCTGCAGTCACGCTAGCTCCATCAATAGCTCCTTGTCAAATTGGGGCTGCAGTCACGCTAGCTCTTTCAGCAGCTCCTTGTCAAATTGGGGCTGCAGTCACGCTAGCTCCATCAATAGCTCCTTGTCAAATTGGGGCTGCAGTCACGCTAGCTCTTTCAGCAGCTCCTTGTCAAATTGGGGATGCAATCACGCTAGCTCCATCAATAGCTCCTTGTCAAATTGGGGCTGCAGTCACGCTAGCTCTTTCAGCAGCTCCTTGTCAAATTGGGGATGCAATCACGCTAGCTCTTTCAGCAGCTACACAATTGAATGCACCTTCACCTAAACACTTCCATTGATTAAACTAAAATTTGTATATTGTATTATTTGGACAAAATGTCAGCAGTATTAGATGAAATGTCATAACCTTTGAACAAAATGTCTTATCTAGACAAAGAGACCTGGATAAAAGTCCTTTGGACAAAATGTACTATTTCCTATAAAATAAGAAGCCTAGATATGTTATGACAAGGCCAATGATATCTATACTTTTTGGTATCTATGCTTTTTGGTACTTAGCATTTTAGTAGTAATGGTCTACTTTGATGTAGTAATGTAATATGTAATATGATGTGATATAGTAATGGTTTACTTAAATATTTATTTGGTAATAGCCATTTTGGTAGCCTAACAAATGGAAATAATAGTATATATTGATTGATATGGAAGTGCTTATCCCCATGATCCCGTGCTGATAATTCCAATTTTATCCACACAGATCCATGTCAATAATTTTCAGCTAATCCCCATGGCTAAGATTGTGCAGTGTTGTTTGTGTTTAGTTTTGTGTACTGACATTAAATTGATATTGTCATTATTAGGGCCTATTAGTAATATTATCATTATTATTAATATTATATATTGAAAGTTGAATTTTGCAAGTCTCATTCGCTTTGATCTTTGGGTCATTTGGTCATTCTAAGTAAAGCCAGCAGCCATACAAATATTTAAAATTAACCCTTTTAATGACAAAAAGTTTTAACAAAGTACTTGATACTATTCAGTATTCAATACATGTAGTTTTTTGGAAGATTTGTAAAACAGTGAAAACAAAAAGATGGTTTTTGAACAGATTCATTTTAGGCCTGCCTAAGGTTCTTTATTCCAATAAGCTGCCATGGGGATAAGCTGGAAATTATTGACATGGATCTGTGTGGATAAAATTGAATTATTGACATGGCTTATAGACTTGAATGGTGGCAGCTACTTCGATAAGCTACCATGGGGATAAGCTGAAAATTATCGACATGGATCTGTGTGGATAAAATTGGAATATTAGCACAGATCGTGGGGATAAGCGCTTCCTAAAAATATAACCTTGTCCTTGGTAAGCCTAGTTATAAATCTACTACTTTGTTACCAAAGTGGCTATTTACCAAAGTGGCTTTTAATGAAGTGGATTGTATTCTATTTTGATGCCCCATTTTGCTTTTTGGTGCGTAAGCTAAATTATAAATTAGAATTGACACAAAAGTGATACTTCACAAATAGGATCTGGTTCTAGATCTGGTTCTAGAACCAGAAAAAGCAATATGAAAAGGACCTGAATGGCTCAACCATCTAAGCTTTTTAAATTTTTTCCTATAGGCCTACTGCTTTACAGCAATTTGCTTAGCAGCTCAGGCTGTTTTTGAGATGCTTGCTTATCTAGTCATCAACTCTCCCTAGTGCTTCAGGCTTTTCCTAGGGCCTAGGCCTATTTTTAAAAATGCAAAAAATTTCACTTAAAAAATTTTTTTTCTTATAATAATAGGGCCTACTAATAGTAATAGGTTTCCACTTCTAAAGATTTTGCAGTATAAGAGCAGAAGAAACAAAACATTATATTAGATATATGGGCCTACTTATAATATTAGAGCCCGATCACGAACTCGGGTTTTGGTCGAGTCGAGTATACTGCTCTATTGTCTTGTAATATGTAAACTAAACTTAATGCTTTTTATTTGTTTTTAATGAACTATAAATTTTGTATTTTGTATTTGTAGTAATAGGTCTAACTTTTGTCATAAAATTTAGCTTTTTTTATTACTTTTTGTTTAAGTAAGATTATGATTAAGTTAAGTTAACGGATTCTAGGAAACCTAAATAGCCTCTTTGAGAACTAAAAAACAAATCCATTTGGCATACTTGCGGATTGTAGTGCTCGTTAGAAATAACGGCGTTTTTTGTTTTACGATCCCCATTCCTAGGCACTTTTGTTATACGATCCTCGTGTAAAAGACGCAGTCAAAGAATAGGCACCAGACGAAACGTTTTCAATCAAAGTCAAAGTCACTGCATTAAGACAGTTTCAATTGCTGTCTATTTGAAGTGGAGTGCAGCCAAAACGAGGCAATCAAACAAAGCCACGACAAGATTCTTCACACGAGTAGGAACGTCTCTATATTTAATTTCGTTATACGATCATTCAGATGGAGGAAATATATGAAAAGGATCGTATAACGAAAGTGAGAGGGTGTTAAAAAAGGGAAGACTGAATCGTCAACCGTGTTCCACTCGTTAGGCCAATATATACACGAGATACACGGTCTTTTAGCCCAGCAATGCATGCAGCCGGTGCAGAGCATATGAAACGACCCAGGAGAATTCTTTTTATTGGCCATGGCATTGCTAAAATTTTTACAGGGGGTATTTTGCATTTTAGGTAAGCCTACACAATCCCCTGCAAACACATTTTCGACTTGTTGAATTGTATTAAAAATTGATGAAAAGCCCAGTTTTATTATCCAATCCCTTTCTATACATTTCCTTCATTTGAATGATTTTATAATGAAAGTGAATATAGAAATGTCCCTACTATTGCTATTCTATTGCCAATAAATGTGGCTTATGATTAACTAGGGACAGGGTAATCATGTTTCACATATACTCCACTGGTATACAAACAAGACTCCTATCTTTTACATAGAGGATTGTATAACGAAAGTTCTATCTTTTGTAGGGCAAATATAAGCCTTAAGGGGATTGTAGAATGAAAGAATGCCGAAATAACAATTTAATTATTCTATATGTATTCTATGTAATGTATAGGCCCTATATTATGCAGTATATAATATGTAAAATTTAACTTGTGAACTTGACAATTATTGGACTTGATGACATAAACTCACTCAACTAGACTTAGGGCTAGGGCTATATATTATTTTAACCAGCTGGACATGCCTTGCCATTGCCATCGCTGCCGCTGAAAAACAGTTCCCTATTTAGTTGCTTTAAAAAATTCAAAACAATTCAAATTGCTTCTTCATTTACCAGCAATAGTAATCAATTTTCGTTAAAAACTTGACAAAAACTCATCAAGTCATAGGCTCCCTATAATTGCTAGATTGTAATATATTTTTATAAATGGCAAAAATACATTAGTCCTAACTCCCAATTCCAAAGTCCTACTCCTAAGATAATAAGCAAGCTTTATTTAAGCTTTATTTAAGCTAAGTCAAGCAATATTTGTTCTAATTTTGTTTTGCAATATTATTACTAAGTTTGAATATAGTTAGGCTAGCTAGTGGTTAGCTAGTTGATAATTGAGTGGGTATCATATAGGCCTATTATCCTATATAATCATATATATCATACAGAACAAAGGCCAAGATTGTCAAGTTCAAAGTTTTGCTTTTGCCACAAGCTATACTTTGTTTAGTAACACAATAAAGCTTGGTACTATTGGCTAGCCTAACTAGCCATGCTAATAAAATTGCTAATAAAACTTGTTAAACTTATACATATGAACTTATAGGCTTATAGCTCTATAGTTATAGATAAGTAAATTTACTTAGCCTAGTAAATAGTGGAATAGTGCTGATTTTTTCCAAAGCTAAGAATAAAAAGCTAGGCATATTCATATTTTTTATTAGATTCTTATACCAATATTTTATCTAATAGACTAGCCTATTGATTTACATTATGTAATAGAAAGCAAAAAATCTAAAATTTAAAATTAAAATTTTGAAATTACTGCCTAGGCCTATCCCCTTTGGCTATAGACATCATTTTCTAATATAGTATTATATTGTAGCATTGATTCAAACTTATAATATAAAATTGTGAAGCAAACTAGATTACTAGTAATTATAATTTCATTTTTATAAATTGTTTTGTCTTTAAATATAATGTCCTTGTAAAAAATATACAAGTTTAGAATGCTATATATGTTATAGCTATAGACAGTCCATATTCTAGAAGACATGATTTATGCCAAAATTTTCTGGTATGCAGTTATGCATTCAATATGACTTAGAGTAGACCTATGGTATAGACAGAAGTTTTTAAACAAAATATAGTAGGCCTAATAGTGACCTAGTTCTTCTATGTGATAGGGATGCTATATTATCTTAGCTTTCAAAATTGAATCTTTAAATTAGACCTTGGGTACAATTTTGCATCTTATTTAAAATAAACTTGAAGTCGAACAATTCAAACAATATTCATTGTGATGAGTGATGACAGATGAATGAATAAATGTATCCTTAGCTTGGTAGGTGAATTGTGCCTTAATTTATTCCATATATATTTGTATAATCTTTTAAATATATATAATATATATAATATGCAATAAAACTAAAATTAATTAGATATTAGTATTTCAACTCAATGGACTCAAATTCTGGAATGACTACGCTACTCTATCACAACCACAGCGCCTATAAACCCTAATGTACCAAACATAGCGCATTTGCATTTAAAAAACAAAAGGAATTAACATGCAGTAAAACAATAGTAATAAAGTACATACAATAAGTATCACAGAAAAGGAAACGTACTACTGAATAAACACTGACTAAAATAATTAATAGATAATTTCCAGGAACACAGGATACATTATAAAAAATACATATATTCAAATGATACATAAATATACTTTACACTTAGTACTAGCAAAAAACCTAGGCTTAGTTTTCTATATAATAGGAATACTATATAATATCCTAACTTTGCAAATCACATCCTAAAATTGGACCTTGGATGCAATTTTGCATCTTAATGCAAGCAAAAATAGAATTTAGATCTAGGAATATCTAATATTTCTCTTATATTTACTAATATTATATATTGTAAGAAAAGTTATAAAAGGTGGAAAGGAAAGATAAAGGAGCTAATAAAAAGAAAAAGAAAAGAAAGAATATAGAATAAGATAATAAAATGGGAAAAGGGAAAGAAAAGAGGAAAGAAATGAAATCAAGATTAGAAAGAAGGAAGAAAATAAAAGAAATAAAGAAGAAAAGGAAAAAAGAAGGGGAGAACAAAACCTTATACAAAAAAGAAAGAAGAGAGAAGAAAAAGGAAAATAGTCAAAAAGGCAATCAAGTTGAATAGGCATTAAGCACCGCACCATATATGCATTCTGCACTATCTCCAAAGTATAATTCATAGCTGCATTCTTAAAATTGAAATAGCAAATAGCAAGAAATCACAATACCCTATCTGTGATATTCTTGCTAAGTGTTGTTGCCTAATGGCACATTGCAACCATAGCAAGAAAGTAATAGAAAGCTACAGAAAATTTACTAATTATAATATAAATATAGATACAGATAGCCTATAGTCAGTAGAAGGTTTCTTGCTAGTTTTAAAATATTAAATTGTATCCCAAAGTCTAATTTCAGGATGCATTTTAGAAAGTCAGGATACTGTACTATCTCTATTGCACAAAAAACCTAGCTAGGCCTAGCCATAAATCAGGACTAAATATAAAATTTGGCAACATTTTCACACTTTGCACTTTCACACTTTCACATTTGCAGAATTTATGGTTTAACTCATTGGCACTACTTATAAGTAGGTTTTTGTAGGCAGTTCTATATTGTTAATATTTTAGCTTTCTAGTCTATGCATAATTTTTTGCTATCTAGTCTCCTTGGGATGAGTATTTTTCAAACTATAGGCTTAGTTTAAAAATCTAGCATTGTATTTTTCAGTAATAATTATTGATCCAGTACTGTAAACCCCTGCAGCAGCAGCAGAAGCCATGCCAAAAGTGCCGCGTCGTTCAAATCTGAAATCATCAAAGCGGAAGCGTCAGACTTTGAAGTTTTGCTTGAACTGCGCCCAGCCAGTCGAGGACGGCATCATGGACATAGTGAGCTTTGAAAAATTCCTAACAGAACGAATCAAAGTGCAGGGCAAGACTAACAACTTGCAAAATCTGGTCAGCGTTGAGCGAACTAAAAACGAACTGACTGTCACGGCGGATATCCCGTTCTCTAAGCGATATTTAAAGTACCTGGCGAAGAAGTATCTAAAGAAGAACTCTCTTCGTGACTACCTACGAGTGGTGGCCTCCGGTCGGGAGTCCTTCGACCTGCGCTACTTCAACATCAACAGCGATGAGGCGGATGAAGCTGACGGCGACGAGTAGCAAGCTGGGAGTGCAGGCGCTGTCTTGTTGAGTGACAGATGTATATTGCAGCGGATAGGCACTTGCAAAGCTGTTTAAGAATATAATATAGCGATGTGTTTAATTTCATTTAAATGCCAACCATATTAGTACTTGTTGGATTAAAAATGGTCTGCTGTTATTGTTGACTCGAGTTTTTATTTTATCAGCAAATTATGCCCTCCCCTGCGATACCTGCGTTATCCACTGCCCTCCCTGCCATGCCCTCTCTGCCATCCACTGCCCTCCCTGCCATGCCCTCTCTGCCATCCACTGCCCTCCCTGCCATGCCCTCTCTGCCATCCACTGCCCTCCCTGCCATCCACTGCCCTCCCTGCCATGCCCTCTGCCATCCACTGCCCTCCCTGCCATGCCCTCTGCCATCCACTGCCCTCCCTGCCATGCCCTCTGCCATCCACTGCCCTCCCTGCCATGCCCTCTGCCATCCACTGCCCTCCCTGCCATGCCTCTGTCATCCACTACCCTCCCTGCCATCTACTACCCATTACTCATTACTCAGTGACAAGAATGGGATTGAGACTAAACCAAAAAGCCACACCTACAAACTTCACACCGATTCTGTCGAAATTCTACACTAGAAATTTAGGCAGCCGGTAAAGTCAAGAATGCAATTAACCAAATTACGATGCCATGATGGAATCATCGCTGCAGCTCTCTCGTACGCTTTTTTACCACGGATACACAACAAACGAAAAAATGTCAAGAAAAAATGTAGGTTTAAAATATTTTGGATCAATAACTTTCACATATTGTGAAGTTTTTTAGGCATAAAGTTACGAAAGCGGTATTCGGCAAGTTTGGACTCTATGAAACAACTTAGCGAAGAGTAGTTTTCCAATATTTTCGAGTGGAGCCAAAAAGGGAGCCCATACATCGAGTTCAAGTTATGTGGGACATGCTATTGACTGTCTGTAGCCCACCCAATCTTGGACATCTGTACTGTACCATCTCACCTTACGGTAAGGTGCCCAAGCCTGGTGCGCGTCTGATGCTGAAATCTCCTGCGGTGGCTAAATTAGTGTCAGGAGATGCATCGATGGCAACGCCCCTAACGAATTCACATGTCCAATACACGAGTTTACACTTGTGTTAGATTGTGGCTGTTTTGTGACTTGAAACATTGAGCCCTCCTAACTGCAGCATTGAGCGTACACGCCAGGCTCTACGCGTAGCTCTGCTTTGATTCATTTGATGCTATGCTAATCTGAAGCGACTGCGAGTCATCGACCGATTTACCCACTGAGCTGGTTTCTCTGACACTACTGTCCCTCAGAGTCAGCTGCTTATTGTGCCGCGAGATCATTTTAGCAAACGTTTCGTCTAGCGACATCTGGTAAAACGAGAAGCTGGCCAGATTCCAGATTTGCTTCATCTCGGCTAGCCAGGACAGGGCGTGCGACAGTCTGCCGAAGCTATTGATCGGCACGCTGAACTCAATGCTGTCCATGAACTCTTCGATAACGCTGCTGTTTGAAAATTTGCTGCTGACGGCAGTGATCGCCTTGGATTTTCTCACCTCCAAGGCTTCGGTTGATTGGTTGCTATCCGTAGCAAAGAAGAGCTCGAGAGTGTAGAGCTGGCCGTACCTGCGGTGTCAGGGATGGAGCAGCTGATGTTGTACTAGCATTTCACCTCAGCTAGCATGCCTGCACTTCAATGGCGTATGCAGGAATTTAAAGTATTTGGTGTCTTAGTGGGCGCCTCAGGCTCTTAGTAGGTGCCCTTGGCTCTTGGTGGGTGACTCTGGCTCTTGGTGGGCGCCCCTGGCTCTTGGGCGCCTCAGGCTCTTGGTAGGTGCCCTTGGCTCTTGGTGGGTGACTCTGGCTCTTGGTGGGCGCCCCTGGCTCTTGGGCGCCTCAGGCTCTTGGTAGGTGCCCTTGGCTCTTGGTGGGTGACTCTGGCTCTTGGTGGGCGCCCCTGGCTCTTGGGCGCCTCAGGCTCTTGGTAGGTGCCCTTGGCTCTTGGTGGGTGGCTCTGGCTCTTGGTGGGCACACCTGGCTTTTGGTGAGTGCCCCTGGCTCTTGGTGAGTGTTTTGAGTCAAGAACTCTGGATTTCAAGATCATCGATCAAGAGACTGAACGATTTGTTTGGCCGTGGCTCACAGGTTGGTAATTTTTTTAGCTCTTTAGCGTAATTGAGCTTTCAAATGCATTCCCAAAGTGTTTAAGCGTAAGACGTGCGTCCTCTTACCAGCCAGCCTTGGTTAAAATGCTGCACGTTTCAGTCCTCAATTCAGACCAGCCAAAGTATGCGTGCAATACCGAAACGTAAAAAATATCAAAGGTTTGCCGTGACGGTTTGCAGAGCTATGGCGGCAATTTGACACTTACCTGTTCTTTAACTGCTGCACAGCGCCCAGGCCGATCAAGTAGCCGTGATTCAGAATGCCAACCCTGGTAGCCAGCGCTTCTGCCTCTTCCATGCTGTGCGTCGCGACGACTATTGAACGGTTCTCGCCAGCCAGGGATTTGATCGCCTGCCACAGGAATCGCCGGCCGTCTGGATCCACGCCAGTTGAAGCTTCGTCGATGACCAGAACGCACGGATCGCCCAGCAGAGACGTGGCCAGTGACAGCCGCCTCTTGGACCCAAACGACAGCTCGATGGCGGCCTTGTTGCTGTGCTGGTCCAGCTCAAGGCCTTCAAGTAGCAGGTCGATTTGTTCGTCAGCGTCCTCTTTCGAGATTCCCATAATCGTTGCGTAGAACTCCAGGTGCTCCCGGGCTGTGAGGTTGGCGTACAGCGGATTGTACTGTGGACAGAATCCTACATGGCCTCGCTTGGTTGCCAGCCTGCTTGACCTCCAACGGTCGCCCTTCCGGATTTCGCATCGACCTTTGTCTGCCCTGATCTGGCCCACAATCACGGCCATCGTAGTGCTCTTGCCTGCGCCATTTGGACCAAGCAGACCAAATATCTCACCGGAGGCCACGGCGAAGCTGACATCCTGAACAGCCTTGGCTTCGTTTCCGAAAGTCACGCTAATATGACGCAACTCTAGCAAGTTGTTCTTACTTCGAGGCGTCTCATCAAGAAAGTTAATTTCGTCTCGAACCCCTTCGTCATTTTCAAAATTCGCTAGTTCAACATCGTTATTATTTAACTTTTTGCAAGCGTTTGATAGAAAAAATCTGTTCTCAAAGATGCTCAATACTAAGGGCTGGATAACAAAGTGCACTATGATCGACGTTAATGACGCAACGATGTGCGGCTGGGAGAAGAAAATAATTCTTGCAGATCTTTCCACCGTGGAAATACTGCTGACCTCAAGGAATGACACTGTATAGAATATCGCCTTCGTGCCGTGAAAGGTCAGTGCGATTGTTGCGAAGGGCGGCAGCAGCGCAATCAGCACCACGCCAACCACATTGTCCAGCTGAACTGTCAGCGTAATTAGCATGAGAAAGACGGAGAAGAAGAAATAAGCCACTGCAACTATTGGATTTGACTTGTTGAGAAGCGAGCTGAGAATGTACACTGTCAGCTGATTGTTGCTGAGACCGAATATTAGAGTTGGTAGCACGATTCCAGCAAGGTAGAAGCTATTAGCATAGCCGCTTGAGTTAATTACGACGACCAGAATTACGCTGACCAGGTAAATAACCGCGTATTGAATCCAATGCACAAAATGCATAGTTGTCCAGTAGTTGGTATCGTCCATTCCAATTGTGGACAGCTGGTTTTTCACCCTAGTCTCCTTGTCTTCGATGATGTCGTCAAGAAACGTAGCCGGAATGATCGTCAGTAGTAAAATTTGCGCGAAAATTCCGTACAAGCTGATGAAAGCGCCTCGAAAGTCGTAAGTTGACTCGACCTGAATGTGAAACAGTTCGTTCTCCCTTTCAACTACGCCGGATAAAAAGTACATCAGCAGTTTAATGTAGGCTCCGACGCCGATAAATGCAGCTTGTGAAGAATTAAAGTCCTTGTTTGTTTGGAACGATCCAACAGAAATTTTTCTGTCGCTATTAAGTAGATCCTTGTTCCACTCGCTTGAGTAGACGACTGGGCAGCCGGATTGCAGATTAGTTACCCCTTCACAGATAGATCTGAACTGAATTATTGTCGAAGGTTGCTTTAAATACTCTCTGAGGCCTTCCATAGGAATGGGCAGTGCGTAGAATGTGTGAATCGTATCATTGTCCGACTTTCCCGTGAGCATCTGAGCGCAGGTGCTTGCCGATAAGTTTATCCCGAGTTTGGATTCAAACAGACAAATCCCTCCCTTGAACGAGTCGCCAGAGTTGGTTAGATTGTTTCGAATTTTTAGTTTTAAGTTTCCTTGGCGCTTCTCAATGACGGCCAAGATGATGAGAATGAGCAGCATTGCCAGAGGAATGCCGATTCGGCTAATCAATCGCGTCTTTGAGCGAAGCAGTCGCATCAAATTAACACGTATTAGGGCACGAAAGTTTTGCATATTCGATGGGTTGAGGGTTTTCTCGACAGAAGAAAGAAGCGTTTGCAACCGTTTTCTTCTGCTTTTGAGTTGGTTACTGGCGTCTTCCTCGGCTCCTTCGCCTTCGCCTAGCAACCCGATCCGCCCCTTTCTAAATAGGTCCTCAATTTCACCAGGCGGGAAATCCTTTAGCCGGATAAAGATGTCATCCAAAGACACCTGGTGCAGTCCGAATGCGGCTATCCAATTTAATCTTCGTTCCAGCGCTTGCGCCAACAGCGGCAACTCCTTGATGTTTTCAGTCGGTAGATGAAACCGCAGACTTCTGTGAAACTGGCTTCTCACACGGACAGATCTGAAGTCGTGCACAATTTGCTTTACTAAAAGTGGAGCGTAAGTTTCCGATTTAAGCGTGACATTGAATTCAAAGCCGCAGTCGAACGCGCTCTTTAGAAAGTGGGACGACCCGGCGCAAATCAGGGCTCCGCCGGACAAAAACATCTTGCGATCCGCCAGGATGTCCGCTTCGTCCATCGCCTGTGTACTCAGAATGATTGAACACTTAGTCTTGTATTCCTGCAGCAGCTTCCAAATCAATCGTTTGGACAGCGCGTCGACACCGCTGGTTGGCTCGTCCAGCAGTAGCACCTTGGCATCTCCAACGAGAGCCACAGCGGTGCACAGCTTGCGCCTCATGCCGTTGCTGAGATTCTCAACGCAAACAGTCTTCTTGAAATTTAGTCGCGTCGCGTCCAGCAGCTTATCGATTGCTTCATCAGAAATCTCCAAGTTTTGGCAGCTGACGCGAGCCAGCTCAAGCGTCTGCAGTACAGTTAGCGAGTTACATAAGGAGTTCTCCTGCGGACACACGCTAACAATCTTGTGCAACTTAATTCTGTTGATTGGGTTGCTGACCAGAAGGCCGTCGACAGAAACGTGCCCCTCTGTTGGAACATCAGTGCCGCTTAATATATTCAATAACGTTGTCTTTCCTGAGCCATTGTGTCCAACGATTGCTGTGATTTGGTGCTCGTAGATGCAACCTACAATGTAAATGTAGTTTTAGAAGCTTTTTAAAATAATTATTACTAGTAAATTATTCACAATTGAACACAGATCTTGAAAAACCATAAATTGGGTTTAGACTGAAAATCAAGTTTTATCCTAATAAATGTGAGCAAAAAGTCATTAGTAGCAAGAGGGATTCCTGTGATTTCCCACCTGCTTCTTTTTCCTCAATATTTCTAATTTCTAATCAAGTTAAATTACTTGATGTCAACCATTACTTGGTTGTTCAGTGCGTATGGGGATCTGCCAGTGATCATTGGTAACTCTTTCAAGGTTCCATATAGCCTTAGGACTTGCTTTTGTTCATAGACTTCTGCGGGGGTCAAGGCTTCAGCGAACTTCAGCAGCTCCTTCCTCCTTTTGCTCCACAGTCGCACTGTGCTCTCCGTTCTATCAACAAACAGCTTCTCCTTTAAGCTTCCTTTCTCTAAAGCAGAGCAACAGAAGCGGTTAATCCTGGCATCAAGCCAGCCATTTTCAAGAGCCAGGTGTCTCAAAGACTACCTTGATCAGTTTTTTAGACTTCTCTTATCCTTGTCTTGTTCTGCTTCCGTTCTCTCACTTTGCTTTCCTTCGCTTCCTTTCCCTTTTACTTCTTCGTATCCATGGGGCACCATTGGTGTTTCCGGTCCAGGACCGCTCCCTTATATTCATCCCTTACATAAACAGAACTTACGTTTCACTTACCTGAAACGTTGTTTAGAGCTACTATTGTCTTGGATCTTTCTTTGCAAAAGCAGTGCGCTCTGTTTTTAAAGCGCTTGCTAGCCTGAATGATCTGGACAATTGGCCGCTGACCTTCAGCGATTGGCTCAATATTCGGCGAGTCGGTCAGAAAATCTTCGAGGTGCTCGGTGATAGGCTCTGTTGACTCTTGTACCCAGAATCGTCTGTCAAAGATGTAGCCACATTGCAGCCGGTATCCATTTCCCGAGGCCATCACAAAGTCTAAGTATACGGTTGCACCAACGACTAGCGCCGGAAACAGGATGCTTACAGCCAACACCCAGTTGTGATAGACTGTCACGCTGTCAGCGATAGTAGAAGACATTAAGTGGGCGGTCAAAAACTCGCCAAAGTGTCCCATCGGTCCTAGCAGTAGCAGCAGGAGGACCTTGGGCCAAAGTCCCACAGAGTGAGACAGCAGGTAGTTAATTATTACTATAACGCAGGAGAATATTGCAATCAGTGCCAGCACTAGGCCGATATTAAATAAGCTGTATAGCAGTACGCTCAGCAGGAATCCCAATGCGGCAATACAGAACAACTGCGCCATCGTCACAAAAAATATAGCGATCATTGAGTTAGGCCGATAGAAATTCGGACAATGCGCAGTGAAGGAGGTGACCATCAGCACAGCCGTTATCAGCGCTTCAGTCAAGGTAATCAACCACATGGCTGACCAAAACGCGTTTACGGATAGGCCTTTTTGAAACATGATCCGTAGAAAGCCGTTCTTTTTCAAGTCCGCAATGCACCTGATTGTGCTCAAAAGGAAGTAGAGAAACCCCGAGCAGATGAGCAGCATAGATTGGAAAAGTGCCGTCAATTCAATGACGCCCTTGAAGTTGCCGTGCTTTCCACAAAAAGTGTTTGAGGGCTGTCTAATCCACTTATTGTCTGCCGCCTTGATGCTGAAAAACTCCGCCCTGCCAAACGTGTAGCCCGAATGGTGCAGCTTCGGCTTCAGTGAGGTCGCCACCAGGTGATTAAGGAACGGGCATTGAAGCTCGGCTCCCCGAGACACCTGACATCTGACGGTTGGAAGCGTATTGCCAGTGCCGTAGTCTATGTAGGACGTGTGCCTATTGGTGTAACTTCTGCCGTATTGCAGCCGAAATGCCGTCTCAGAGCAGCGGCTCCGAGTCTCGCACGACACGAGCATCTGCTCGACTCTGCTGCGCGCAATTACCTCCCTGTAAATAATGGCATCCATTAGGGCCCTTGCCGATTCCGGATGCGAGTACTTGTCTACTAAGAGTAAACTGTTTGCCGCAAACTCGTTGGCTGTCATGTAGGAGACAATCTGGGCTCCGATGCCCATCCAGTTGGTAATTATCGAGAACAGAAAAATATTTGACACGGAAGCTAGGCACACCAGCAGGATCCAAGGTAGATGGCTCAATTTTAGTCTCAGCAGGAGAAGGAGCAGGTACAGAAATTGATTTTTCATCGCAATTTCTTGGCGTGCACACTTAAATGGTAAGCCTGGGGTGAAACGAGATTTGTGGCTCTCTACGAGTACGAGATCGCATTCAAGAAATACTTCGAGCCGCTAATTCCTACGTTGTCTGAAGACCGACTTTGAACTTACACTTGAATAGTTGAAAAGTCAATATATTAGGAAAGTTATTTTCATACAATTCAGTTACAACTAGTAATTAGACTTGAAAGCATTATGATAGTGTATATTGTAGTATGACTGGTATCAGAATTGATTCTAGAAAGCCATCTTTCTGAATTCTGTGTCTATCTACCTTGAACCCATGTCCATATGGCTATAAAAACCAAACCAAAGCATTGAGGCAAATCGTCTCACCTGTTGCACGTTAATTCTTCGGCGCTAAGAAACAAATTGCTAAGCTCATAGCTTCGTTGGTTTTTTGAGCAGTATTTCTGTTTCCGAAAGATTTTTTTAAAACTGATTGTCCAAATAAAGAAGTGGATTCCTGCGATTGGGGCCACATGTAGTTAGAAAAGATGATTATTAATAAGACTCTGAGCCATAGATTTTTTTAGCATGGAACTTCTATTTTTAGTGTTTTGATTGACGGTTATAAAAATCATTTTTTAGCATTTTTGCTTTATTGTTAATAAATATTGCAAACATATTCAGTTTAGTCGAAAATTTTGCAGCCTTCAATTCATTTACACGTTTATTGATTGCTTCTAATCATAATTAACCGCTAGTATTTTGATACGATTCTCTAGTCGTAATTGGATGACATGACACCGTTATGGATTGAGAAAAGTCTATCGGGGCAACTTGAAACTAGACATGATTGCTACATCTGAAAAGAACTTTTATTACAGAGAAATGATCCATAGCAGTTAGCAAAGTGATGAAATGAAAAGATGACTAAGAATATTATCTACAATAGAAAACTGCTCTGCACTTTCGTAAACTCCTGGTCAAATTTCATTTCATCAGCTAAAAACTTGGCGCTCCTTGCTTCGAAATTCAGCCATTAGCCTTTTCCCAATCAGCTTTTTCAGCCTGGAACCGTCCTTTCGATCTTTCACTGCGGTCATGGCTTTGCACTCGTTCGGATAAAAGTGGCACTTTTTATAGTGCTCATTGACCCCGATGTCCACAGCCACGTGGTAGATGCTCATCCTCGTGTTCGGCTTGGGGGCGTCCTCCCAGCTGAAGTGATTTTGCAGCGCCACGACGCAGCAGGATCTGTGGATTGACTTTGCCGAATAGCCAATCTGGCTCTCCTCTTTCGTTCGGTAGGGATGTCGCAGCATGTGCATCCTGGAATCCACTGTCGAGTCCTCCCCGAGCTCGTTGAAGTGGTACCAGTTTCTGAAGGCGAACGAGCTGGTGCTGACCTTCTCCAAGGCTGCCAGCATGGAGGGATAGTCGGGGTGCTGCTGCGGCACGATGATCTCGTCTAGGTCGAACACTGCCGTGTACTTGTAACCGCCGAGGTTCTGAAAATGCACATTCAAGTTTTGTTTTGCGGACAAGTTCATGGCCTCTGTCGCCAGTCTCCGGTACCTTTTGCACGTACATTTAGTTTGTGTACTGGGGCAAATTTGGAGTTGGTAGTTTTTCCGATTAGTGCGTTTTCGTATCTCACTACTGGCAGGTTTCAGTGGCCATATTTTCAATCTTAATTGTATTGTATAATTTCGGAATCACAAAGTCTACAAACCAGTGAAGCTAGTTAACAGTGGGCCCGAAACTCACGAGGTATCAATAAATATACCCAGGAGGGTTGCAGACACTGGCACAACTCCTTCGGCGAAATCGGCCCACAATCTGAGGCTACTCTACTCTACAACCTGTGAACAAGCCCCAGATGCATGGGTGGCCGCGCATTCAAAAAATCCAAACCTAAAGAGTGAAACTCTGATCTTTATTCTAAAGAATCCTCACCTCGTAGAGGCACTGGTTGATGGCGGGAGACATCAGCAGCAGCTTTAAATCGCTGTCCGCCGGATCGCAAAACGGGCAGCCGATTTTTCTCACGTTCAAAAAGCCTTCGGCGCTGTAAGACTGGGCCACGGCTTCAAAGTTTTTGTTCAATACATGATAGAAATGCAGTTCGACTTTGTCCATTTTGAGTAGGCGCTGGGCTTCCAGCCATTCAATCAGCCGGTGCTCGTTTGGATTGCCAAACGTCACGGACACGCAGTTGATGATTTGTTGCTGATCAGCTGGCTGCTTTCCCAGAGACAGCGGATTGTGTCTGACCCGCAGCACCTGCGATCGCTGAGCGGCGTCTCCAGTCTGAACAAAGACAAAGGTGGCAGATCTGGTGTCATTACCGATTGGACAGGACAGCACGAACTCCTTATAGTAGTGATTGTTGTACCCCATGCCAGCTCCGATTGCCGACTTTCTGGCAACCGTGCTAAACGACATGCGGCCGGACTCGTGCAGAAACTGGCAAATAAAGTCACTCTCATAGGCTTTGATATCCAGCACGGCTACGATGCGGACGTATTTTCGATTTCCAAGCGTAGCTCGGGTGTCAAAGTAGGCGCTGAACACGTGCTGCCCGATGGCGGCCAGATCGTCCTGGTCCGGTCGCAGCTGTTCAGCGATTCTCCGTGAGAGTTCCAGATCGACCACCCGCGGCTCGGTTCGCCGGGTCAGTTTGAGCGCGGAGAACAGAATTATGACGAGCAGCATGCAGCCGACGGCAGCGACAAACGTTGCTCGTCTAGTGAGCCTGTGCAACACCTGGCAGCCCAGCGACTGTGTTGAGGCGAACGTTGGGATTGATTTGTTGAGCATTACTCCAGGAAAGATTAACGCTTTTTTATTCACACCAGTTTAGTAGTCTGCTCAAGCGTTGGTGCTCGTAGCTATAAAAAATACGTATTCAATAAAAAGTTGGATGTCTTCAATACGTATTTTTTGGTCATAGGAACGCCCCTGAGACGCATCCAATGCATTTATTGTACTTTTTGGTCATAGGAACGCCCCTGAGACGCATCCAATGCATTTATTGTACTTTTTGGTCATAGGAACGCCCCTGAGACGCATCCAATGCATTTATTGTACTTTTTGGTCATAGGAACGCCCCTGAGACGCATCCAATGCATTTATTGTACTTTTTGGTCATAGGAACGCCCCTGAGACGCATCCAATGCATTTATTATACTCTAAGAAGCTGGTTTCTACAAAAATGGTGAATAAGTATTGATTCTATTATTATTTTATATTTATGCATCATTTTTGTAGAAACCAGCTTCTTGGAGGATCATGAATGCATCGGATGCGTCTCAAGGGCGTTCCTACGACCTAAAATAGCTCGTACGTGTTGAAAACGTCCAGGTTTCTATTGGATACGTAAATTTTGTTACGCGAAAGCTCTTGAACTGAAGTATCCAATACAGTCTTATAGCTCGTAGATAACATCTGAAAGAGTATCTTGATGAAATTTTCTGTCATAGCGACTCATAATGATGACGCTAGACAGGTGACCAAAAGACAGGTGACGCTCACCAATATACAGTGACGCTCACCAATATACAGTGACGCTCACCAATATACAGTGACGCTCACCATTAGACAGGTGACGCTCACCAATATACAGTGACGCTCACCAATATACAGTGGCGCTCACCAATATACAGGTGACGCTCACCAATATACAGTGACGCTCACCAATATACAGTGACGCTCACCAATATACAGTGACGCTCACCAATGTACAGTGACGCTCACCAATATACAGTGACGCTCACCAATGTACAGTGACGCTCACCAATATACAGTGACGCTCACCAATATACAGTGACGCTCACCAATATACAGTGACGCTCACCAATGTACAGTGACGCTCACCAATATACAGTGACGCTCACCAATATACAGTGACGCTCACCAATATACAGTGACGCTCACCAATATACAGTGACGCTCACCAATATACAGTGACGCTCACCAATATACAGTGACGCTCAACAATATACAGTGACGCTCACCAATAGACAGGTGACGCTCACCAAGAGACAGTGAGGCTCACCAATATACAGTGACGCTCACCAATGTACAGTGACGCTCACCAATATACAGTGACGCTCACCAATGTACAGTGACGCTCACCAATATACAGTGACGCTCACCAATATACAGTGACGCTCACCAATATACAGTGACGCTCACCAATAGACAGTGACGCTCACCAATATACAGTGACGCTCACCAATATACAGTGACGCTCACCAATATACAGTGACGCTCACCAATATACAGTGACGCTCACCAATATACAGTGACGCTCACCAATATACAGTGACGCTCACCAATATACAGTGACGCTCACCAATAGACAGGTGACGCTCACCAATATACAGTGACGCTCACCAATAGACAGGTGACGCTCACCAATATACAGTGACGCTCACCAATATACAGTGACGCTCACCAATAGACAGGTGACGCTCACCAATATACAGGTGACGCTCACCAATATACAGTGACGCTCACCAATATAGTGACGCTCACCAATAGACAGTGAGGCTCACCAAGAGACAGTGAGGCTCACCAAGAGACAGTGAGGCTCACCAAGAGACAGTGAGGCTCACCAAGAGACAGTGAGGCTCACCAAGAGACAGTGAGGCTCACCAAGAGACAAGGCATGGTTAAAACACAACGAAAGTACACAATTGCAGTAGTAACTTACCATTCTTGTTTCAACTGACTTCTATATTCACAGCTTTATTAGTCAAGTATCGCCGCAGACTTTGAATACATTACGGCGCACATAAATAAGCTTAAACTCAAAATATTTCTTGCAGACAGGTTTAGCAACACTCGGCTGCCGCTGCATGACCCTATAAATTCTGCCGAAGCCACCATCTCAGATTCTCAGTTCGCCGTGCTGATAAGAACAGAAGACCAGCTGTACAACCGTTATCTATGTGAGCATATTTAGACCACGCAGAGGTGCTCGGTTTATCGCTTCGAGAACTCTCTCAGAGTCGACTGCAAGCAAGCATGCAATCTGATTGAGCAGAAGTCTACGAGTATTTTTACACACGCCGGGTACAACAGTAGTTGAATCGAAAAGTTAAGGTAATCAATTTATTTGATTGTGGAATTTTGCACTTGCATATTTGACGGATCAGGGCAAATTGATTGAGGATTTTAAGGGTTTCGCATTCCGGATTAGCGATACTATGATACAAGGAAAAACAGGGGACAAAAAGAGGATTAATTAACATTATTAAGAGTCTGTAGAGCTCTCAGTTTGACTCCGAGCCCTCTCCGTCGCTCTCAGCAGCCTTCATTTCGTCAGCTTCGGCTTGATCAGCAAGAGCCAAGTCCGCTGCCGAGGTCGCCAGTGAGATGCCCGTCGGCTCGCGCTGGATGACTCGACTGGATCCTGGGGGTCGCTTAGCAACCAGCTGGGTGCGCGACGGCCTGCCGGTTTGATGCGTTTTTTGTAGAAATTGCATTGAGCTCGAGATTTTCGGCTTAGATTTCACAGGCAACTGGGGATCTGGGAGGCTGCTGGTCAAAATTTGGGGACCTGGGAGGTTGGAGGTCAGAATCTGGGAATCGGGAGGGTGCCAGTCAGAATCTGGGAATCTGGGAGGGTGTCAGTCAGAATCTGGGGACCTGGGAGGTTGGAAGTCAGAATCTGGGGATCTGGGAGGGTGCCAGTCAGAATCTGGGGATCTGGGAGGGTGCCAGTCAGAATCTTAGGATCTGGGAGGGTGCCAGTCAGAATCTTAGGATCTGGGAGGGTGCCAGTCAGAATCTGGGGATCTGGGAGGGTGCCAGTCAGAATCTGGGAATCTGGGAGGGCGCCAGTCAGAATCTGGGGATCTGGGAGGGCGCCAGTCAGAATCTGGGGATCTGGGAGGGTGCCAGTCAGAATCTTAGGATCTGGGAGGGTGCCAGTCAGAATCTGGGGATCTGGGAGGGTGCCAGTCAGAATCTGGGAATCTGGGAGGGCGCCAGTCAGAATCTGGGGATCTGGGAGGGTGCCAGTCAGAATCTGGGAATCTGGGAGGGCGCCAGTCAGAATCTGGGGATCTGGGAGGGCGCCAGTCAGAATCTGGGAATCTGGGAGGGTGCCAGTCAGAATCTGGGGATCTGGGAGGGTGCCAGTCAGAATCTGGGGATCTGGGAGGGTGCCAGTCAGAATCTGGGGATCTGGGAGGTTGGAAGTCAGAATCTGGGGATCTGGGAGGGTGCCAGTCAGAATCTTAGGATCTGGGAGGGTGCCAGTCAGAATCTGGGGATCTGGGAGGGTGCCAGTCAGAATCTGGGGATCTGGAAGGGTGCCAGTCAGAATCTGGGGATCTGGGAGGGTGGCAGTCAGAATCTGGGGATCTGGAAGGGTGGCAGTCAGAATCTGGGGATCTGGAAGGGTGGCAGTCAGAATCTGGGGATCTGGGAGGGTGCCAGTCAGAATCTGGGGATCTGGGAGGGTGCCAGTCAGAATCTGGGGATCTGGGAGGGTGCCAGTCAGAATCTGGGGATCTGGGAGGGTGCCAGTCAGAATCTGGGGATCTGGGAGGGTGGCAGTTAGAATCTGGGATCTGGGAGGGTGCCAGTCAGAATCTGGGGATCTGGGAGGGTGCCAGTCAGAATCTGGGGATCTGGGAGGGTGCCAGTCAGAATCTGGGATCTGGGAGGTTGGCAGTCAGCTTCACCCGATCCGCGGCAGAAGGCGCTGTCGCTCCGCCCATTCCTCTGCCAGCCTGGGATCCGCCCGGCCGCAGTCGGCGAATTCGCCGCCGCCGAGCACCGCCGCCATCAGGTCGGGCAATCGGCGCGCCAGAGTCACCAGCTGGCGCCGACCTGTCGGACTGCGCGACAGCAGCGCCAAAGCGGCGCCGGCGCGACCCCGCACAGCTGACGGCGAGTCCGGCGCAGCTGCCAGGCGGGCCAGGCCGGACACGGCGCCACCGGCAATCAGCGCGTCCGGGATGCCGTCACGAGCGCCGGCCAAGCGGGCGATCAACTCGCAGACGCGGCACTGGAGTCGCCTGAGCTGCAGCTGCTGCTCACCAGGCGGCTCAACTCGGCAGCAGCGCAGCAGCAGCTCGGAGAGGGTCTGCAGGCCGCGGCCCGCCACGGCTGTCGCATCTGGTGGCGGAGGCGCGCACTGAGGGTCCGACTGCATCAGACGGCTGAGCACCACCGACTGCGGGGGTGGTGAGGATTGCTAATCTGGCCAACATCACTAATGAAGGAATAGAATGGATTGCTAATCTAGCCAGCATCACTGATGAAGGAATAGAATGGATTGCTAATCTAGCCAGCATCACTGATGAAGGAATAGAATGGATTGCTAATCTGGCCAACATCACTAATGAAGGAATAGAATGGATTGCTAATCTGGCCAGCATCACTGATGAAGGAATAGAATGGATTGCTAAACTAGCCAGCATCACTGATGAAGGAATAGAATGGATTGCTAATCTAGCCAGCATCACTGATGAAGGAATAGAATGGATTGCTAATCTAGCCAGCATCACTGGTGAAGGAATAGAATGGATTGCTAATCTAGCCAGCATCACTGGTGAAGGAATAGAATGGATTGCTAATCTAGCCAGCATCACTGATGAAGGAATACAATGGATTGCTAATCTAGCCAGCATCACTGAAATCAATCGGACCTGATACGCCGCCGTCGCCCGTTCGACCTCGTCCGGGTGTCGTCGCGCGCGGATCAGGAGGGCTTCCCGCGCAGCGGCGCCAACGCATCCGGCGTCACGAATTCTGCGCCGCTGCCGCGAGCCGCCAGTGGCCAGCGCCGTCAGCACCGACGCAGCCAGACGTCGAAGTTCCCACGGCGTCAGCTGCTTCTCCGCAAAGCCGACTGGGTCGTCGCTGTCATCGTCGACTTCCTCCTGACGAACTGGATGTCGATCGTCGCCCAGCTTGGCCAGCAGCTCGGCGTAGAGGTCGTTGAAGCCCGGGCAGGCGTCCAGAGCGGCCTCCGCTGTTGGGTTGTCGTGCACCGCGGCGGCTGCGGCTCTGGCGGCCAGCAGGCGCAGCCTCGGCTCGGCTTGGGTCACCGGCGCCGAGGCCAACCAGGCCAGCGCTCGGAGTCCGCTGCTGCCGGCTGCCGCTGCCGCCTCTGTCGAGGCGGAGGATGCGGCCAACGTCGACGAGGATAATGACGACGACGACGACGACAATACCGTGAAGTCGCCGCCGAGGCCGGTCAGCAGGAGGCTCTGCACCCGACGGTCAGGCCAGTCGCCGACGCCTGCAGCCAGACGGCGCATCGCAACGGCGGCAAGGGCCGCCACCGCGGGACGGTCGGAGCGGAGCAGCCGCAGTAGGGCCGGCAGGCCGCGGCTGTCGATGATGCGGTCGCGCTGCGATTTCGAGCCTTCGGCCAGGACGCCCAGGCCGTCGGCGGCGATGAGTTGCAGATGCTCCTCACTGGTCTGTCGATGATGATGATGATTATGGTGGTGATGATGATGATGATGATGATGATAATGGTAGTGATGATGATGGTGTTGATGATGATGATGATGATGATGGTGATGATGATGATAATGATGATGGTGATGATAGTGATGATGATGATAATGATGATGATGATGATGATGATGATGATGATGATGATGATGATGATGATGATGATGATGATGATGATGATGATGATGATGATGATGATGATGATGATGATGATGATGATGATGATGATGATGATGATGATGATGATGATGATAATGGTAGTGATGATGATGATGATGATAATGGTAGTGATGATGATGATGATGATAATGATAGTGATGATGATGATGATGATAATGGTAGTGATGATGATGATGATGATGATGATGATGATGATGGTGAGGATGATGATGATGATGATGGTGATGATGGTGATGATGGTGATGATGATGATGATGATGATGATGATATAGGTACATGAATATTCCAGCCCACCCACCGCCTGGTCGCTCCTGTTGTACTCATCGGGCATCCGGTCTGACAGCAGGCGAAGCGTAGCCGCTACTGCGGCCTTTCGTTTCGCCGCTGCTGCAGCAGCTTCTGGGGTCCCTGACGCGGCATCAGCATCCGCCGCTCTCGCCTCCTCCATCAGCAGGTAAATGGGCTGGTGCTTCACCTGCGATAAAAAGTTTATCAAGTGGACAGTTCGAATTTCCAGCTGGAGTCTCCCACAGACTGGCATCTCATTGACTCCCCCATTGAGCATTGGCATCTCATTGACCCCCCGTTGAGCATTGGCATCTCATTGACCCCCCCGTTGAGCATTGGCATCTCATTGACACCCCCATTGAGCATTGGCATCTCATTGACTCCCCACTGAGCATTGGCATCTCATTGACCCCCCATTGAGCATTGGCATCTCATTGACCCCCCATCAGCAATGACACCTTGTCGTCTGGAATTATTATGAATTGGAATCATAAAAGATATTCTAGTAAAATTTTACATGCAGAATTTCAGACGCTGTAAAGCGTTTTGCCAACTGAGTAGTATAATTTGAACGCGCGCACCTGCAGGAAATCCAGCATCAGATCGACCCCAATCGCTGTTGCCGCGTCTTTGCGCCGTTCCAAATCAGCGCCCGCTATCGCCCAGATAGCACGTGCGCTCAGCGCCTGTAGGTCGCGAGTTCGAGCCCGCCTCAGATGGGCCAACAAAGGCCGGACAGCGCCATCGGCTGTCAGCGAGTGCTGCGCCTCAGGGCTGCCGCTGGCCAGAAGGCGGACCGCCGTGATGGCGGCCTGCTGCAGCTCCGGCTGCTTGGCCCGGCACAGAAACACCAGGCTGGGACCGCAGCCCGACTGCACCAGGCGGCTCTGGTTGGCTGCGGTGGGGATGCTGTCTGTCTGTCTGTCTGTCTGTCTGTCTGTCTGTCTGTCTGTCTGTCTGTCTGCCTGTCTGTCTGTCTGTCTGTCTGTCTGTCTGCCTGTCTGTCTGTCTGTCTGTCTGTCTGTCTGTCTTAGTGTCTGTCTGTCTTAGTGTCTGTCTGTCTGTCTGTCTGTCTGTCTGTCTGTCTGTCTGTCTGTCTGTCTGTCTGTCTGTCTGTCTGTCTTAGTGTCTGTCTGTCTGTCTGTCTTAGTGTCTGTCTGTCTGTCTGTCTGTCTGTCTGCCTGTCTGTTTGTCTGTCTGTCTGTCTGTCTGTCTGTCTGTCTGTCTGTCTGTCTGTCTGTCTTAGTGTCTGTCTGTCTGTCTGTCTGTCTGTCTGTCTGTCTGTCTATCTGTCTGTCTGTCTCTCTGTCTGTCTCTCTATCTTAGTGTCTGTCTGTCTGTCTGTCTGTCTTAGTGTCTGTCTGTCTGTCTGTCTGTCTGTCTGTCTGTCTGTCTGTCTGTCTGTCTGTCTTCTGTCTGTACAATTGCTCACCCGAATGCCCATCGGCCAGCACCGCCACCACGTGAGTCAGCGCCCTCAGGAGGCCCTTATGCAGGCAGGGCGCGCCATCCGGGCCGATGAACAGCTGGGAAAGGCAGCGGACGGCGCCGGGTTCGCGACCGATGACCGACTTTTGATCCGGGACGGTCTGAGCAGGAGGTGAGATGCATTATAAATCAGCTATTTTGGTTCTGATTAACTTGGCTATCTTGGATTAGGAGCGCCTCTTTGATCAAATTCTTCATCAGAGTAAAGCATTTGGAGCATGAGTAGACCAGTCAGAGCGTGAGTAGATAGATCAGTCAGAGAGTGAGTAGATCAGTCAGAGCGTGAGTAGATCAGTCAGAGAGTGAGTAGATCAGTCAGAGCGTGAGTAGATCAGTCGGAGCGTGAGTAGATCAGTCAGAGCGTGAGTAGATCAACCAGAGCGTGAGTAGATCAACCAGATCGTGAGTAGATCAGTCAGAGCGTGAGTAGATCAGTCAGAGCGTGAGTAGATCAGTCAGAGCGTGAGTAGATCAGTCAGAGCGTGAGTAGATCAGTCAGAGCGTGAGTAGATCAGTCAGAGCGTGAGTAGATCAGTCAGAGCGTGAGTAGACCAGTCAGAGCGTGAGTAGACCAGTCAGAGCGTGAGTAGACCAGTCAGAGCGTGAGTAGACCAGTCAGAGCGTGAGTAGATCAACCAGAGCTTGATTAGATCAGTCAGAGCGTGAGTAGATCAGTCAGAGCTTGAGTAGATCAGTCAGAGCGTGAGTAGATCAGTCAGAGCTTGAGTAGATCAGTCAGAGCGTGAGTAGATCAGTCAGAGCGAGAGTAGACCAGACAGAGCGTGAGTAGATCAACCAGAGCGTGAGTAGATCAGTCAGAGCGTGAGTAGATCAGTCAGAGCGAGAGTAGATCAGTCAGAGCGTGAGTAGACCAGTCAGAGCGAGAGTAGATCAGTCAGAGCGTGAGTAGATCAACCAGAGCGTGAGTAGATCAGTCAGAGCGTGAGTAGACCAGTCAGAGCGTGAGTAGATCAGTCAGAGCGAAATTAGATCAGTCAGAGCTTGAGTAGACCAGACAGAGCGTGAGTAGATCAGTCAGAGCGTGAGTAGATCAGTCAGAGCGTGAGTAGACCAGTCAGGGCGTGAGTAGATCAGTCAGAGCGTGAGTAGATCAGTCAGAGCGTGAGTAGATCAGTCAGAGCGTGAGTAGATCAGTCAGAGAGAGAGTAGATCAGTCAGAGCGAGAGTAGATCATAGAAATTTGCTCACTGTAGAAAAGTTAATGCCGCGATATGGTGCTAGGCAGGCATGAAGAATATCTCAAAGGCCGCTTGCACTTAGCAGGGCCGGCTTATATTTGGCTATGACTAATTGCGTAATACGAGCTAAATCAATTATTGAAGTGAGTGGTTGGCTGTACGTACTTGTACGGGGCAGTGATAGCGCCGGACCAAGTGAGCGAGGGAGAGAGAGAGGGAGGCAGATGTACACTGCCCCACATTTCTCCCCAAACGGAAAAGAAACGCCGTTTCTGCTTGAACGACGAAAAAGAGAAATTCGAAAAAATTGCAATGCCGAAGTAAGTACGAGCGAAAAAAAGCTGTGGATAGTAAAAATGCAGCAAACACATAGCATTAAAAAATGCGCGAATATTAGTCTTGGGACGCGTTGAGACAAAAAAAGATATTCGTAATGGGGACATTAAAACAAAAATATTGAACTGACGACGAATTCGCAAAGAAAAACGATTGGCAGCGGCGACAGTTAATGATATTAGACAGTCAGTTCCTTTTAAATCACAGTTTGTAGTTAATCACTGCGTCTCGCGCTCTTCTCGGGTGTCTGCGCATTGCGATTGACTCGCCGCCGTCTGCTTCAGCGGGACCCGCGCTGGCTGGCGGCTGGCCGGCCGCTGCTTCAGGCGGATGCAGCGGCTGTGAAACCGGCCGGATGTGCACCAGGTGACGCATGCACGACTGTCCTTGCCGTTGCAGAGTGAATGTGTCGCCTTTGACGGACTCGACCACCCAGGGTTCCAGTTCGAACGGGGTGTGCAGCTTGGACTTGTTCTGCCGTCGAAGGACTCGGTCACCCGGCCGGATGCTGTGCTGTCGAACCCGCTTGGTCTTGTCGAAGCCGGCCTTCATGTTGTCGTTGTAGCGGTTGTGCCGGTTCTTGATGTCACTGGTAGACCAGCTGGCTCGCCGTGATGGTCTGACTGATGGAATGACGTCGTTAACTCTGCGACCCATCAGAAGTTCAGCCGGCGCTTTGCCTGTGGCTCTGTGCGGCGTCACCCGGAATGCGAGGAGCCACTCATCCAGCGCCTCTTTCCAGCAGCGACCTTCAGCGATAGCGGCTCTGACAACTTTGTTCACTGAGCGATTGACACGTTCGGTGGCACCGTTGGCTTCAGGATGCAGCGGGCAGATGAGGCGGTGTTTGACGCCGAACGAGGTCAGGAAAGCGCGGAATTCGTGCGAGCTGAAAGGCGGCCCGTTGTCTGTGATCAGCTCCAGCGGGACCCCGTGGCGGGCGAAGAGCTGTCGTATGTGAGGAATAACTGTTGCTGCTGATGTTGAGCTGACGTAGTTGATTTCAGGATATTTAGAAAACAGGTCCGTCGTGACGAGAAGCATCTGTCCTTGGATGGGCCCATAGAAGTCCATTCCTAGCAGGAGCCAGGCCCCATCCGGGATCTTTGTAGGCCTCAGCGGCGCATGGTAGGTAGCGTGGGATGTGGCCTGACATGGCAGACAAGCTTGAACGAATGCCTCGCAGTCGGCTCGAACCCCTGGCCACCACACCTTGGTCTGCAGCCGCTGGAGTGTCCGCTCGGCGCTGAGATGTCCAGTGTGTGCCAGTGCTAAGACCCGCCGCCGCAGCGATGAAGGCACGACGATCAAGTCACCGCGGAGTAGAACTCCATCGCTTTCTGATAGCTCGTGCTCGATTCCTTTGAAGGTTCGCTGTGTACTGCTGTGCTGGTTCCAATGCTGCGTCTTGATGCCGGTGATGGCAGCCTGGATGTCCATGTCGCTTCCGGTAGCTGTTTTGAAGTCTTCTAGAGATAGACCGCGGGGGACAGCACTTTTGACCACTGCGTTGATGTAGGCGGCGTCCAGAGTTTCACCGATAGCACGAGACAGATCTGTTGGCATCGGCTGTCGGCTTAGAAGGTCCGACGGGTTCGATGCGCCGGGCCGGTATTCGAGCTTGAACTGAAGATGTTGGATGCGGAGCGCCATTCGCTCAATTCTCGGCGGCGGCCGTGAACCCGGCTTAAAAAGCGGGATCAGAGGCTTGTGATCTGTGACGATGGTAAAATTCGAATTGCCAGCCAAGTAGAAGTCGAACTTAAGGCAGCCGAATTTTACGGCCAAAGCCTCGCGCTCTATTTGTGAGTAGCGCTGCTCAACTGGAGTCAGAGTTCGACTGGCGTAGGCGACGGGCCTGACGGTGCCATTCGGTTGCTTCTGGCTGAGAATTGCGCCCAGTCCGATTGGTGAAGCATCGACGACAAGTTCTGTGGACCGATTGCAATCAAAGAAGGCCAGCGTTTCTGGCTTGCTGATAGCGCTTTTCAACGCGTTGAAGGCATCTGCATGCTGAGTCGTCCATTCCCAGCGCTTGCACTTCTTGGTTAGCTCGCGCAGTGGGGCTGTCAGGTCGGCGAAGCTCGGGATGAACTTTGACAAATAATTCGCCAGTCCCAGGAAGGACCGAGTCTCGGATGCGTTGGTTGGTCGAAAATCCTGGACTGCTTGGATTTTCTCAGCTGGCGCCGAAATGCCCTTGGCCGATAATGTAACGCCGAGGAAGCTGATGGAACTTTTGGCGAACTTGCATTTTTCCGGGTTGACCGTGAGTCCACACTCTGAGAGCCTAGTGAGGCAGTCGTCAAGGCGCTGATTGTGCTGCTGCATACTGTCCGCATATATGATGACGTCATCATGGATCCACCGGACTCCGGGGAGGCCGCTGAGCACTCCTGACATGATCCGCTGCAAGATTTCAGAGGCACTTGTAAACCCCATGCTCAGTCGCTTTAGCCGCATCAATCCGATGGGGGTGCTGAATGTGAACAAGTGTCGGCTTTCTTCATCCACCGGTATTTGGTAGAATGCTTTGCAGATGTCCAGCTCGCTGAATAGGGTTGCTCCGGCCATCTCTTCTGTGACCTCGTCCAAGGTGGGTATGGCTTGCTTTTCCGGGATCACAAATTTGTTGAGGTCTCGAAGGTCTTGGCATATTCTGACGCCTCCAGACGACTTCGGTACAACGACCATGCGAGACACCCACGGTGTGGGACCGGTTACCGGCTCGATGACGTCCAAGTCCAGTAAGCAGCTCTTTTTCCACTGCTGTCTTTAGGTGGACCGGAACTCGGGCTGGTGGATGGCAGACCGGGATGGCATCTTCTTGGAGTCGCACTGATACCTCGACGCCTTTGACGCAGCCGAGCCCTGTGAAGACATTCTTGTGCTTCTGCAAGACTGTCTTCAGTTGTGGATCATTCGGAAGGTTTGCTTCGACAGCGCTGACGTCGGCGAGCTGCTTCGGCCGGCGAATTTCGAGCAAACCGAGTTCAAAGGCGGCCTGGCGCCCGAGTAATGTGGCACCCCGCCCTTCCATCACGTAGAACGGCGTCTTGCAGCAGTTCTTGCCCACGGTGATTACAAGATGCGACATTCCTTTGATGTTGAGCGGGACAGATGCGCCTTACGCCTTGATGACGCGGTTGGTATGGAGAAGTTGCACTCCGTGGAGCTTCTTGAATGTCTCATCGCTCATGATGTTGCAGCTGGCCCCGCTGTCTACCATCATATCTAGAGGCTCACCTCCAACCAGGAGTCGCACTGTCACATCTTCTGGGTACTGCACCCGGTCAGCGGGCAGAGTGAAGACGTCCTCAGTAATGCTCTCGTCGGTGTAGAGAATTTGTGCTTCTTCAGTTGAAACAGAGTTCACTTTCGAATATCGAGCCGCGCCTGCGTTGCCCCGACGGCACGCCTTTGCCAAATGGTTCGGTTTTCCGCAGTTGCTGCAAGTTTTGCCTCTAGCAGCTTCACAGTTGCTGTGGCCGGATTCGCCGCATCTGTAGCAGGTGAGGGATTGACTTGTTGATTGTGGTGGGCGGTCCAAATGACTTCTTCTGTTTGGCTGTTGTTGCCGATGCCGTTGCCGTTGCGTGGTGCCTTGCTGGCTGATAGCAGCGACGGTCGAGTCCTTCGATTGCTCGATTGCGGTTGCTTGCGCTTCTGAAGCTTCGTGGGCTCTCGCACACTTGAGAGCGTCGCTGAGCGAAATGTCAGATTCTCGCAGTAGTCGGCGACGAAGTGCGTCAGAGAGGCAGGTGGCGACCAACTGATCACGAATGATGGAATCTCGAAGTTCTCCGAAGTCGCAGGTGTCAGCGGATGCTTTCATCCGAGCGTACCAGTTGTCTATGGTACATCTGCCCCACACTGCCCCACACTCACCTCGGCCAGGCCCGCGACGGCTTCAAGCAGCTCAGCCAGCATGTCGGGCGGCGGCGGTGAAGGCGGCTCGCTGCCACTGTCGCGGTCCCCCAGCCGGGCCAGGCAGCGGCAGACGCTGACGCCGATGCCGATGCCGGCGCAGGCGGTTGCCAGCCGCGTCGAGCGAGTCGTCAACGCGCGCAGGCAGCGTCCGACAGCGCTGAGCAGCCGCCAGTGCGCGATGAGGAACTCCGGCGAGTCCGGCGAGGGCCGCGCCACCGACAGCAGCCGGTTGATGGCCGGCAGGACCTCCGGGGAGCTCAATAGGCCGGCCTCGACCTCCGGGCAACGGAGGCCGCTGGTCAACAGCTGGAGCGTCGCCTCGGCCGACCTTGGCGTGGCGCCTCGAGGAGCCACGGCGCTGCGCATCGCCGCTGCCGCCGTCGTCAAGAAGCCACCAGCGACGACTTCCGGCCAGCGTCGGCTGGCGTGGCCGTCCTGTCGGCCGTCGCGCAGGAGGCGCCGCAGACAGGCGGCTCCGGCCAGCACGTCCGCCTCCCCCGGCGACTTCAACAGGCGGAGCAGCTTCGGCCAGACGGTGGCGCCTCCGAGAAGCTTCAATAGGACGGCGACGGTCTCCGCGCGGCCGGCGCTGGCGGCCAGATCCACGGCGCCGGATCCCAGCGCCGAGGTGGCGTCCAGCCGGGCGCCGAGTTTCGCCAGCAGTCGCAGGACGTCGGTCTGGCCGCGGTCAGCCGCCACGAGCAGCGGGGTGAGCCGGTCGCGGTCTCTGGTAGTCAGCTCCAGCTGGCCGGGGTTGGCGACCGCGAACCGCTCCACCGAGGCCAGCAGGCCGCGCTCCGCCGCCCGGTGGATCGGCGCCCAGCCGTACTCGTCAAATTCGTTCATGGTGCTGTGGAATTCCTTGATGTTCTTCAGCGTGGTCAGGTTGAACAGGCTGTGCGAGTTGCGAGCCACCATCACCTGGGTGACTCTGCGGAGACCATGGGTGTTGCGTGCTTTGTGTACGAAGTCGCGAGCTCGATTCCTATATTCCAAATTAAACTATTCCTCTGAATGACTTCACCTGGTTCTCACCTGGGAGACATTACAGTTCCCACCTCACGGTTCAATGGCTCTATCCAATGACACAATAACCAGTCGACACATTCATGTACTTATATACACATTCATGTACTTATAGACACATGCATGTACCTATAGGCACATTCATGTACTTATATACACATTCATGTACTTATAGACACATGCATGTACCTATAGACACATTCATGTACTTATATACACATTCATGTACTTATAGACACACACATGTACCTATGGACACATAAATGTACCTATAAACACATACATATACCTATAGATATATTCATGTACTTATAGACACATTCATGTACCTATAGATATATTCATGTACTTATAGACACATTCATGTACCTATAGATATATTCATGTACTTATAGACACATTCATGTACCTATAGACTCATACATGTACCTATAGACACATTCATGTACTTATGGACACATAGACATACCTATAGATATATTCATGTACATATAGACACATACATATACCTATAGATATAACAATGTACATATAGACACATGCATGTACCTATAGACACATTCATGTACCTAAAGACAAGGCAGATACATCTAATAGCCAACCGAGTTCAACCTTAGCCCTAAAACTTTGTTTCCTGTTCTCAGGACTGGAACGGGCTCACCTTAGTCTGGTTTAGATAGATAGACCAGATACTTAGATACTTAGATAGATAGATAGATAGATAGACACAGACAGACCATTTTTAGTATATAGGATTTAAAATATAAAAAAATTCACATGAAGTTCTGAACTGATGCTCTGCAAGTCTATTCTATCTTAATAGCCATAACCTGCTTCCAGTCCTTAAATAGTATTTATCAGACTGTTTTGA
Source organism: Macrostomum lignano (assembly GCA_002269645.1). Classification (NCBI taxonomy): domain Eukaryota; kingdom Metazoa; phylum Platyhelminthes; family Macrostomidae; genus Macrostomum; species Macrostomum lignano. The sequence continues at coordinate 197,254 of NIVC01001257.1, forward strand.
CAAAGTTTATTAATTAAACCGCAATTCTCTCGGGTGGTGTAAAAGACTGCTCAACCAGAGTGATGTGATTGCCCTTAATTAATTAATTTGAGCTCTAGTTTATTGCCTACAAGTAAGGTGCCTTGTGGACAATGCTAGCTCAAAGGGCTTTTACAATGCAGACACTTTGGAGAGGATCACAGCTCCCAAGCCCACACACAACTTACGGACGTATCACACACACAAAAATGTAATGTCGAATGCTTGCTTGAACTGGTAGCTGGTCTGTCAGCATCTGTCTAGAGAGTCTGTCAGCATCTGTCAAGAAAGTCTGTCAGCATCTGTCAAGAGAATGTGTCAGCATCTGTTAAGAGAGTCTGTCAGCATCTGTCAGCATCTGTGTAGAGAATCTGTCAGCATCTGTTAAGAGAGTCTGTCAGCATCTGTCAGCATCTGTGTAGAGAATCTGTCAGCATCTGTTAAGAGAGTCTGTCAGCATCTGTCAGCATCTGTGTAGAGAATCTGTCAGCATCTGTCAGCATCTGTGTAGAGAATCTGTCAGCATCTGTCAGCATCTGCCAAGAGAGTCTGTCAGCATCTGTCAGCATCTGTGTAGAGAATCTGTCAGCATCTGTCAGCATCTGTCAGCATCTGTGTAGAGAATCTGTCAGCATCTGTCAGCATCTGTCAGCATCTGTGTAGAGAATCTGTCAGCATCTGTCAGCATCTGTCAGCATCTGTGTAGAGAATCTGTCAGCATCTGTCAGCATCTGTGTAGAGAATCTGTCAGCATCTGTCAGCATCTGCCAAGAGAGTCTGTCAGCATCTGTCAGCATCTGTGTAGAGAATCTGTCAGCATCTGTCAAGAGAATGTGTCAGCATCTGTGTAGAGAATCTGTCAGCATCTGTCAGCATCTGTGTAGAGAATCTGTCAGCATCTGTCAGCATCTGTCAGCATCTGTGTAGAGAATCTGTCAGCATCTGTCAGCATCTGCCAAGAGAGTCTGTCAGCATCTGTCAGCATCTGTCAAGAGAGTCTGTCAGCATCTGTCAGCATCTGCCAAGAGAGTCTGTCAGCATCTGTCAAGGGAATGTGTCAGCATCTGTCAGGAGAATCTGTCAGCATTTGTCAGCATCTGTCAAGAGAATGTGTCAGCATCTGTCAAGAGAATGTGTCAGCCTCTGTCAAGAGAATGTATCAGCATCTGTCAAGAGAATGTGTCAGCATCTGTCAGGAGAATCTGTCAGCATCTGTCAGCATCTGTCAGCATCTGTCAGAAGAATCTGTCAGCATCTGTCAGGAGAATCTGTCAGCATCTGTCAAGAGAGTCTGTCAGCATCTGTCAGAAGAATCTGTCAGCATCTGTCAGGAGAATCTGTCAGCATCTGTCAAGAGAGTCTGTCAGCATCTGTCAGAAGAATCTGTCAGCATCTGTCAGGAGAATCTGTCAGCATCTGTCAAGAGAGTCTGTCAGCATCTGTCAGAAGAATCTGTCAGCATCTGTCAGAAGAATCTGTCAGCATCTGTCAGAAGAATCTGTCAGCATCTGTTAAAAGAATCTGTCAGCATCTGTCAGAAGAATCTGTCAGCATCTGTTAAAAGAATCTGTCAGCATCTGTCAGGAGAATCTGTCAGCATCTGTCAGGAGAATCTGTCAGCATCTGTCAAGAGAGTCTGTCAGCATCTGTCAGAAGAATCTGTCAGCATCTGTCAGAAGAATCTGTCAGCATCTGTTAAAAGAATCTGTCAGCATCTGTTAAAAGAATCTGTCAGCATCTGTCAGAAGAATCTGTCAGCATCTGTTAAAAGAATCTGTCAGCATCTGTTAAAAGAATCTGTCAGCATCTGTCAGGAGAATCTGTCAGCATCTGTTAAAAGAATCTGTCAGCATCTGTCAGGAGAATCTGTCAGCATCTATTAAAAGAATCTGTCAGCATCTGTCAAGAGAGTCTGTCAGCATCTGTCAAGAGAGTCTGTCAGCATCTGTCAGAAGAATCTGTCAGCATCTGTTAAAAGAATCTGTCAGCATCTGTCAAGAGAATCTGTCAGCATCTGTCAAGAGAATCTGTCAGCATCTGTCAGCATCTGTCAGCATCTGTCAAGAGAATCTGTCAGCATCTGTCAAGAGAATCTGTCAGCATCTGTCAGCATCTGTCAGCATCTGTGTAGAGAATCTGTCAGAAACTCGCTGAGGCTTTTTGCATCAGAGCCGCCATGGTTAGGCCTATATGTAATGCTAAACTTCTGACTGGGTTTCAACCCTTCTAATTAAAGCAGATTGCTTCGACACATTTTTTGACACACAGTCGGCTAGCTGCATCCCACTCAAAATCTAGAAAAACGTCTTGGGATACAAGACACCTGCCACAAAAATTTTAATGAGCTTTGATTTAAAAAGCAGGCTGGCTTAGCGAGAGTTTGGGAATGGTGCCCAGGATGCAGATGGAATCGAGTGCCCTCACTGTATCGATGCTGCTGTGCTCAGTCCGCGGTCAGCTGCTCTGTCCGAGTCCGTTTAGCAGCTCGGCCAGAAAGTGTCTCTACAAGAACAATAACCAAAGCTACTCCTGGTGCGAGGCCAACCTGCAGTGCGCGGCGCTCGGGGGCGAGCTGGCGAACAGCCGCAGCTCCCTCAGTTACCGGAGCTACAGCCGGGGCCTGTGGGTCGGCGTCTCCGACCTCGCCGATGAGCGAAACACCTCCAAATCTGGCTGGCAGCGAGTCAACGACAACGGCATTCTGCCTCTCGATGCCTCGCTCTGGAGACACGACGATCCAAATAAGGAATTCGAAGACTGCCTTCTGCTGTTGGAACACACCTTCGCCAAAGGACTCGCTAACACTGTCTGCTCCAATGGAAGCTTCGGCTACCTGTGCGAGTTCCGGCCGGCGACTCGACCTGCCGCAAAGCTGCAGCCGGCCGCCTGGAGGCGAGTGGAGTTCAAGCGGACCAGCTACAAGCCGAGCACCGAGTACTGCTACAAAGACCTGACCGGGATGCCGAGCTCTGTGAGCTGCGTAGCGGCGGCTGGCCGAGACAAAAACTGCAGACGCGCGCTGTACAACAGGAGGTCGAAGCTGTGCCGCCTGCTGCTGTTCACCGACGCTCAGGTCGAGTCGGAGATCGAGAACTGCGAGGACTGGGCGAAGTTCAGCGTGACATGAGCGAGGACTGGGCGGAGTTCAGCGTGACGTGAGCGAGGACTGGGCGGAGTTCAGCGTGACGTGAGCGAGGACTGGGCGGAGTTCAGCGTGACGTGAGCGAGGACTGGGCGGAGTTCAACAAAAAAATACATTTCAACAACTGTTCTATTTGCTGAGATTTTGGCTTATGGTTTACCGTGAATTCAAGTCTCGCATCTTTAAAAAATATACCTGTGTAAGCAGCATGAATCTCTTTGAATTAAGAACTACAAGCGGAATCACGAGCGTGACTAAATGAGTAAAAAACTTGTTTCAATGGTACGCCCTACTCGCGAGCAAGCACGAGCGATGTCACTCACAGGCTCTTGAAGAGCTCCTTTCCAGCAAGGCGTCTCTTCTGCATCCTCAAACCGAAATGAAAGAAGTGCAGCCTCGGCACTGGGTAGTTCGTTTTTTCCAGAGGCGTTATGAGACAGGTAGACAGCTGTGACTCGTAGGCAGGTGGAGGGCCGCTACCGCCACAGCTCTACTTATTGTCTATTTTAGTCTGTTTAAATTGCATCTCAGAGCCAGGAAAACTTCTAGGGGAAAAATATAAGCAGGCCTCTTCTACCTGCCTTGCACTACCTCGCTAAACTACCCTGCATCAACTAAACAGCCTTTCCAGCTTCTCGGCAGGCAATTAGAACAATGGCCCGCCATCTGCCAGGCAGCTCTTGGGTTCTTCTCTTCCTTAGCAACCCCCATCTCAGCAGCTTAGGAGGCAAGCCAGTTGAAATATTGATGATGCCAGTGAGCGGCAACTATGACTGTCTTTCTGAATGAGCCATTCCTCTCAATGACTGCCCCGGCAGGACTCTGCAGCTATTGATTTTACTGTTCCTGGGGCAAGGAAATCTTAAGCCTCACTATTCTTCCGCAATTTTTACTTTCTAGAGATCGCTGCAGACTCTCAGAAATTTGATTTGCAATCGATGCAATTTATTAAATAAATTTTAGCAATCGTTGCGACTGTATTTAACCCAAAGACTACTCTAATAGAAGGACAGGAAACCTCGTTTCTATGTTTCCTGTACCTGAAAATCATAAAAATGCATGGCACAGCTCGATTTTTTGGTTTTATGAATCTATTTCATCATCTCTGTTACACATATTGTTACACAGTCAGCTAAGAATAATAAAATAGATCCATAAAACCAATGAGACGAGCCGTGCCATTTTAATTGTCCATACGGACATATACAATTGTAATGTACAATGAAAACATTGAATTCTACTTTTCCAAACGAAAAGCTTTATGAATATAGATAAAGCAATAGGAAAGGCACAGCACATCAAAAGATGAACTTTGGGTCTGCCTGCAATCAAAAGCAATAACTATTTTTGTGCCGAAAAAAATGAAAGCTTCCTATCTCCGTAGTGTATTTTCTATGCCTCCTGAAATTTTCTAAGAAACGAGTTTTCCGGTCATTCTACTTGAGTAGAACTTGATAACCATAGATCTGATAATCCTGTACGCTATAAAATATGCAAACTAAAATACAATATTTGTGAGCAATGCTTGTGTTCCCTAAAATCCAATCATCCATCGTCCTGCTCAACAGATTCGTCATCTATCGAACTCAGAGACCCGTCAGCGTTGCCAAACAACTGCCGGTTGTGCAGCAGAATCATCCGGCTGAACACCTGGTCCAGAGACATCTGATAGAACGAGAAGTACAGGATCCCGATCGCTGCCCGGGTCTCCGCCAGCCACATCAGCGCCAGCGACAGCCGGACAATGCTGAACATTGGGATGGAGAAGATCACCCTGTTGGCGAATTCTTCAATCACCGCGGTGTTGGGAAACTTCTTCGAGACAGCGTCGACTATGACGGCCCTCTTGGTGGCGACAACCGCGGCTGAGTTGCCTCGGTCGGTTCGGACGAGAACCTCCAACGTGTAGAACAGGCCGAACCTTGGAAAGGGCATGGATGAACTAAGTTGAGATGCTGGTTTTTAGGCTTAAGGAAGGATGGCTGCGGAGTTGAAATCGGCTACCCTCTCTTGTTCAAACTAAATGAGAATTCGGACAGGCTAGATTAGAATTCGGACAGGATAAATGAGAACTCGGACAGGCTAAATGAGAATTCGGACAAGATAAATGAGAATTCGGACAGGCTAGATTAGAATTCGGACAGGATAAATGAGAACTCGAACAGGCTAAATGAGAATTTGGACAAGATAAATGAGAATTCGGACAGGCTATATTAGAATTCGGACAGGATAAATGAGTATTCGGACAGTCTAAATTAGAACTCGGACAAGATAAATGAGAATTCGGACAGGCTAAACAAAAACTCGGACAGGATGAATGAGAATTCGAAAAGGCTAAATTAGAACTCGGACAAGATAAATGAGAATTCGGACAGGCTAAATAAGAACTCGGACAGGATAAATGAGAAGTCGGACGGGCTAAATAAGAACTCGGACAGGATAAATGAGAATTCGGACATGCTAAACAAAAACTCGGACAGGATAAATGAGAATTCGAAAAGGCTACATTAGAACTCGGACAAGATAAATGAGAATTCGGACATGCTAAACAAAAACTCGGACAGGATAAATGAGAATTCGGACAGGCTAAATTAGAACTCGGACAGGATAAATGAGAATTCTGAGGGCTAAATTAGAACTCGGACAGGATAAATGAGAATTCTGAGGGCTAAATTAGAACTCGGACAGGATAAATGAGAATTCGGACATGCTAAACGAAAATGGCTTTTTCCACTTGCAGCTCTTGGAGACTTCCAAAACGAAGTTGAAATCCTCACCAATCTGCTCAGCTACAATGGCTATCCTAAGAACTTTGTGATGAAAATTGTCAACTCTTTTCTCAATGACAAACTGACTGAACCTACTCGGATGAAAGTTCGTGATTCCACCTATAAATGTCCCTTGATCACTTTGCCTTACTTTGGTGTTTGTTCTATAGAGTTTAAAAAGAAGTTAGAAAAGCTGCTCCGTAAAGACTTAAACACTCAAATCCGTGCTGTGTTTCGCACCGAAAAGATTGCTAAGTTCGTCTGCAAGTTGAAATCCAGGGTTCCACGTCCTCTCGCGGCTGGTGTCATGTATAAATTTGTTTGCTATGAGGACCAGGGGCCCGTGCTATAGAATCAGGAGTTAGGAGTTAGGAGCTAGGACTCAAGAGTACTCTTGACAAGGAGTGATTGAATTTTGTGTGCTATAGAATCAGGAGTTGAGAGTTAGGAGCTAGGACTCAAGAGTACTCTTGACAAGGAGTGATTGAATTTTGTGTGCTATAGAATCAGGAGTTAGGAGTTAGGAGTTAGGAGTTCTTGCAAGGAGTGCAGCCTAGGAGTGGGGGTGTGTTCAAGGAGTGTTGCGCAATCGTTTAAGGATGATAGAGAATTGTGTGCTATATCACAATCCTAAATTTACGGTCCCTTAAAAATTGAATCTCAGGAGTGAAAATGCAAATTGCTCAAAAAATATCATTTGTGAGAGCCGTCGCTGCACGCAAAGAGGTTCTCTTTGGTGCGTTTAGTACAACCATAACTAAGAATGCGAAGATTGCTATGTGGCAAGACGCGATATTGGAATGTTGGAATTTGTTAGGACACACTGATGTTGGATGTTCGATTCTGTGTCGAATTCTATCTGTTAGGCTTGAAAGCTGGATCTCGTTAAGTCTAAAACGCATAGCACTCTCGGCTGTATCTTCTTCAAAAATATTAATTCCTTAAACTGTCGACGGCGTCTATCATTGACTCCTTCCTCATCAGAATCCGATTCGCTGTCCGAAAACATTATAATCCTGTCTAAGAGTGAAAATTGGCCCTTGAACTCTTGCTTAGGAGTCAAGAGTTAGGAGCGAAATTTTCTCATTCTATGGGACACGCGCTCCTAGAATGACTCCTAAAAGCCAGCTCCTAGCTCCTAGCTCCTAGACTTCCTCTCCTAATTCTATAGCATGCCACGGACCTTAATGAGTTCTCCTAAATTCACCCAGGAGTCTCCTAACGTCCTTAAGGAGCCTCCTAGCTCTTAAAATTTACTCTTGATTCTATAGCACAGAAAAGCCAGCTAGGAGCTAGAGTTAGGACACTCTTAAAGATTTAGGAGTTAAGAGTATTCTATAGCACGGGCCCCAGAGCATCTCCTACATAGGAAAAACTAAACGACACCTATACACGAGGGTCAGAGAGCATTGGCTAAAAAACTCTGCTATTAACGAGCACCTGCTAACCTGCAATTCTTGTTGTGAGGCTGAACCACACGAAATGATAAAGGCTATTGATTTTTGTAATACGAGCGTAGAGATCACATGCTCTGCCTATTAGAAGCCCTGTACATTAAGACCAAACAGCCCACGTTAAATAACCAACTTGCGATGGCTAGCCGTCAACTCCGAATTTTTTAGCTGATTTGTTAATGACCGGACTGGCTTGAAACTGATATGCACTTTACCCAACCAATACTGTATCAAAAATTTGATTACTATGTACAAGTTTTAAACCATCAATTAAAAACTCAATTCAACTACTCTTGGTACTCTCAACTATCTATATATACTGAATATTCGTTCAAATTGTTTCTTAAATAAAAAGACCCTGACGATGTCCTAATGCAAAGGGACGAAATGCATCGGCAATGAAACTAAATAAATACAATTTATGTTGATTCTTACTTTTATTTAGGATAAATGAGAATTCGAAAAGGCTAAATTAGAACTCGGACAAGAGAAATGAGAATTTGGACAGGCTAAATTAGAACTCGGACAGGATAAATGAGAATTCAGAAACGCTAAACGAAAACTCGGACAGGATAAATGAGAATTCGAAAAGGCTAAATTAGAACTCGGACAGGATAAATGAGAATTCAGTCGGGCTAAATTATAACTCGGACAGGCCAAATGAGAATTCGGACAGGCTAGATGAGAGCTCGGATAGGCCACTGCTATCAATATTATTTCGGGCCACTTACCTGCTCTTGAGCTCTTGAACGGAGCCCAGGCCCACCAGAAGGCCGTGGTTCAAGACGCCGACTCGGTGGCACAGCGCCTCGGCCTCCTCCATGCTGTGCGTTGTGACCACAATGGAATTCCGACGACTGGCCAAGGACTGGATGGCCTTCCACAGAATGCGCTTGCCCTCGGGGTCCACTCCGGTTGAAGCCTCGTCTATGACAAGCAGACACGGGTTGCCAAGCAGGATGGCAGCTAAAGATAAGCGTCTTTTAAAACCATATGACAACTGCTTGCTAGTCTTCTTCTCGTGTTCTGTCAAGCACAGACACTGCAGTAGTACGTCGATAACATCCTTTGACTCTTTGGCGCCAATTATGCTAGCGTAAAATTCTAGGTGTTCCCTGCGGATCAATAACATAATTTAGTAATTAATCGTGTTCACAACACTATGTCCCTGTAATGCCTGAAGGAAACGCACTAGCATAACATTGGACCCGAATTATTGTTGCTGTAAGGCTTGTAGTGTTGTGAGGGGCGGGTGTTGTTTGTGGTGGGTGCTGTTTATGGCGGGTGTTATTTGTGGCGGATGTGGTTTGGAGTGGGTTGTTGTGAGGTGCGGATTGTTGTGAGGGGCAGGTTGTTGTGAGGGGCGGGTTGTTGTGAGGGGCGGGTTGTTGTGAGGGGCAGGTTGTTGTGAGGGGCGGGTTGTTGTGAGGGGCGGGTTGTTGTGAGGGGCAGGTTGTTGTGAGGGGCGAGTGTTGTAAGGGGCGGATTTTACACGAGGCCTTCTCACCTGACAGTGACGTCGCTGTACTGCGGATTGTACTGCGGGCAGTACCCGATCCGACCCCGCCTGGCAGCGAGGCGGCTCGCCATCCACTGATTGACAACTTGTACTTCGCAGCAGCCTTCCTTGGCTCGAAGGTCGCCAACAATGACAGACAGGGTTGTACTCTTCCCGGCGCCATTCGGGCCGAGTAGTCCGAAAATCTCGCCAGGAGACGTGGACAGGGTGACGTCGCTAACAACATTGTTGCCGCTCTGGTAGGCCGCTGAGAGATGCCGGATCTCCAGCATGTTGTCCGGATTTCTCCGCTCTTTGGTCAGACTCCGGGTCTCCTCTTTCAAGCCGATGCTGTCGCTGTCTTTGTTGAAGTCAGCTTCTGCTGAGCCAATTAGGCTGTGGATCTTCTGCGAAATGGTGGCCCTCTCGTCCAGAAAGACCATCAGGACTGCCAGCAAAACCGAGTGGACTGCCAAAGCAATTAGCGAGCTTAAAACGTGCGGCTGGGAAAAGTATACCAATCTTATTCCCCCCTTTACTTCGCTGATTCGTTTCAGTTCAAAGTAGGAAAGCGTATAGAAAATTGCCTTCGTGCCGTAGAATGTGAGTGCGATGGCAGTGAATGGAGGAAGAACCGAAATCAGCACAATTCCGAAGACATTGTCCAGCTGAGCCGCCAAAATGATGAAGACTAGAAATATTGAGAAGAACAAGTGCATCACGGACACTACCGGGTTTGATTTGTTTAACAAAGAGCTAAGGATGTACACCAAAAGCTGGTTGTTGCTCAGGCCTAACACGAGAGTCGGCAGTACAACCCCAACTAGATAAAAGCTGTTTCCATAGCCAATAAAGTTTATTACAACTATTAGAACGACACTGGAAAGGTAGATGATGGCGTATTGAATCCAGTGCACGAGAAACATGATGATCCAATACTGCACGTCTTCAACGCCCATTGAAGACAGCTGGTTCTTAATTTTAGTGTCTCTGTCCTCCATGAGGTCGTCAAGGAACGTTGCTGGCACAATAGCAATAATGATAAGCTGGACGAAAGCGCCGTACAGGGGAATAAATGTACTTCTAAAGTTGTAGGCAGTCAGTGCCATCACTTTGTAAGCGTTTTCTGAAACTGGATGTTCCTGGCCCAGCTTCTTAGCCATTATGAACCTTGAAAACTTGGTGTAAGCGCCCATGGACACGGAGGCATCTCTGAAGGAGTTGTGCTGCTCAAACGTGCTAAATGAGCCAACGTACAGTTTGCGAGCCGAATTCAACTGCGAAGCGTCCCACGTGTCCGTGAAAACTATTGGGCACCCGACAAGATCTTCTGGCGAGTTGCATGCTGCTTTGATGCGGTCCAGTTGAGCTGGCTCCTGAATGTATTCGTAAAATTGTGCACCATCGGGTATTTGCATTTTCACAAAATTTTCCCCTCTGACCTTCAGGCGATGACTTCTCAGTATAACGGAGCACCAAGAGGCGTTAATGTCACCAACGAGATCGCCTTCCCTGTACAGGCAAATGCCTTTGCTGAAAGCTTCCCCAAAATTAGTAAGGTTGTTGCGCAAGACCATTTTCGAATTGTTCGCTCCCCGCTCCACAACGGCTAGGATTAGCAAAAGTACCAGGAGCACAGCTGGTGAGATGATTCGGGTTGCTAATCGAATTCGGGATCGAACAACGCGCAACACGTTGAGGTACGCAATTGCGCGGAAACGCATCAGGAAAGAAGGACAGATTTTCTTCTCCATTTCTGTGAACATTTCGGCGAGGCGAGACTGACTGGGCTTGCTGGATTGGTCCTCCAGCTCATCCGGCTCTTCATCGGCACTCACCAGTCCAATGCGACCCTCCTTAAATAGCTTCTCAACTTCGCTTGGCCGCAGATCCCGCAATCGCATGAAGATGTCGTAGAGCGACGCTTGCAGCAAGCCGAACGCTGTGATCCAGTTGCTTCGGCGCTCCAGAGATTGGGCCAACACGAATAGCGAGTTGATCTCCGTGGCCGGCAAGTGAAAAACCAGGCTAGTTGAAAGCCTGTTCTTCACTTTCACTTTGGCGAATTCCTGCTGAATCTGCTTGATCAGCAGAGGCACATACGAAGGCTGCTTCAATGTGACGTTGAAGTCGAAGCCGCAGTCGAAGGCGCTCTTCAGGAACAGGGACGACCCGGCGCAGAGCACGGATCCGCCCGACAGGAAAATCTTGCGATCCGCCAGCGTGTCGGCTTCGTCCATCGCCTGCGTGCTCAGAATGATTGAGCACTTGGTCTTGCACTCCTGCAGCAGTCTCCATATCAGCCTTCTCGATACCGGATCAACACCGTTCGTTGGCTCGTCCAGGAACAGCACCTTGGCGTCGCCAATCAGAGCCACAGCGGTGCAAAGCTTTCTTGAGAATCCGCTGCTAAGCTCGGCGACTTTTGAGCCCCGATGACTGCTAAGACGCAGCGCCTTGAAAAGGCGACTGGCCTCTTCTTCCCAAGTTTCTGGACTGTGGCCGCAGCTAAGCTGTGCCAGCTCGATTGTCTGCCCAACTGTGAGGCTGCTGCACAGCGAGTTCTCCTGCGGACAGATGCCGATGATGCGGTTCAGCCGCAGCCGGTTGACCCAGTTCTCCATCAGCAGGCCGTTCACGGACACTCTGCCAGACGTTGATTGGTCGGTACCGTTCAAGATGTTTAGCAGGGTGGTCTTTCCCGAGCCGTTGTGTCCGATGATTGCTGTAATCTGGCCTTCGTAAATATGCGCTGCAAATGGATTATACGAGGAGTTATCGAGGCAATTATAAAAAAATTGCACACCCAACCCTTTTTGAAATTGTTTCTATTGGGAAAATGGTAGTTGACTACCTTACACAAAACAGGATTTTCAGCGCACGTTAAAACTTTACTTGCCTGAAACGTTGCTCAAAGCTATAACGTCCTCCTTGTCCGTTTTTTGGCAGAATTTCTTCGAATAGACTCTGCAAAGCTGACTGATTCGAATAATGGGATTGAAGCCGTCCGTCATTGGTTCGAAATTCGGCGTGTCCGGCAGCTCCTCACCTGCCAGGGGATCTTCAACCGCAGACTGACTTGGCTCCCGCTGCCCAGCTGTCCAGAAGCGCCGATCCGTGACGTAGCCGTATGGCAGACACATGCCGTTGCCCGAGGGCAGAATAAAGTCCAGGTACAAAGTCAGCGCGATAGTGGCGATAGTAAATACGATGAGAAACAGTACGATCAGGTAATGATAAGCTGTGACACTGTCTGGCAGAATGACGGACAGCAAGACGGCTTGAAGAAACTCGCCAACATGCGACAGCGGCATTATGAATAGAAAAGCCACTTTCAGCACCGTTACGTTGTGCAGCAGCAATCGTAATATCAGAACAAAGGAACATGAGCACAGGGCAATTAGTGTCATGGTTAGACTGATGTGAAATAGACTTTTCTCTAGCACCGTAAGCAGTAGCGACAACGCGGCCATGCCACTCAGCTGAAAGAAGACCGCAACGAAGGCCAAAAGCATTGACGAGATGCTGTAGTAGCCTGGGCACTGGAGAAAGATGGACAAGGACAGCAGAAAGGAGATCAGCAGGACCTCCACGCCTGTCACCGACCAGACCGCAGCCCAGTAGCTTCGAATCGGCAAGCCTTTATGAAACATTATCGCGAGAAAGCCGTTCCGCTTCAGCTCCACAATGCAGCTGATGGTCCCAACTACAAAGTAGAACATTGTTGAGACGATCACTAATATAGTTTGCAGCATGATGGTCCTTGAGAACACGAGGTCAAATCTCGTGTGCCTGCCGCACATGGAGCTGGAGTCGCTCCTCAGGGTTCGCTGCGAGTGCGTTACCAGACTGAAAAAGTTCACCTCCTTAAACCGGTTGCCGCCGTGGTAGAGAACCGGACTTTTGGTAACGGAGACAACGTGACCGAAAAACGGGCAGTGAAGATCGGCCCCGTAGGCCAGTTGACACGTGATGCTGGGGATGGCATCGGGCTCAGCGAAATCGACGTAGGCAGTGTACAAGCTGGTGTTGTAGAGGCCGTACAGCGCATAGAATAAGCTTTTTTTGCAGGACTCGGTGCCGTTGCACATTCTAATGAGTTTTCCTGCGGCACTGTAGCTGCCCTGGCTTTCCTTGATCATTTCCATCAGTTGAACAAAGTTCAAACTGTACTTATGCACCTGCAGCATTACCAAGCTGCTCCAATAAAATTCTGCTGCGTCAATTTTTGACAACGTTTGGGCTAGATTTCCCATCCAACTGTCAACAATAGGGAAGATGAAGTAGTTGGAAAATGCGGACACCAGCACAATCACCATCCAGAGAAACTTGATCTTTTTTAGTCGGAGAAGCAGTTTAATTAAATAAATTGTCCGACTTTGAGTTCGCTCTTGTGCAGTGAGCTTCTGTGCAGTATTTTTATTTCTGGCTTCGTGTTCCGGTGTCTGAACCGAAGTGGAACCGACTTCCGGCTTGGTTGTCATGACGCTCTCACCGACCACCGCGCACTGTGCAGTCTGGAACAAAAGTGAACCTGGCTTAGGGATTCTAATTTTTCGTTGCTGGGTGGCATGCAACAGATTAATGGGCGTCTGCCTATCGACTCGTATTTCGTAAATTTAGAGGCTGAAAATTATTTACATAAACCTACACAATTTTCAATAGCAACATTGAGACCATAGCTGTTGGATATTAATTATATTTACAATGTATATCGCATAACGAACTTACATATTGTTCGGTCTAAGTCCCCGTGTTATTGAATAAATTTCGGCATGCAGGTCGAATTCACCTTTTGATCTTATAGAATTGTAGTTTTGATGACCGGCTAAACACGGTACAACCGGATTAAACCATAAACTATGAAATTTTTTTGTTTCTAACTTTTGCATGAATATATACATCTTGCACTTTGAATGCACCTTGAATTTTCCTCAATTAAGATTTTAATTGAACGTGCAAAAATTTTATCAAAACAATGGTACCAGGATTACGCTACATGCATGTTTGTGTGTATTCACGAGTCATATTCCCGGATGAGGGGAGAGGGGAGAGGGGTGAGGGGTGAGGGGAGAGGGTTGAGGGTTGAGGGTGAGGGTGAGGGTGAGGGTGAGGGGTGAGGGGTGAGGGGTGAGGGGTGAGGGGTGAGGGGTGAGGGGTGAGGGGTGAGGGGTTAGGCAGACAGACAGACAGACAGACAGACAGAGAGACAGACAGACAGACAGACAGACAGACAGACAGACACTAAGACACTAAGACACTAAGACACTAAGACACTAAGACACTAAGACACTAAGACGCTAAGACACTAAGACACTAAGACACTAAGACACTAAGACACTAAGACACTAAGGCACTAAGACACTAAGGCACTAAGGCACTAAGACACTAAGACACTAAGACACTAGGACAGACATTCTGCAGCTCTCTGCACGGTAACCATGATGAATGACGATGTCGACTCTCATTTTGGCTCCCTTCTCATTCTCATTCTCATTCTCACTCTCACTCTCATTTGACTCCCATTGGCTCAATGGGTTAGCACGCTCGTATATTGCTTATTTCTGAGCTTTCCCCAAGTCCAATCGGAGTTAATAAGCATACGCTCGTAGAATGCCGCCTCCGCCACTGTGACTACTTTCTCGCCAAATCTGTCATTAATGTATATCTCCTTGATCGAGTCGTGCTTGCACTGGTCCTGAACGGCATTATTTGCCTATTTTGCCTGGTAGATAGTCTTTATCAAAGCGGCACATCTTCACATTGTTTGATGTGACAACTCCTATTCGGAGAAGTTTGCTGCTCTCTCTGCAGCAGCCGTACTTGCCCCAGATAATGACGCCTCTCAAGTTTATCGGAGCGTCGAGTTTGTATTGGAAATAGGATTTATCCACTGGCACCGTGTGGTGCTGTTTGTGCAGCGCCTGTCCGTGGGAATGCATGTTATTGTCCATTCAAGTTTTGCGCTCGCAGTAGGCCAGCTCACCCGGCAGGCGACTTTCACCTTTCCTGAAATGTCAGTTTTGGAGTCGGGGGTGAGTTTCCAGATGCTTTATACTTAAAAGTGTTCTTTTGACCTTTCTTTTGAGTTCTAGATTTACTTGAGTTGAGAGAAACAAAAGAAAAAAGAAAGAAATTACGTATTTCGAATACTAATAATAATAATAATAGTTTATTACACCTGCCCCAATTGGGCCAGATGTGCAACCGACAGCTCAGCCGCAGCTGAGGCGCATCTAAAGGCTGCGTACGGCTGTTCAGTCCAAGGACTGGGGGGTCGCCACACACACCCTCAATTACCCCAGCTAATGCTGGCACCCATTTTACAGCTGGGGTGAACTGAAGCAATGCAGAGTTAAGTGGTCTTGCTCAAGGACACAAATTGTTCCTGTAGGATCGGGAATCGAACCCCCGACCTTCAAGTCGCGAGTCCGACACTCTAACCACTAGGCTACAACCTAGAATAAACCCGGAATATTGCCATCTAGATTTTTAGCGGTAAAAAGGGTTTTACAAGCTTGACGTAGCAAATAAAGAGAACTGCCGGGAGCTCACTGGAGCAGCGGTTCTCCGCTAGAAATAGGAAAGAGAAGTTCATTTATTTTGAACTTTTCAACGGCAAAGTTCCAGTGCAGCATTCCAAGCACTCATAATTTTTTATTATCCTACTTTTTTAGAAAACTCCTACAGAAAGAATAGGAATCGAAATTTTATGCGAGAAAGTTGTAAGTTCAGCTACATTCCATTCCGCACATTAAAAGCTAGTTTCAAGTCAAAGGAATGCAAAAAACACGAATTAGAAGATTTTGAAATACAATGCTTGAGCTGAACGAAGCTCACCCACCTCACTCCTTACCCACCTCACTCCTTACCCACCTCACTCCTTACCCACCTCACTCCTTACCCACCTCACTCCTTACCCACCTCACTCCTTACGCACCTCACTCCTTACGCACCTCACTCCTTACCCACCTCACTCCTTATCCACCTCACTCCTTACGCACCTCACTCCTTACCCACCTCACTCCTTACCCACCTCACTCCTTACCCACCTCACTCCTTACGCACCTCACTCCTTACCCACCTCACTCCTTATCCACCTCACTCCTTACGCACCTCACTCCTTACCCACCTCACTCCTTACCCACCTCACTCCTTACCCACCTCACTCCTTACGCACCTCACTCCTTACCCACCTCACTCCTTACGCACCTCACTCCTTACCCACCTCACTCCTTACGCACCTCACTCCTTACCCACCTCACTCCTTATCCACCTCACTCCTTACGCACCTCACTCCTTACTCACCTCACTCCTTACCCACCTCACTCTGCACCTACCTCACACCTCACTCCTTACCCACCTCACTCCTTACGCACCTCGCTCCTTGCGCACCTCACTCCTTACCCACCTCACTCCTTACCCACCTCACTCCTTACCCACCTCACTCCTTACCCACCTCACTCCTTACCCACCTCACTCCTTACCCACCTCACTCCTTACCCACCTCACTCCTTACGCACCTCACTCCTTACCCACCTCACTCCTTACGCACCTCACTCCTTACCCACCTCACTCCTTACGCACCTCACTCCTTACCCACCTCACTCCTTACCCACCTCACTCCTTACCCACCTCACTCCTTACCCACCTCACTCCTTACGCACCTCACTCCTTACCCACCTCACTCCTTACCCACCTCACTCCTTACCCACCTCACTCCTTACCCACCTCACTCCTTACGCACCTCACTCCTTACCCACCTCACTCCTTACGCACCTTACTCCTTACCCACCTCACTCCTTACCCACAGTCTATATAACCGATAACAGACAACCGTCTCTCCTAAAATTCTTTACATTCAGAAGCGTCAGAGATCTTCTACTTCAGTTAAATACGAGCGTATGGATGCCGAAGTTTTCGAAGAAACGTTTTGACAGTTCAGGTGGGTTCGAATAAAAAATGAAATATTTTTGTAAACCTAATTATGAAAAACGCATAGTTCTGTTCCCCATTTGAAATACGATTCAATATTCGTAAATTCATGAGTGAAGTACTTTTCAATAAATGAACACGTAAAAAAAGATAGCTAGATTTCAAATGAACCGTATAGACAGTCTCTGACTGTTTTTACCCCGGCTGCCTTCTGGCGGTATTTCTCGGGTTGCGCGCAATCCAATTGACCTGCCCCTCGGGTGGCTCAATTTCTAAGTGTCCTTACCGGAAGTGATGTACATTGTACCCTGCCTTGGTACCTGGAGTGATTGTGATTCTGGACTGCAGTGTGGCTAGAACGGGACTTGAGCCCCCTGGTTGTACCCGCCCTGCAGGAAAGACGACCATTCACAAAAGTGTACGGTAGAGCCCAGCTGATGCCAGCCCTGAGGCTGAGCCCCAGAATAAGGGTTCAGGCGCTCCTCCCAATTCTTTTTATCCCTTTGTGCTTTTAGATTTGTGTTTTCTCAGCCGTTCAATCTTTGGAGTTATGAGCTCTGCCCTTCCTGGTTCCATCTTGCTTGCCTCGTTCCATCTGCTGGCTCCTTTGGTTGTCTCCCTGCTTATTGTGTCTTGGCGCTCATCTCTGACAGTGGATTGGAGTCCTGGGGTTGATGCTCGTCCCGAATCGGGGAAAACTGGCTGAGTCCCGGTGGTCCCTTTTGCTCATTGGTGCCCCTTCTCCAACCCCTTGGCCTAGGCTTATCTGAGCTGCATGGATAGCGAAAAAGCCTTGAGGCTTGCAGACCTATAGGTAGCTGGGCTTCCTGCCTGATAGGTCAGACAGACAGACTCGCCCTTGGTAAAGATAGCTGCCCAGACTCGCAAATTTTCCAAAACTTTTTGTCGTTGGGGGTGGCTTGGGAGAATCAGTCCTTGCACCGTCCTCCTGATTCCACTGTGGGTTGGCGGTGTCTTAGTCCATAGGCTTGGGTTAGTAGCATCAATAAGGCAAGGCCATGAGTCTTAGTCCCAATCTGGGCCTCTCGGGCTTCGCCCCCTGGTAGAATGGTCTCTATTATATCCTGCGGAAGATCCCCTCCGCGGTAGGGACACGCCTCCCACCCCTGTTTAACAACAAACGATCATCTTGAAATTTACAAATCCGTGCAATATGAACTAATTTTTGTGATAAATTTGAACTAAATTTGAGTTTTAATCAGTACTGTAAATGCTTATAATTTTATTGGATTTTTATCGAGATACAAAAACTATAAACTAAGAGTTTTTACGCGTCATTTTTATTTGTTATAAATATAATAAATACTTTTTCTGTACTAGCTACGTAAATAATATTTTCCGGATTTAAAATTTCACGCTCAGCACCGTCACGTCACGAAGCATCACGAACCCCCTCGTCCGTTTGATCCTCATCATCGGAATGGTCGGCCAGCAGGTCAGATGTCTTCAGTCGCTGGAGGCGAGTTCTGATGAGCCGTCTGTACACTCTGTCCAGCGTCATCGGCCGTAGAGTGAAAAGTTTGATGACTGCGGATTCGTGCAGCTGGCAGAGCCACCTGATCGCGCTCCACACCGGCTGGTCGATTTTTGCCACGAATGTGACTCTGTGAGGCAGCGACTCGATTAGACTGGAGTTGGCGTACTTCTTCAGCGGTGTCTTGCCAAGTTTCTCTTTTAATTCAGAGTCGAATTTCTTGTTGCCTAGGCATCGCCTCGCGTCTATCTGAACATCAATAAAGTAATGAAGCTCGTGGCTGAAATGAAAAAGTTTATGAAATGCTGATTGTGTTTTTGTTAGTCTCGACTGCGTGGGGCTTTTGGGACATGACGTGAATCAATTCGGAAGACAGACAGACAGACAGACAGACAGACAGACAGACAGACAGACAGACAGACAGACAGACAGACAGACAGACAGACAGACAGACAGACAGACAGACAGACAGACAGACAGACAGACAGACAGACAGACAGACAGACAGACAGACAGACAGACCGACAGACAGACAGACAGACACTAAGACAGACAGGCAGGCAGACAGACAGACAGACAGACAGGCAGGCAGGCAGGCAGACAGACAGACAGACAGACAGACACACAGACACACAGACACACAGACAATGTCCTAAAAATTACAGAAAGCCCTACATTGGTTTTGTGGCCCAGCATCGCACCCAGTTGTGAGCTGTGGAGAAGCGCAAAGCCAACAGCATCTCAACACTCACAGCTGCTTGAAGCTCTCAGTTGAGTCCAGGTGAACCAACAAGCCGTCGTTAAGAATTCCAACGCTGTTGCACAACTCCTCGGCCTCGTCAGCACTCCGGCTGGAAAGCACGACAGTCCGACTATCGGGCTTCTCGGCCAGCCAGGACCGGACGGCCGACTGCACAGCCTTGCGGCTCTGCTGGTCCAGCCCGTCACTGGCGCAGCCATCAAGCAGCAACAGAGTCGGGTTGCCCAGCATCGCGACGGCCAGGCAGAGTAGGCGAGTCGACTCGCTACTCAGGCAGGCGACACGCGTGTTGCACGCAGACTCCAAATCTACCAGACGCAGCAGTTCACCAACGTGAAGTGCCAGCTGGGAGCGATGCATGTGCGGCATTCGACAGCGAGCAAAGAATGCCAGGTGCTCAAGCGCAGTGATCTGCGAGCGTGTTTTATCAATGAAGCAATGGCTTTGATTGGCTGACATTTCAGAAAACAATTGGACTGTCAATAAAGAGTTCTCACCTGCGGAAACAGCGGACCCCATCGAGGCCAGAAGCCAACGCACCCCTCCGGATCCGCACAGCTGCACTCCCGCCAGTCCTCGCCGGGCTGGCGCAGAAGTGACTCTCCGCTGCATTCAGCTCCGGCCAGTCCGCCTGCCAGCGCCTCCAGAATCGTTGATTTTCCAGAACCGTTCGGTCCTACAAAGCCTAGGATTTCGCCCGCCGCCGCACTGAATGCCAGATCTTTGACTGCTTCAGCAGAGCCGTTTGAGAACGTCACCCGGAGGTGACGCACGTGGAGCAAAGCGTCATCGCGGACGATGAACTCTTGCACTGACTGGACTCTGCTGATTGAGTCATCGCAGCGGCTTTGCTCACGAAGCGCGTTGCTCTGCTTTCGATGTCGCTCAGTTAAAACTAATACAGCGCAGAGCAGAGCACAGTGAATGAGCATGGCTAGTACAGAGTACATTAAATGCGTCTGACCAAAGTACAGTTCAGCCCCGTCAGGGACGCCGGACATGGTACGCGCCCTGTGATAAGACAGCGCATAGAAGATCAACTTTGATCCATAGAACGTAGGCGACATGCTGGCCACCGGCGGCAGTAAAAACAGCAGGGCGAGACCGGCCCGGTTGCTGAGCTGTGCCGCCAGCAATGACAGCACGCTGAAGCTGCAGACCAGGTAGTAGCTGGCAGCCACTTGAGCAGCTGATCCATCAAATAATCTACTGATCAGATGGACGAGCAGCTGGTTGCTTGAAATGCCCAGTAACAAGGTCGGCAGTACAATTCCAACTAGGTAGTGCAAGCTCAGGTAGCCGCTGGAGATGATGCTGACTAGAACTGCAACGCTGAGCACGTACACTGTCGCGCATTGAGTCCAATGAAGCAGAAATATCGAAAGCCAGTACGGGACTCTGCTTAAGCCCATAATTGCGAGAATTCTTCTCAGCTTGCTTTCCTCGGCGATGTCCTCAATTAGCATTGCTGGCATGCTTGCAATTAGCAGCAGCTGAAAGAATGCGCCAAACGTGGGTATAGTCATGCTTCTAAAGTCGTAGACCACGTTTACCATCAGGCCTTGATTTGAACCATTTTTAACAAAGTTAGCTGCATAATATTTCAATACATGCCGAAATGTTTCAAGCGCTTTTTCTGCCATCAAATGTGAGGAATAATGCCTATAGTCGATGACCGATCCAGTGTAGACTTCTCTGATTTGATTGAATTCCACTGGACAAGTGCACGTGTTCGACACATACGCTATTTGATACGGAGAAGTGCAGCCGCTTGCCTCTTTACAATAGGATAAGAGCGCCTTGTACATGTCCGGATTGCTCAGATAGTGAGCTCGAAAGCTTTGCCAGCTAAGCTTGCTCATTGAGTTGAGTTTCCTCGTTGGTGATTGAGGATGAAAGCAGTTCCCGGTCTGGCTGTCTCCGTGAAACGCGCTCGATGCAGAGTTGAACGCGTCCGCATCAGTCAAACAGTCGGCAAAGTCCAGGGCGGCAAGGCTGGCATTGCCAATCAGCTGGTGCACCTGCAGCTCGTCATTTTTCGCCATTCGCTCCATCGCCGCCAGAGCGATGAGAAGAGCCAACAGTACAGCCGCAGCACCCAATCGCCGTGCAATCTTGGGTCTGTCTCTTAGCAGTCGGACAAACATCAGTGTAGCAAAGCTGTCAACCCAGGGCCACGGAGGCGGATCGCTGCATGTTGAGGAGAGTACAGTACCGGCCACCGATTGTTTCCTAGAAGCTCCAGAGAGCACACTCATTTTTTCAGTCGTGCTTGCGTCTGATTCAGTTTGCACTGGGTCAGGGTCGAGCATGGTAGCGATCTCGTCTGACGATCGGTTCCTGAGCTTAGAAAACATCTCACGCAAGCTAGTTGATGTTAAGCTCATGGACTGAATATGATCGGAGAGGCGTTCCAGCTCTGCTGTCACAGTTGAAAGCAACTTGCTGTCCATTGAGCTCAATTCCAGCTTGATGTTACTTTTGCACACGCTACTGGATCTGATATGTTTTAGCCTCCCGCGCAGGTCATGCATAATAGCTCTGGCCAGTCGTTCAATTTTCAACTCAATGTTAAATTTATAGCCGCAGGTAAACAGCTTCTGTAGAAACGGAACCGAGCCGCCGCATACAACTTTGCCATTTGCTGTAAATAGCACTCGATCAGCCAGAAGCTCCGCCTCATCAATATGCTTGGTAATGAAAATTATGCATCGATCTGTTTTAAACTCTTGCAGAAAGTTCCAGATACGCCGTCTCATGTACGGATCCAGACCTCTCGTGGGCTCATCCAGCACTAACAGTTTCGGCTCGCCCAACAAAGCAAGGACAAAGCAAAGCAGTCTTCTTTCACTCGAACTCATGGAACCAACTGTGGCTGTTCTCTTCTCTGCAAGATTGAAAGCTTCTAGAAATTTATCCAGCTCTACTTCGCAATTGGTATGCTTGCAGCTTACTAACAGTAGTCTAATAGAATCATTTAGAGTCAATCCATGAGACAGGCAATTTTTCTGCTGACAATGGCCTATGAATGATTTCATATGAATCCTTGCTGCCGAGCTGCTTATGTCGCAGTCGTTAATCGAGACGAAGCCCCAGTCTGGACTGTCGATTGCCGACAGGATATTTCCGATCGTTGTCTTGCCTGACTTGCCGTGGCCCACAATGGCGGCAATGCAGTCTTGGTACAAAGTCACTGCCGGAAAAAATGTTAAAACAATTGTAAGACTGTGTTTATCGAAAGTATAAAACATATCGAAAGCACTGACTTACCAGACTCGACAATCGCCGAGGTCCAATTATTCTTGTCGCCTCTCGAGGAGCATCGTTTGACCAGGTTTCTGAGCCGGACAATGGGAATTTGAAACTCGCTCTCAGTCTCCATTTTTGAGTAGTTTGATTTTTCTTGACCAGCTGTTGGTACTTTCACGCCGCGATTTCGCACCCAAAAGCCCATCATGAATAGATAGAGCAGGGGCAGCCGGAACCCGTTGCCGTGTGGCAGCACATAGTCCAAGTAGAGTGTCAATATTATTATAAAAGCAAGTAGGCAGTAGCTGACTGCACTCCACCCATCCTGATAACTGTTGGAATCCCCATACTCGACGTGCTTGAGCAAGGCCTCCTGCAGCCGCTCAGCCATGTGACCCGGCGCCAGCACTATAGACAGGTGCCGGATAATCTTCAGCTTGCCTTTCAATAGACCTTGAGACGTCCTTAGCATTACGGCCACTGAGACGCACAGAAGTGTCAGAATTACAGCGACTAAGCCAATCTGGAAACTGTCGCGAATTAGGATTGTCAGCAACAGGATCCCAGATGCCAGACAAGCCATGTGGATTATGGCAGCAAAAAATACGGCAGAGAGGCGGCTTGCCGAGTAAAACGCGGGGCACTGACTGTGGTAGGACACGATCAGAGCAGCGGAGACAATCGCCAGCTCAGCTATAGTGACTGTCCACAGAGTCAGCCAGTAGGCCTGCACCGACAGTCCCCTTTGGAAAAGCATCTGCAGGAAGCCTCGATCTTTCAGTTGGCAAACGCAAGCCACCGTAGATACCAAAGCATAAAAGCAAAAGCTGAAGAGCAGCAGAATCACTTGCACAGTTATTGTGTACGGCATCACAGTCCTGAAGTCTGGATGTTTTGCGCACAGAGTTGCAGGCTCCGGCAAGTCCAGTTCGCGTTGCGCGTCAACAATTGCCTGAAACATTTTTACCGTTCCGAATCGCTGCAGTCTCTGGCTGATTTGAGTCATGAGCAGTAAGCTGCCGAGCAGGGCGCAGTGCAGTTCGTGTCCTCTTCTAGTCTGACAAAGCAGTTCCGCCGGACTCTTTCCGTTGTCTGGAAAATTTACCAGACTGGTGAACTTCTCCGACATCCTACCGACCAGGGCTGAGAAAAACGCTTGCTTGCAGTCGTCATCGCGCCGACAATTGTTAAATGTAACTCCGATTTTGTTCAAACCTCCAGCAGAGTAGTAGTGTTCGATAATGAATTTCTCCTGCTGAAAATGGTCCCAGTTGCCGAGAATTACAGTGCGCTTCGCAACATCGCCTGGGGCAACAGTCTGAAAGTTTTCAATCTGTATTGAGGAAATCGCCAGCCGAACAATTCCGTAGATGAAGTGATTCGAGAAAGCGCAAGCAATCAGCAAAGCCATTAGTAGAAATTTAAGGCCCTTTAACTTGCATAAGATCAGAAGTAGCAAAATATACTGGTTGAAAAAGCTTGCCATAGTCGTTCATTGGCCTGTCCAAATAAGCTTTCGCGGCTTAAAACCTACAGTCAAAAGTGCATTTTTACGCCTTCGATTTTCCGTTTCAGTGAGAAGTTGTCAAGCACTTTCAATCACGACAAGAAGTCCAAACTTACATTTCAAGCTTCGGAAGCGTTCTGAGGCCTTCTGTTTAAAGCAACATTTTGATTGAGTCGGGGTTAATTGAAAATTCACGTTAACTTGTGAACGTCAAGTATATCTAGAATTGTATAGATAATATTAGTGCTGCATTCCCATGTGCACGTTTGATAGGCCAGACAAATAGCCTTAGACAAAACTGGGCTGAGGAACTTTAGTTCAGTGCAATATTGGATGTTTATATATTATTTAAAACTAGTTTACCACTGCCATTTTGAAGCATTTTCAAGCTACAGATTGAGCTTTGACACGAGACGAACGCAACAAAAGGTTTCTGGGTGTTGTAAACTAAATGTGTATTGTACAGCTGTTTTCCGGCGGAGTCCCCTTCACTGTAACTACTATTCAACTTTTAATGGATCGGTTAGGTAGAGGTAGAGTCGGTATGGAGCTGTAGGCTGAGATATGAGAAGTAGTATGAGATTGGATAAGAGTGAAAGTGAGATAGGGTTATATTAAGGGTGAACGTGAGGTGAGATAGGTACTATATTCCTGTAAGGCAATATTCAGAGTGATGAATGAAAAATAGTATTACTACTTATAGTAGCATCCTTTGAACGAAAAAGTGAATTTATATTCCAACCGAAATTTACACTGCTATGCGTTCATAAAGCCTACAATAGAAGGTTTAAGGAGTCGGAATTACTTATTTAGTTAGTTAGTTAGTTTAAGGAGTCGAATATAACTAAACCTGCTTCCATCGGTACTTGTGTATTTCGTCAATTAGTGGCGAGTTCAGTCATAAGCAATGAGCTACATAGTGAACATTGTAGTGACATTTTCAGTTTGGCTATCTTTCGTTCTTTTAATGACGCTTTGAGGAAAAATTTTTGTTTATCGTTGTTAATTTCACGGTCGGAGCACGAAGGAAGACAAGACGTGAACATCAACATGGTGGAGTGAGGCAAGTGATCAAAGAGCCCCATAGAGTTACGACAGTTAATATGAATTTATTTCGACGCGAGAATACTAAAAAGAAATCAATGAAATTAAGGAATAGGAGTAGCAATTATATGAAATGGGATAGACGAGAGCAACAAAAGACAAAAACTGACTCCGCGCAAAAAGACAATTAAAGCAAGCTAAATCAACGCGAGAAAGCCTTAAAACCAGATTGGGGTAGGTGGGTGCGCACGGGGTAGAGAAACGAAGAGGGAGGGAGGGAGGTGGGTGCGCACGGGGTAGAGAAACGAAGAGGGAGGGAGGGAGGTGGGTGCGCACGGGGTAGGGAGACGGAGTGGGAGGGGTGCGACGAAGAGAGAGAAAGTACACAGAGAGTACAAAGTAGACAAAGCAAGGAAGAGAGCTATCAAACAGGGCAGTGCCCGACCAGTCAATTGCCACCACCACGAAAGGGACAGGCTTACAGATGAAAAATATTTTGCAGCTGATTTTCATCAAAAAATCGATTTTTAAAAGTCATGTACTCGTACTTGCAATTCGTTTGACTGAAAATTGATTCCAAATTTCAAGGTTTAAAGCTTGCTGGCAATTACATGTAGAGGTTGTTTAACATTGCCCCGTTTTGATGCGAGTATGAAATCAATTTATTCTACCAATTAAAATTGAGGAGAGCCGTAGCCTAGTGGTCTAGCACGGCTCTCTTATTCGCCTGCGGCCCAGACTCGATCCCAAATGCAGTCACATTAATTTGGGGCTAAATTGGAATCTCGGCTTGGGTCTGCTCGTGCAATTAACGCCCTTGAAGGCCAACCCCCTAGGCTGCTGTACTCTCCTGTGTGAGTGTGTTCCTGTGCGTATGACTGCGTACGTATCCGCGCGCTTGTGTGCCTTCTCAGGGGAGTCGGCGGAATATGCAGCAATGCCTCTCGCCGGTTGTGCGACAATGTCGCTTAAAGTGCACCAGGGTGCACGCAGCCCCTGCCTCTAATAAAAATTCTACAGAAAACAGTTCGATCACACTTCGCTAGATACCATCTCAACAATCTCTGCTTCGCCGTCAGCCCGGTGGTTCCGGCCACAGCCCCACCGCATCATCGCCGGCTCCGCAAGCTTCAGAACTGGTCGCAGGAAAATCTGTCCGATTTCCTTTCGAAACGGCGGCGACGCCAACGCCAAAAGCGCGGCTCGACCGCACAGCCAGACTAGCCGGGCCAGCCAGCAGCTCGTGTCGACGCTAAAATAAAACACCTGCTGGTTTTTTCGATCTGCCCAGCCCAGGTGCGCTTGCCGATTGTCCAACAGTCGGCGGAGACTCTGCGGCGGCAGAATGTGGTGCCGGAGCGTGTGCTCGGCGCTTGACCACAGGCGGTAGGCATGGAATGCGACTTCGGGTAAGCAGAGCGGCAGCCAGCCCACTGAGGCCAGCAGTGCCGCCAGTCGCAGCTCTTCCTTGACAGCCGCGTCGCTAGCTCCTCGCGCCGTCGCGTGATGTCGTCGTCGAATGCGCAGACAGAGAACGCCGGCGCCGCAGCAGATAGCCGCGACAGTTGGCAGAAAGTCGCCGAGAAAGAAGTCAAGTCCCGGCCAGACCAGCGATCGATAGACGAGCGACACCCACTTGTCCGAGAAGCCGCAGTGGTAGCCCCGGTTTCCTGCCGGGCTGTCCCCATCCGTGCGCGACAAGCTGAACGTCCAGAGAAACTGGCAGTTGACGCTGAGCAGGATGGCGCAGAACAGGGCGCAGCTGTTGAACACTCTATCCCGGGTTAGTCGGCTGTAAGCTTGCGCAGGCCGACTGTAGAGCTGCAGAGTGTCCACTGCGGCGGCTACACAGCAGAACTGGCGCAACTGGTGCGCAAAATTGTACACCATCGGATAAACCTGGCAGCAGGTCTGGCAGGCAAACATCAGCATAAACGTCACTTCGGTGCTGGAGACCGCGCGTAGCCAGAGATCTCCAGCTCGGATGAGCAGCTCCAGAACGTCAACGCAGGACACTACGGCGAGATAACAGCAGACTGGCAGATTGCGACGGCCGAGGCGGGTGAAGGCGAGCGCGGTGGCTGCGCAGCCGAATCCTCCAATCACGATGACGAATGGCAGGCCGACGGCGAACGGTCGACGCCAGTGAGCTGGGATATCTTCTCGGCCTCTGTAAACGGAGCAGTCCGGCTGTTCTTCATCGGATTTCTGCGGCGGTGGCTGCTGCGGACGCTGCTGTCGACTTCCGTCGGAGACCGGCTCATGCTCATCGTCCTCCGTCGATTCCACCAGCGGCGGAAGGCCGCGAAAAGTGCGCGTGGCAGCGGAGCCGTTAAAGCTGCTTACTAACTTAAAGTCTGCCTCAGCGAAGTTACCTGACGACAAGGCGCCGGCCTGTTGAGAAACTTCGCCGACTCCGCTTGAGACTGTGGGTGAATTTATGGAATTAGTAAGATACGAGTATTTGAAATATTAAGTTTCGGCTACATGAAGTTTCGGCTATGGATTTTCTACTCCGATTTGAGGCATCCAAAATCAGACGATCATCTCACAGTCAAGCGTCTCAAAGAAGCTGGCATCCAGGCCAGCCTTCCTGAGATTGTCCTCCAGTTTTGCCGCGTCGTTGACACTGTTGGCTTTGTCCGCAGCGTGCGTGTCGATCCAGAACAGGCAGGCGTAGCCGCTGAGCCGGTTGCCGCAGAACTGCGTCACGTCCAGGTCGAAGCAGCCGTGACGAAGCACCCGGAAGACGCTGACGTTGGGGAATTGACGGGTTCGACCTTCGATCTCCAGGTCGGGCGGCAGGCGCGAGTGCTCGCGGAGCCAACTGTGCTTAAAGGGATTCGAGCTGCCGACCTCCCTATTGATGGCAAGAACGGAGGGGGTCGCTACGAGTTGCAGAAAAATCAGGCTTAGTATGGAGCCGTCCATGTTCTCAGTGTTGCCTGCTGTCAGGGAGGAGTTTTGACGATGCCGTTTTTATAGCGATGCGCCTCAGCCAATGCCGACGGGGCGGCATCGGATAAAAGCTGAGCAGGCTGATGGAGCCCGCATCTGCTCAGAATTCCAATGAGACAGCATGCGCCTAATCAAGCTAAGACAAGGGATTCTAGAATTGGGACCTGGGTAGGCAACGCTATACCCACCAAACCCTGTGAAAAAAACATAGCAACACTATGAAAGTTAGTTCTGTCCTAAGGAAAGTTATGATAATTTTAGCGAAACTTTAGCGAATCTGTTCTGCGTAAATTGAACAGACTAATTGCAGTCAGCCTCAATCGGTCCGCGAATGAGGGTTTGGGTGTCGCGTTGACACACCACATTTTGGCCCTCGCACTCCTGATTCGACTCAAGATCCAATTGAGAAACAAATAAAAAAGCTAAAAATTTTCTATATTTGAGATTTATTTTTGAACTTGAATGTTTTATTTAATTTTTCATTAGCTTAATTACCTTTGATATTCACTGCAGTGAAAATCCGGTGATTCGCCTCTTTAGGTATGAGGTAGAGTTTGATATTTAGGTAATTCGTCATTATTATTAAATTTCGGCTGATTAGCTGCCTGTAGTTTTAATAATGATCTGCAATGCCGAATTGATGCATTCTCACACCGAAAAATGCGCCATCGCTGTCCATATATCTGTTCGTCAGCTCAAGGTTGGTCTCAAATCTTGAATAATCCACAAGCCCGCGTTCACTTGGTAGCAGAGAGAAATTTTATTGGGTTTCGCCGCTCTGTCCTAATTTTATTAGCATTATTGATATAATATGTCTTTTCCGTGAATCAATAATCAATGTGGCATTCCATATTCAGTTATAATTGGATTTTTTCGTTACCTTCTTCATTCATATAGGATATAGAAATGCTGCGCTTACATGTGTAAGATGAATGATCTACTAAAAAAGCAAAGGCATCAAAAATCCTGATTGGTTTTTGCATCAGAGACCGCGACACCTGCGCGCGGTGCCTCCGAGCCTGAGGCACAGCCTGAGGCATAACCCAGCCTGAAATCGAGTAAAAGCTGTGGTTCTTCAGGCCCAAAAAGATCTTTGCACGTAGACAACACTATAAGCACACGATAACATGTACATATGTACTATACCTGCTGCAAGCCGAGAGTAGTTTGTACCGTGCATAAACCAGTGTTCCTTGGGATAAACATGGTGCATGTAACTGTTTAATTGTTCAGCATTAATACTAAGCACCTTATAATTATAAACAGCCTGTCAGTTGATCCATCAATTAGTTTGATTTAAATGCGTTTTCAGTTTTTCATTTTATGAACATAAAGGGGATGGAATCAAATTTTCTTACATTTTCTGAGAGAAAATTATCCAGACAGCATTTCGATTTTTTCAGTAGCTCTACAGATTCTCAACTTGCTAGTCAGCGTGGACAAAAAAGATTTTGAATCCGTAATAAATAATTTGTTTGTTATAATATTTAACTTCGTAGAATTTGTGGGACCGTTTTAGTTTTAAAAAGTGACAAATTAATTTTAGGGTACCTACTAGCTAAAGTTTTGCCCCCCTTCGGGGAGCAGAAGTAATTAATATTCGTCTAATATAATATACCTTTTAGCAGGAGTACTTTAAGTGTTTTTCTTAAGCTTAAGCTTAAAATAGGAATTTTTGGAGATCGTTAATAACGCATTTTAGGTAAAACAAAACTATCAACTTTTTACAGTTTTTAGTTTAGAGCCCTGTATATGTCAACGTGTTTGATAAAAATTATTTTTATCATTTTTGATAAAAAATGGCCTTCGGGGTGGCCAATAAGCAAGGGACGAATCCTTTTAAATGAAAAAAAATTCTTAGGGAGGGGGGCTAGGAATCGAATTCTCATTTTAATTCCAGGCTTATGTACCAATAAAACATGTTTGTGCAGAATTTTATAACAGACATTGAAATTCAACCATACTTGCCTTCTTTCAGAGCTACTTCTACCAGTATGCTTCAGTACGCTACCAGTACCCTTGTAAGCCTTGACATGTCAGCAATCCCCCCACAAGCCTTAACATATCAACTCCCCCCTTGACATCTCAGCAATGCTCCCACAAGCCTTGAAATCTTAAAAAATCTGTCTATTTTCTAACCCTAACCCTAACCCTAACCCTAACCCTAAAGCATTGAAATTTCAGTAATTCTCTCTAAGAGTCTATAGCACTACTACAGCATTATAGCGATTCCCTGCAAGCCTCGACATCGTAGGGATTCCCAAATGAATCTCTTAACTTCGACATGAAGCTTCTTTTTTTTACATTACGCTTTTTCTATCAGCGATCCCTCCCGTGAGGAGCCAACAAATAATGTAATAACTTTTTTCCAATAAACTACATGTAGCTTCTGACATTAGCCTTGACATCTCATTTATTCCCCCGTGAGCCTTGACATCTCAGCTATAGATAGATAGATAGATTCCCCTCGTAAGCCTTGACATGTCAGCGATGCCCCCCATAAACCTTGAAATCTAAAAAATCCCCTGTTAACCTTGAAACGCGCTAAAATCTAACCCTCAACCCAAACCTGACGTAAACCTAACTTTCACCCAACCTAAAGCCTTGAAATCACAGCAATTCTTCTTCCCTAAGCCTTGGCATTTAAGTGATTCCTTCTTTAAGAATCACAGCACTATAACGATTCCCTCCAAGCTTTGACATCGTAGCAATTCCCAAATGAATCTTTTAACTTTGACATGACTTTTATTTTATGTATACATAGTGCTCCTTTTATTTTTACATGACTCTTCTTCTATCAGCGCCCCCCCCCACCGTGGCAAGCCAACAAAGAATGCAATAAAAAACTTAAGTAAAGTACATGTACTTTGAAGTAGCTTCTGACTTTTGCTTTAACATCTCAGAAACCCCCCTGTAATCTCAGTTATTCTCTGTGAGCCTTGACGTCTCAGTAATTCTCCCCAGCACAGCACTGTACTATAGCTTCATTTAATTTTTATATGACATTTCTTTCATGTCTGACATGACGCTTCTTTTGATTTTTACGTTACGCTTCTTTTATTCTTCCATGATGCTTCTTAATTTTTTAAATGACACACTTTCATTAGTTTTTATATGAGGCTTCTATAATTTTTTCATGACGCTTCTATGCTTGTTTACATGACGCTTGTATGATTTTTACATGACGCTTCTATGATTGTTTACATGACGCTTGTATGATTGTTTACATGACGCTTCTATGATTTTTTACATGACGCTTTTATGATTTTTACATGACGCTTCTATGATTTTTTAAATGACGCTTCTATGATTTTTACATGACGCTTCTATGATTTTTACATGACGCTTCTATGATTTTTACATGACGCTTCTATGATTTTTACATGACGCTTCTATGATTTTTTACATGACGCTTCTATGATTGTTTACATGACGCTTCTATGATTGTATACATGACGCTTCTATGATTTTTACATGACGCTTCTATGATTTTTACATGACGCTTCTATGATTGTTTACATGACGCTTCTATGATTGTTTACATGACGCTTCTATGATTGTTTACATGACGCTTCTATGATTGTTTACATGACGCTTCTATGATTTTAACATGACGCTTCTATGATTTTTTTACATGACGCTTCTATGATTGTTTACATGACGCTTGTATGATTGTTTACATGACGCTTGTATGATTTTAACATGACGCTTCTATGATTGTTTACATTACGCTTCTATGATTGCTTGCATGACGCTTCTATGATTTTTTATGACGCTTTTATGATTTTAACATGACGCTTCTATGATTTTTTTACATGACGCTTCTATGATTGTTTACATGACGCTTGTATGATTGTTTACATGACGCTTTTATGATTTTAACATGACGCTTCTATGATTGTTTACATTACGCTTCTATGATTTTTACATGACGCTTCTATGATTTTTACATGACGCTTCTATGATTGTTTACATGACGCTTCTATGATTGTTTACATGACGCTTGTATGATTGTTTACATGACGCTTCCATAATTTTTTTTGTCTTGGCGTTAAAAGGCTTTAATTAAAAAAACTCTACTCTCTAAAAATTCGAACCATCGTCCCTGCATTTAGCAGTTTAGTCTGTTTACCTCTAGGCTAGCTCTCATGAATTTTAGTCATTACCCCTAAATAGAAAATATTCCCAAGACAGCAAGCATCCCCCAGTAGCAAGCATCCCCTAATACTCCTAGCAAGCATCCACCCAGATAGCAAGCATCTGCAGATAGCAAGCATCTTGCAGATAGCAAGCATCTTGCAGATAGCAAGCATACCCCAAATAATGTAGAAGCATCCTTCCAGATAGCAAGCATCCTGCACATAGCAAGAATCCCTAAATAGCAAGCATCCCTGGATAGAAATAATCCTATACATGTAGCCAAGCTTATCAAGCGCAGTAATCCTTGGCTATCGAGTGCAGTAATCCTTGGTTTATTAATAGCAATAATCCATGGCTTATCGAGTGCAGTAATCCTTGGTTTATTAATAGCAATAATCCTTGGCTTATCGAGTGCAGTAATTCATGGTTTATTAATAGCAATAATCCTTGGCTTATCGAGTGCAGTAATCCTTGGTTTATTAATAGCAATAATCCATGCCTTATCGAGTGCAGTAATCCTTGGTTTATTAATAGCAATAATCCTTGGCTTATCGAGTGCAGTAATCCTTGGTTTATTAATAGCAATAATCCATGGCTTATCGAGTGCAGTAATCCTTGGTTTGCCAAGAGCAATAGTCCTTGGCTTATCGAGTGCAGTAATCCTTGGTTTGCCAAGAGCAATAGTCCTTGGTTTATTGAGTGCAGTAATCCTTGGTTTATTAATAGCAATAGTCCTTGGTTTATTGAGTGCAGTAATCCTTGGTTTATTAATAGCAATAATCCTTGGCTTATCGATTGCAGTAATCCTTGGTTTGCCAAGTGCATAATCCTTGGTTTATCGAGTGCAGTAATCCTTGGTTTATTAATAGCAATAATCCTTGGCTTATCGAGTGCAGTAATCCTTGGTTTATTAATAGCAATAATCCATGGCTTATCGAGTGCAGTAATCCTTGGTTTGCCAAGAGCAATAGTCCTTGGCTTATCGAGTGCAGTAATCCTTGGTTTGCCAAGAGCAATAGTCCTTGGTTTATTGAGTGCAGTAATCCTTGGTTTATTAATAGCAATAGTCCTTGGTTTATTGAGTGCAGTAATCCTTGGTTTATTAATAGCAATAATCCTTGGCTTATCGAGTGCAGTAATCCTTGGTTTGCCAAGTGCATAATCCTTGGTTTATTAATAGCAATAATCCTTGGCTTATCGAGTGCAGTAATCCTTGGTTTATTAATAGCAATAATCCTTGGTTTATCGAGTGCATTAATCCTTGGTTTATTAATAGCAATAATCCTTGGCTTATCGAGTGCAGTAATCCTTGGTTTATTAATAGCAATAATCCTTGGCTTATCGAGTGCAGTAATCCTTGGTTTGCCAAGAGCAATAGTCCTTGGTTTTTTGAGTGCAGTAATCCTTGGTTTATTAATAGCAATAGTCCTTGGTTTATTGAGTGCAGTAATGCTTGGTTTATTAATAGCAATAATCCTTGGCTTATCGATTGCAGTAATCCTTGGTTTGCCAAGTGCATAATCCTTGGTTTATTAATAGCAATAATCCTTGGTTTATCGAGTGCAGTAATCCTTAGTTTATTAATAGCAATAATCCTTGGCTTATCGAGTGCAGTAATCCTTGGTTTATTAATAGCAATAATCCATGGCTTATCGAGTGCAGTAATCCTTGGTTTGCCAAGAGCAATAGTCCTTGGCTTATCGAGTGCAGTAATCCTTGGTTTGCCAAGAGCAATAGTCCTTGGTTTATTGAGTGCAGTAATCCTTGGTTTATTAATAGCAATAGTCCTTGGCTTATCGAGTGCAGTAATCCTTGGTTTATTAATAGCAATAATCCTTGGTTTATCGATTGCAGTAATCCTTGGTTTATTAATAGCAATAATCCTTGGCTTATCGAGTGCAGTAATCCTTGGTTTATTAATAGCAATAATCCATGGCTTATGAGTGCAGTAATCCTTGGTTTATTAATAGCAATAATCCTTGGCTTATCGAGTGCAGTAATTCATGGTTTATTAATAGCAATAATCCTTGGTTTATCGAGTGCAGTAATCCTTGGTTTATTAATAGCAATAATCCTTGGCTTATCGAGTGCAGTAATCCTTGGTTTATTAATAGCAATAATCCATGGCTTATGAGTGCAGTAATCCTTGGTTTATTAATAGCAATAATCCTTGGCTTATCGAGTGCAGTAATTCATGGTTTATTAATAGCAATAATCCTTGGCTTATCGAGTGCAGTAATCCTTGGTTTATTAATAGCAATAATCCATGGCTTATCGAGTGCAGTAATCCTTGGTTTGCCAAGAGCAATAATCCTTGGCTTATCGAGTGCAGTATTCCTTGGTTTGCCAAGAGCAATAATCCTTAGCTTATCGAGTGCAGTAATCTAAGTGTTTTTATTTAGTCCTTTAATAAAAGCTTTTAATAAAAAATTTTACACTACTACTTTTAAACTACTTAGATTCGAACCCAGGTCGCTGCATTAGCAGTCTGGTCTGCTCAGCTCTAGGCTAGCTCTCATCGAAGTTATCAGTGAATTTGTACCACTTATATAATTAATTCAACACTCACACCAAGTCAGGTAGAGTAAAAAGTCACGCGAAGCAGTTATGACATAATCAATTTCTTAGGCAAGTCAGTACCAGTGTCTATGAAAGTTAACAATATGGTTACGTAATATAAATTCAGTACTGCACTATACTTTCACCCTCAAAGCTGTGACGCAATTCAATTGAGTGTCAAATTCAGCCAGTACACAGACGATAAATAAAGTGTATTGTGATGCAATCTATTTCAGAATCAGAATTCAACCAGTCAGATTTTTCTCTAGCATTCTTACAATGCATTTCAGGTCGAAAGAGCTGCTTGACCTTTGCAAAAAATCATGTTTTTCGAATATTTAATCCCTTTAACATTGAGCAATTTCTTAGCCAATATGCATGTACCGTCCCGGGAAAATTTCTGATCGAATGGTGCAAGTTTGAAGAAAATCGGTTGAGCCGTTCGGGAGAAAATCAATTACAAGCAAGCAACCAAGCATTTCATTTTTAGTATATTAGATTTCATCTCATCATATATATACATTATATTTATTTATTGTAAACTAAAAGGGAAATCTGGATTCATGTATCAATTTCTTATATGAAAAGTGTTATTTTAGATAGACCTAATTGCAATTTACAACTATGCTTTCAATGAAGAACAAAGATAATATGCTAGATTTCATATAGGCTTTTCATATTACCAATTCCAGAACCAGAATCGGTTCGAAGCTTTTCATATTGTCTGTTCCGTTTTCAGAATCGGTTCCAGAACCGTGTTCTGGTTCTGGAATTTGGGTCGAGCAGTTTTCTCGAGAACTTGAGACGAGAAGTCATGTTTACACTTTAATTAACAGTAAAAGTATTTAACAGTAAAGTATTTGAAATTGGCATTTTTTATTATTGGTATTAATTATTCCGTTTTTTGTCATATCCAAGAGGAAACAAAGTCAAGGAAAGACAAAATTAAATTGTATAGACTAACAAACAAAAAATGTGTTTGAAGCTTTTCATTTTCCTACAAATTCTGGTTCTAGAATTGGAATTATTCTAGTTCTAGAACCAATCTTTGTGAAAAGCCTAATACATTCACAATCCCAGGCTGCATTATACCAGCAATGCAAAATGTTTACTTTTTGACTAAAAGTGTGACTTCCCTATAAAAACATAAACAAAAATTAATGGTTAAAATTAAAATTTGGTAAGGCTAAATGCTTTTATCATCTAATTAGTTCTGTCTATTTTTTTGGTAGGCATTTTTGCAACTTACCTTGGCTAGGCCCCTTGCCAGCTGGCCAGATTGGCCATGTCAGCTGGGTATGACCCATATATATTAGGTTTAATACTTTTTTATATATTGGTTTTGTAATAGTTTATTTATTTTGTTTTATTATTTTACTAACTATGCTATTTTAAACAAAGCCTATTCTATAAATACTTTTATATACTTGATTTTGTTACATATGAATGTTTTAATAATAAGATTTAATAATTATAATAATAGATAATTAATTACACTTATCCTAACTAATAGCTTAGCCACAACTATTGCATTATATATCTAAAGGCTTATATAGCTATTTAGTCTAAGAACTACAAAGTTGCTATATAGGTCACTGGTCAGATCATCATATTTTATTTTGTCAAATTGGATGACAAAGTGACTAGAAAAAGCAAAGAAGCTTGAAAAATAATATGACAAAGTGATCAAATATTTAGTTATAGTGAATACTTTGTCATCAACCAATCAAACTGTATGCGATTTGAGTTAGTGTAAACTATTTTTTGTTTTTATTGACTATTAAGCTGCAGCAAGCAGAACCAATTGATTGACAGGTTTTATCAATCAAGATGACAAAATGGGTGGGATCATTAAGATTCCAAGTAAATGTTTGATCACCACATTAATTTTCTTGGAAGTTGGAACTAATATGATTGGAGATTGGTGGATGACAAAATGACTCTCTTCAAGTAGTGAATGCTAATTAAGATGACAAAGTGACCCTAGTTGAGGTGAGAAAACCAGACACCCCAGATGATGAAATGGCAGATACGAAATGACTAGGAACTGCTATATACCCTTAATTATCCTAGCTAATACTAATACTCATTTTATAGCTAGGGGAACTGAAGCAATATAAGGTTAAATTTCTTGCTTAAAGACAAATTGTTTCAAATAGGCTAAGATTAACCCTTTATCCTCTAGTTATAAGTCTGACACTCTAACCACTAAGCTAAAACCCAATTTTGATTAGGTTAGTTATGGTTAGTTATATAGTTTTGGGTAAACTATAAATTCATGTCTAATATCTGAACATGTTAATAGAGTTAACACCTATTTCTCAGAGTATAAGTGTTGATTTTTATCTAAGATCATTATTAAAGATGCCAATATTAGATCTTGTCATTTTGCATAAATGCTAATAGATGGCTATTGATTTATTAAACAACTTCAAATTGAGTTAGATAGTTTACCATAAGATTGTGCCATTTAATTAGTCATTCATTGCCAGAGAGAAAAGAGAAATGAGAGATTAGAAAATTATAAAATTCTAAGATTTTCTACCCTTTAAACATATGTTTGATATCAACCTTTATAAAGCAACCCTACAGAGAAAAAATCTGGAAGCCTTAGCATAACAGATTTTTTAACTATTCCATTTTGTTGTTGTTAAATGGGGTGCTTAGCAGGGCTAAGTGTGGATCAGCCCAAATTAAGGCTCCAGTGTGGAGATGAATAGAAGGGTGGGTCTATTAGGTATACAAGACCTAGGCCACCTGGAATAGAATCCTTTTCATAGCACAAAGCTAATTGTAAGGCTTTGTCACAAAGATTTGCAGACTATTTTGGAAAGAGGCTGGAGGGTGTGCCTAAGCTATAACAGGCAAGATTGGGCACCTTCAAGGGCAACAATTTTGGGGTCCATGCTGCAAAGCGAATTTTTACTGCGCAGCCTGACTCCTACAAACTGCATTTAATGGACCAGGTCCAGCCTCCTCAAAGACCATCATCCTCTGGTGAAAATTTCCCTCCAGACAGGGTCACTGTAGGCAACTATACTGGTAGGCAATTGCACTACCAGGTGGTGCGTGCCACAAACAGATGATAGCCTTTCACCTAGGCGCCGAACACACCCAAAGCCTAGAATCCAAATTCCTGGTGGGTACCACCTTCAGGCAGGGCATGCTACTTCTAGGGCTCAGGCTCACACATGAGCATACATACGCAACCCCCTGATTTACACTGGCAATGCGACCAAAAATGCGACTAACCTGTGAAAAAACCCTAAAGCAAAATAAACTAATTTCGGGTAAACAGCAGGAGCAACTTGACTGTCTTATTAAGGCTTAATGCCTCGACATCTAATTAGTAATACATGTACGTCTATTTTGTCGGGTGAGCATTTTTGCGACTTACCTTGGCTGGGCCCCTCGCCAGCCAGCCGGGTCGGCCGGGTGTTGCGCATGAGGCCTTACCAGGCAGCCCGTTTACCCTTTGGCTCCAACTGCACAGGTAGGTTCACCTAGCGCAATAGCAGCTCAAAATCAGCACAGAGCGCGGTATCTTCCTGAAACATGGGCCGCTCACCAGCAATGCAAGATCACCAGTCAGTAACTCCCAAGCCGCACCAAGCCCTCCGGGCTGAGTGCCCCTTTTTATTCCCCATTCGGATAGCAATCGATAACTCAATGTACTTTTAATTAACTGGCGCTCCAATTTACTAACTGATGTCAGACGAAGCTTCAATTAGTTGCTTGTATTTTTCTCAGTAGCTATCTTTTTTTGTGTTGTCTATGTCCCAGAGCCCAGGCTGCAAGCTTTGGTGTTGCACTTTTAAAAAATATTCTAGCTTTCACATCAAGTTAAAGCTTTCTCGCAGCCTTCAGCTAAGAGGAGTAAGAGGGTTTTATTCATAGTCTATGGCCGAAAGTGTCGCTGGCAAAGCTATCGATTCCGCGGACCTGTCTGCTAGAAGAGAAAGAGAAGGCAGAGAGAAGGGTCTCGAAGCGAGCGAGACTTGTCTAATCGCATAAAAAGTTTCTTTTTAAAGTGTCTGCAAATCAACCGAGTAGTTCAAGTGAGCCAGAGCGAATGGCACCGCCATCGGGTTCTTCGTCCGCGTCTCAAGTGCCCTACATCGGGTCCACGATATCGTTGCTATCCAAAGCCGGGATTCGGTACGAAGGCTTCCTACACAGCATCGACCAGAAGGAGGCGTCTGTCACGCTCGACCACGTGCGAGTATTCGGCACCGAGGAGCGCCAGTGCGAGCGTCGGGTGCCGCCGTCTTCCGAAACATTCGAGTACATCATTTTCCGGGCCGCGGACATCACTGAGCTGCGAGTGATTGACACTCCACTGTCCCGGCCGGTGCCCGACCCTGCTATTATCCGCGTACAGGTGAAGGGACCCGGTAACGCCAATGCATCTTCAAGCTCGTCGGCTGTCAACGGAACCGGTGGAGGCGGCGAGGCCACGGGAGGCAGGGCGGCTGGTGGAGGCGGCGGCCGGCGGCGCCAGCCCAGGGGCATCTCGGCTGGCCGCGGCGCTGGCGGCAGATCCGGTGGTCGCGGCCAGAATCAACAGATGAAGCAGCAGGCGCCGCCACCGCAGCATCCGCATCTGGCGCCGCCGCCGCCGATGATGCAGCTGCCGATGCAGTCCCCGCCGCAGCAGCAGCCGCGTTCTCGCAACGACTACATCGTCTATCCCAGGTACAATGTTAGCTATCGAGGCAACGGAGCCGGTTACTACCCGCAGTATCGCCCGGCTAGCATGTACCCCGCTGTCGAGTTTGCCGCAGCGCCTGGTAACCATGGCTACGGGATGAGGCCATCGGCTGGAGGCGGCGGAGGCGGCCGGCCCGTGATGCACTTTCGACGAGTTCAGGGCGGCGGCAGCGGCGGCCCAGGAGCTCAGCGGCTTCGCTTATCGCCGCGTTTGATCGGCAGCGGCGGAGGCGGCGGCCGCGGCCGGAATTCGCGCCGAACGCACCAGTCGAACGGCATTGCCGAGGCGGCGGCCAATCCGGCCAAATATTTCTCCGCCGATTATGATTTTGAGACGGCCAACGCCGAGATGGCGAAATTATTGCTCACAGCAGTTAATTCCACTTCTGCTAAGCAGGGCGTCGTTGCCAACGGCGGCATCAACGGCGCCTCGGATGAGGAGAATTCGGCTTCTTCGACTAATGGCGTCAACGGCGCCGTCGCTTCGTCGTCAGCGTCGGCTCTGATGGCCGCCGCCGTTGCCGATGGCCAGCATCAGCTGGGCGGCGCCGGCTACGACCGGGACCGCAGCTTCTTCGACGACATCAGCCGGGTCGACGCAGATGCCGGCGCCGCCGCCGGTGGCGACTCGGCCAGGCTGGGCCGCAAAGAGGCCGCCAGGCAGAATGCGCTCAACAGGGAGACGTTCGGCCTGACTGGCCGGCGTTTCCATGGCAACCATCAGCAGCAGCATCATCGGGTGGCGGTGGCTCACGCGCCCAGACGGTCGCCAGTGTGAGACAGCGGCGGACCTGAGAGCGACTCTGCATTGAGAAAGACTGCAATAGGCCTGACTAGACATGGACTAAGTCACTTTATAAGCACTGTTCTTCTATCCCTGTTAATCCGGGCTTTATCCCCATTGTTACTGTGTGCAATTATTCCAATTTCTCGATCCGTAAACACCCCAGGCTGAACTCTTAGTAGCGTGAGAGGATCCCAAATGCGATAATACATTATCAACAGATATTCAAAAGTCCCCGATTGTCTTAATATTCAACTTTCGCTCTTAATCTAACTAACTATCCACCATCTAATGCATATCGCTGATAAATAAATCTGTTTGTTCTTTAGGGAATATTGCTATAATATATAAACTAGTTCTTTAACAGCTTGCATGGTAACTTCGGTTTTTATTGTTTATGATTAATTAAAAAATACTTGATAGAATTGCTGAGATATAGATTTTCTAGAGATAGAGAATTCGACTAACTGCACCGTAGATAGTCCCTGATAAGATTTCTGCAGATTGGCTCACGTAGTCAGATTTTGCTTTGAAATCAACGGGATCTGACATCTGATCCTGGGATCTGACATTTGATCATGGGATCTGACATTTGATCATGGAATCTGACATCTGATCCTGGGATCTGACATTTGATCATGGGATCTGACATCTGATCATGGAATCTGACATCTGATCCTGGGATCTGACATTTAATCCTGGGATCTGACATTTAATCCTGGGATCTGACATCTGATCCTGGGATCTGACATTTAATCCTGGAATCTGACATTTAATCCTGGGATCTGACATTTAATCCTGGGATCCGACATTTAATCCTGGGATCTGACATTTGATTCTGGGATCTGACATTTGATTCTGGGATCTGACATTTGATTCTGGGATTTTAACTGAGATCAAAGATGAAGGTGGTCAAAAATCTAAGATTTGATTCCAGGATTATTGACCTTTGATCTGACTTTTGATTACGAGAGGCTGAGACCTGAACTTTGATCCCGGGGATGTGACCTTAAGTATCACATCCATTATTGATTACACATGCCGTAATTGGGCTTTCTTTTAACAAAAGAAAAAAAAGAAATTACGTTTTTCGAATACTAATAATAATAGTTGATTACACCTGCCCCAGTTGGGCCAGATGTGCAAACGACAACTCAGCCGCATCTGAAGGCTGCGTTCGGCTGTTCAGTCCAAGGACTGGGGGGTTGCCACACTCCCTCAATTATCCCAGCTAATGCTGGCACCCATTTTACAGCTGGGGTGAACTGAAGCAATGCAGAGTTAAATGTCTTGCTCAAGAACACAAAAAATTTGATCCCGGATCAGTGGTTTTAGCCTAGTGGTTAGAGCGTCAAAGTCACGACTTAATGTCGGGGGGTTCGATTCCCAATCCCTCGTAAACAATTTATCTTATAGACTTCTAATTTTGTTGCTGGCATCTACTTTTAACCTTTGATCCCGGGGATCTGACCTTTGATCCCGGGGATCTGACATTTGATCCCGGGGATCTGACCTTTGATCCCGGGGATCTGACATTTGATCCCGGGGATCTGACATTTGATCCCGGGGATCTGACCTTTGATCCCGGGGATCTGACCTTTGATCCTGGGATCTAGTCTTTGTTCCCGGCATCTTGAAGCTTTAAGTTTAAGCCAGCAGCTTTAAACACACTTGGGCCAGGTGTGCTCATCACTGACGCTAAACGCCTGTTTCATGTCCTCGTTGAATCCGTTCGCTGCTCTGGCAGCTGAGCAGCAGCAGTTGCAGCCGCAGCAGAGTCGGCACGATGTTTCGGACGCTCAGCACCGGTCTGCGTGCCGCCTGTGCTCCTCGCTGCACGCCCAGCTGGCGGACGAGCACCGTCGCGGCCTGCTGTGGAACTATGTCGTCGAGTACTGCTTCGGTGTCACCTTCGACTCCGAACGTGTCTCTGCAGTTCCGCTACCACCGACTGTTGCCCAGCCGAAGCATCTGGCCTCGCTGGCCGAAGTCTATCCGGACAGGCGGCTAATCGGACCGGACAGTTTCGGTGCGGCTCTGGCCGATCAGCTGCTCACTGCATCCGATGTTGTACTTTACAGCTTCCGTTGCTATGGCAACCTGACCGAGCTGGCCGACTCGCCTGTCGTTTTGCCGCCCGAATTGAAATCCGCGG
Organism: Macrostomum lignano; assembly: GCA_002269645.1. Lineage (NCBI taxonomy): Eukaryota > Metazoa > Platyhelminthes > Macrostomidae > Macrostomum > Macrostomum lignano. The sequence continues at coordinate 239,430 of NIVC01001257.1, forward strand.
CCGATCGTAGACTGTCCGAAATTGTGTCCGCCTGCCGGAGCCAGCTGACTGGCCAGCTGCGGGAGTACCTCGCCCAGCCGGACGTGCTCACCGAGTGCCAGCCGGAAGCCGCCGTCCGCCAGCTGCTCGATGTGGCTCTCAGACTGGGCGGCGACAGGCGCGAGCTGCCCCCGCTAGTGTCCGACTTTCTCTCGACCAGTCTGCCTAGCGGAGATGCCGACGAGAATGGCCCGGTTGTTAAACAGTTTGTCGCGAAAATTTGCGACGAAGTTATGCGAGACGAACGACATTTCGAATCGTTGCACTGCCCGCTGCTCACCGAGCAGAGGCTGATGCAGCTGCTCCGGCTGCTCGCCAGCCTCCCCACTTGCGCCAGGGCACTGCTGGCTGCGTCACGGCTGCGTCAGGTGGGATAAATGTTTTGTGTCTGAGGGGGTTCTTATATCCAAATTTTCAGATTGACATTCCCTGATCCTCAAATCCTCAACCTGACATTCCCTGATCCTCAAATCCTCAATCTGACATTCCCTGATCCTCAAATCCTCAATCTGACATTCCCTGATCCTCAAATCCTCAATCTGACATTCCCTGATCCTCAAATCCTCAATCTGACATTCCCTGATCCTCAAATCCTCAATCTGACATTCCCTGATCCTCAAATCCTCAATCTGACATTCCCTGATCCTCAAATCCTCAATCTGACATTCCCTGATCCTCAAATCCTCAATCTGACATTCCCTGATCCTCAAATCCTCAACTTGACATTCCCTGATCCTCAAATCCTCAATCTGACATTCCCTGATCCTCAAATCTGCCCCCCAAAATCCGAACAGCCGCTAGCGGAAGGCGCCGGTCGCCAGGCACAGGTAGGCACAGCATTGGGCCGGCTCCTGTCTCCAAGCGGCCTGCCCCAGCTGGGAGGCCTTCAACAGCCGGACTCGCTGTTCCCCTCGGCTAGCCAGATGACTCAACAAGCCTACGACGCAGCCGAGCGCAGTCTGTGGGACCTGAGCGCAGCAAATCTGTCTCAGATTGTCTCAGTATTCAAAGCCCTATTCAGATCTGCTAGGCGCCAACTGCTGTTGTGGTTTGCCGAGTTTTTGGAGGCCAATTCTGGCAAGGCTAAGCTGGCCGCCAGGCATACGATGGACCCGGTAATGCTGGGCATGTCTTTTGCCAGCGACGGCTGCTGTTTGAACGCCTGTGCCGTGCTGCTCCAGCTGGCCGGGCCGCTGACTGACCCGGTGTCCGACCGCCTGCTGCTGGTGGATCCCAGGTGAGATTTGATTCACTGGGATCTGACCTTCGATTCACTGGGATCTGACCATTGATTCACTGGGATCTAACCTTTGATTCACTAGAATCTGACCATTGGTTCACTGGGATCTGAACATTGATTCACTGGGATCTGGCGTTTCATTCACTGGGATATGACCATTGATTCACTGGGATCTGACGTTTGATTCACTGGGATCTCACCATTGATTCACTGGGATCTGGCCATTTATTCACTGTGATCTGACCTTTGATTCACTGGGATCTGACCATTGATTCACTGGGATCTGGCGTTTCATTCACTGGGATATGACCATTGATTCACTGGGATCTGACGTTTGATTCACTGGGATCTCACCATTGATTCACTGGGATCTCACCATTGATTCACTGGGATCTGGCCATTTATTCACTGTGATCTGACCTTTGATTCACTGGGATCTGACCATTGATTCACTGGGATCTGACCATTGATTCACTGGGATCTGACCATTGATTCACTGGGATCTGACCATTGATTCACTGGAATCTGACCATTGATTCACTGGGATCTGACCATTGATTCACTGGGATCTGACCATTGATTCACTGGGATCTGACCTTTGATTCACTGGGATCTGACCATTGATTTACTGGGATCTGACCATTGATTTACTGGGATCTGACCATTGATTCACTGGGATCTGACCTTCGATTCACTGGGATCTGACCATTGATTCACTGGGATATGACCATTGATTCACTGGGATCTGACCTTTGATTCACTGGGATCTGACCATTGATTCACTGGGATCTGACCTTTGATTCACTGTGATCTGACCTTTGATTCACTGGGATCTGACCTTTGATTCACTGGGATCTGACCTTTGATTCACTGGGATCTGACCATTGATTCACTGGGATCTGACCATTGATTCACTGGGATCTGACCATTGATTGGGATCTGACCATTGATTCACTAGGATCTAACCTTTGATTCACTAGAATCTGACCATTGATTTACTGGGATCTGACCATTGATTCACTGGGATCTGACCATTGATTCACTGGGATCTGACCATTGATTCACTGGGATCTGACCATTGATTCACTGGGATCTGACCATTGATTCACTAGGATCTGACCATTGATTCACTGGGATCTGACCATTGATTCACTGGGATCTGACCTTTGATTCACTGGGATCTGACCATTGATTCACTGGGATCTGACCATTGATTTACTGGGATCTGACCATTGATTCACTGGGATCTGACCTTCGATTCACTGGGATCTGACCATTGATTTACTGGGATCTGACCTTTGATTCACTGGGATCTGACCTTTGATTCACTGGGATCTGACCATTAATTTACTGTGATCTGACCATTGATTCACTGGGATCTGACCTTTGATTCACTGGGATCTGACCATTGATTCACTGGGATCTGACCTTTGATTCACTGGGATCTGACCATTGATTCACTGGGATCTGACCATTGATTCACTGGGATCTGACCATTAATTTTCTATCTACATCGATATTGAATAGCAATTTTTAGAATATATATTTGAAAGGGATCTATCAGGGATCTGTCATATCCTATCCCCGGGATCTATAAAGTGACGTTCCTACCACCATCCCACAGGTATGTTCGCAGCGACCTGTGCCCCCTGCGCACCCTGTCCAAAGAGACTTCCCTATCTGGCAGCATCGGTGGCAGCGCCTCGTCGCCTTCGGACTCGACCGCCGCCTCCTTCAACGCCGAAGCCCCCACCGATCCGCCACACGTGCTGACTGAGCTGTTCTTTCTCTGCCAGCGGGGCGTTCGACTGGGGTTTGCATTGGCCTGCGAACAACTGCAGGAGGTAAATTAGTTAGTCAGTCAGTCAGTCAGTCAGTCAGTCAGTCAGTCAGTCAGTCAGTCAGTCAGTCAGTCAGTCAGTCAGTCAGTCAGTCAGTCAGTCAGTCAGTCAGTCAGTCAGTCAGTCAGTCAGTCAGTCAGTCAGTCAGTCAGTCAGTCAGTCAGTTAGTCAGTCAGTCAGTCAGTCAGTCAGTCAGTCAGTCAGTCAGTCAGTCAGTCAGTCAGTCAGTCAGTCAGTCAGTCAGTCAGTCAGTCAGTCAGTCAGTCAGTCAGTCAGTCAGTCAGTCAGTCAGTCAGTCAGTCAGTCAGTCAGTCAGTCAGTCAGTCAGTCAGTCAGTCAGTCAGTCAGCCAGTCAGCCAGTCAGTTACCTGAAGGTGAATTCACACCCGCAGGTGCAGCAGCAGCTGGGCCGGCTCCAGCACGCCGTGCAGCAGCACCAGCAGATGCCGCAGGGCCACCCGGCCATGGCCTCCCACACCGCAGCCCTGGAGCGGCTCACAGCGCATTACCTGGCTCACCGGGCCAGCCTGAGGTCGCCAGCTCTGCTGGATCCTCTCCTAGGCTTCCTGCTGGCTACCTCGCGCCTGCTCACGCACTTCGCATTGGCGCCGGCGCCAACCCTTGAGGCGCCGGGAGCTCCGACCAGATGGAGCCGCCTGCCCGAGGGCGATCACGGCATCATTGATGCCTGCAGCGATGGCTGCTGGTGGCTGCAGAGGCTGCCGGAATCGCTGGCTGAAGGCGTTGTCCAGTGCGCCCTGTTCTTCCGTCAGCAGCGGCCGGACATGCTGGAGATGTGTCCGCATTCGCTGGAGCCGCTGTTCACCTTCCTGCTGCTGTTTATGGGCTGTCCGAGGCTGCTGCGCAATCCGCATCTCAGGGCCAGTCTGGCCGAGGGCCTCTGCGCCCTGTGCCCCCTGCCGAGCGAGGAGGGTGCTCCGCAGGTGTGCATTCACCAACTCCGTTATGCCATTCACCAACTCCGTTATGCCATTCACCAGTCCGTTATGCCATTCACCAACTCCGTTATGCCATTCACCAACTCCGTTATGCCATTCACCAACTCCGTTATGCCATTCACCCGTTATGCCATTCACCAGCTCAGTTATGCCATTCACTAACTTTGCTATGCCATTCACCAACTCCGTTATGCCATTCACCAACTCCGTTATGCCATTCACTAGCTTTGCTATGCCATTCACCAACTCCGTTATGCCATTCACCAACTCCATTATGCCATTCACCAACTCCGTTATGCCATTCACCAACTCCGTTATGCCATTCACCAACTCCTTTATGCCATTCACCAACTCCGTTATGCCATTCACTAACTTTGCTATGCCATTCACCAACTCCGTTATGCCATTCACCAACTCCATTATGCCATTCACCAACTCCGTTATGCCATTCACCAACTCCGTTATGCCATTCACCAACTCCTTTATGCCATTCACCAACTTCGTTATGCCATTCACCCGTTATGCCATTCACCCGTTATGCCATTCACCCGTTATGCCATTCACCAGCTCAGTTATGCCATTCACTAACTTTGCTATGCCATTCACCAACTCCGTTATGCCATTCACCAACTCCGTTATGCCATTCACTAACTTTGCTATGCCATTCACCAACTCCGTTATGCCATTCACCAACTCCGTTATGCCATTCACCATCTCCATTATGCCATTCACCAACTCCGTTATGCCATTCACCAACTCCGTTATGCCATTCACCAGCTCCATTATGCCATTCACCAACTCCTTGATATTCACTTTACCTTATACTATTCACCAAACCCATTCCATTTACCAACAGGTGCCAACTCACCGCAGGGAGCAGCTGCTGGCCTCGCACCCGCTGGCGCAGCAGACGGCGGCCTCTCTCCTAAGCGTATTCGTCAGCATTGAACTGTCAGGCGAGTCGGTGCAATTCGAGATGAAGTTCAGCTACCGCAGGCCCATGTACTCCGTGCTGCGCTGTCTCTGGTCCATGCCAGCTCACCGCGACCGCCTGTGCCTCCTGGCGCGTCAGGCAATGCGGCATCTGGACGACGCCGAGGCGCCTTTGTTTCTGAAATTTCTCAATCTGCTGCTCAACGATGCCACGTTTCTGTTGGACGAGGCGCTGAGCTACCTGACCCAGCTGAAAACCCTTGAGGTTCAACGGCAGGACGGCGCCTGGCCCGATGCTGGTGGCCAGAGGGAGCGGGAGGAGGCCGAGTCCCAGTTTCTGCACACTGCCAGGTGCTGGGCGATGGCTCTAGTTTATCCCCACATAATTAACTTGAATCCGAAATCCCTGAACCCAGAATCTGAGATCTAACCCCTAATTCCAATCCCCTAACCCAAATCCCGAATCCCCTGATCCATGCCCTCCTAATCCCGGATTCCCGAATCCCAAATCCACTTAACCCTAATCCCAAATCCCCAAATGCCAAATCCCCTAATCTTAAATCCCCTAATCCCAAATCATCTAATCTGAAATCCCCTAATCCGAAATCCCCTAATCTTAAATCCCCTAATCCCAAATCCCCTAATCTCATATCCCCCAATCCCAAATCCCCTAATGACAAATCCCTTAATCCCAAATAATCTAATCCGAAATCCCCTAATCCCAAATCCCCTAATCCCAAATCCTAATTCAAAATCCACTAATCCGTTATCCCAAATCCCAAACCCCCTAACCCTAATCTCAAACTCCTTAACCCCTAACCCCTAATCCTCAATCTTCTAATCCCAAATCAACTAATCCTAGATCCCAGATCTCATATTCCCGTACGCCTAATTCCTAATCCCGTATGCTTCTTTAACACTTTAAGGGCTACCTCCCCCGATTACCAAATCCTTTAACCGGCATCGCAAAAACCAGTTTCTCCAAGTCGAACTCGTTAATCCCCTAGCCATTAATCCTAAATCCCCATATTCAGAACTCCTAAACTCCGCATCCCCAAATCGATCCCCAACCCGCAGGCTGACCAGATTTCACAACCAGCTCAGCCAGGACACTCTGCAGGCGCTGGAACTGCTGACAGAAGCTCCGGACGTCCTGTCCGTCCTGCTGCACCCGATGCTGGCCGACCGAGTGGCCGGCACGCTGAACTACTTCCTGGCCCACCTGGCCGGTCCCAAGCGAAGCGAGCTGACCGTGCGCGACAAAGCCGCTTATCAATTCCGGCCGCGCGAACTGCTGGCCTCAATCTGCCGGCTGCTGGTGAACCTGAGCAGCGGCGGGGAGCCGTTCCTGTCTGCCGTGGTGCGGGACAGCCGGTCATACTCGCCCGGCCTCATGCAGTCCGCCGCCCAGCTGCTCGGACGGGTGGCCGATCCGGGACTGGCCAATTCTTTTGCCGAGTTTGCCGAGCAGGCCAGGTAGATTGCCTCCCAGAAGTGCAGGGGCTCTGGGGGTTGTTAAGGGATTAAGTGTCAGAGAATTAAAAGGTGTCAGGAAGTTGGACGTGTCAGAACCTTGTCAGGGTTTAGAGGTGTCTTGTATTGGGATGTCAGGAGATTAGAGGTGTCAGGAGCTGGAGGTGTCAGGAGATTGGAGGTGTCAGGAGATTGGAGGTGTCAGGAGCTGGAGGTGTCAGTAGTTGGAGGCGTCAGGAGCTGGAGATGTCAGGAGATTGGAGGTGTCAGGAGCTGGAAGTGTCAGTAGTTGGAGGCGTCAGGAGCTGGAGATGTCAGTAGTTGGAGGCGTCAGGAGCTGGAGATGTCAGGAGTTGGAGGTGTCAGGAGCTGGAGGTGTCAGTAGTTGGAGGTGTCAGTAGTTTGAGGTGTCAGTAGTTGGAGGCGTCAGGAGCTTGAGGTGTCAGTAGTTGGAGGCGTCAGGAGCTTGAGGTATCAGAAGCTGGAATTGTCAGGAGCTCGAGGTGTCAGTAGTTGGAGGTGTCAGTAGTTTGAGGTGTCAGTAGTTGGAGGCGTCAGGAGCTTGAGGTGTCAGTAGTTGGAGGCGTCAGGAGCTTGAGGTGTCAGAAGCTGGAATTGTCAGGAGCTCGAGGTGTCAGTAGTTAGAGGTGTCAGTAGTTGGAGGCGTCAGGAGCTGGAGATGTCAGAAGCTGGAGGTGTCAGGAGATAAAAGTTGTCAGGAGATTGGAGGTGTCAGTAGTTGGGGGTGTCAGGTGTCAGGAAACTCAAGGTGTCAGGAGACTCAGGGTGTCAGACGCCTAAAATATGAAGTTTCCAGGTGAGTGAAGTGCTATTAATCTCTGCTCTCCCACCCTACCCCTGCGCAGACTGGCCGAAGCGGCGCGTCAAGCCGAGGACGAAAGCGCGGAGGACGCGCCGGACGAGTTCTTGGATCCCATAATGGGATCGCTGATGCGAGACCCGGTCGTGCTGCCCTCGTCGCGGGTCACGGTGGACAGGGCTACCATTCAGCGCCACCTGCTGTCGGACCCCACCGACCCGTTCAATAGGCAGCCGCTCACCATGTCGGAGATTATTGAGGACGCCGACCTGCGCGATCGGGTGCGGGACTGGCTGGCGTCAAGGAGAAAGTGATAAGGGGTGTTTCTGATATGAGATTCTAATTAGATGTCTATGGGATTCTGATTAGATGTCTATAGGATTCTGATTAGATGTCTATGGGATTCTGATTAGATGTCTATAGGATTCTGATTAGATGTCTATGGGATTCTGATTAGATGTCTATAGGATTCTGATTAGATGTCTATGGGATTCTAATTAGATGTCTATGGGATTCTGATTAGATGTCTACGGGATTCTGATTAGATATCTATGGGATTCTGATTAGATGTCTATGGGATTCTGATTAGATGTCTATGGGATTCTGATTAGATGTCTATGGGATTCTGATTAGATGTCTATGGCATTCTGATTAGATGTCTATGGGATTCTGATTAGATGTCTATGGGATTCTGATTAGATGTTTATGGGATTCTGATTAGATGTCTATGGGATTCTGATTAGATGTCTATGGGATTCTGATTAGATGTCTATGGGATTCTGATTGGTTGTCTATGGGATTATGATTAGATGTCTACGGGATTCTGATTAGATATCTATGGGATTCTGATTAGATGTCTATGGGATTCTGATTAGATGTCTATGGGATTCTGATTAGATGTCTATGGGATTCTGATTGGATGTCTATGGGATTCTGATTAGATGTCTATGGGATTCTTAAATCGCCCATTCCTCTTGCAGATACATCTACTCGTACCTGCTCGAACGCTCGTACTTACAAGTAGCAAAAGTAGTTTTTTGGTGTCAAATTTTATTTAATTGTATTTTCAAACATAGTTTTAATATATCCGAATTTTGCATCTTATTGTACGTCATTGGATTGTACTTGTTACAACTATAAAAAGAAACTATTCATTGATCATAGTTGTATTGTCAATCATAATGCAATTCAGTTTTCATACTCAGCCAAAATTTGTGTTTGACTTCTTTTAATGCGTGTTTTGCCTGCTTAACAAATTTTTAACTGTTTTATTTCCATGTTTGCTATGATCCATTACTACTAGAGAGGTGAGATTTCAGAGGGATGAGATGTCAGAGAGCTGAGATTTTAATGGGCTGAGATATCAGTACGGTAGGATGTCAGAAGTGTGAGATGTCAGTAGGGTGAGATGTCAGTAGGGTGAGATGTCAGTAGGGTGAGATGTCAGTAGGGTGAGATGTCAGTAGGGTGAGATGTCAGTAGGGTGAGATGTCAGTAGGGTGAGATGTCAGTATGGTGAGATGTCAGTAGGGTGAGATGTCAGTAGGGTGAGATGTCAGTAGGGTGAGATGTCAGTAGGGTGAGATGTCAGTAGGGTGAGATGTCAGTAGGGTGAGATGTCAGTAGGGTGAGATTTCAGAGGGGTGAGATGTCAGTACGGTGATATTTTAAAAGTGTAAGATTCCAGTAAGGTGAGATGTCAGTAGGGTGAGACGTCAGTAGGGTGAGATGTCAGTAAGGTGAGATGTCAGTAGGGCGAGATGTCAGTATGAGTAGGTTAAGATTATTTGCTAAACTGTTTTTATAGTCATAGTATTTTCTGTTTTCTAAAAACTATTTTTTTCAATTGCTGCATGAGAAGTTAGCAGTGATCCTGCGTTGTTTGTCAATACTACTAGGTTTGAGATAATAATATACTATACTACTGCTGATAGTAGTACAGAGAGAATTCTATTCAGATAAAGTTGAAGTAGTGACCAGCTTCACTAACAAGCCTGTCTGGTACAGCAGTTGGCGCAGCGACGGCGCAATTTTCGGGAAACTGATGGGAGTCCCTGGCCACAATAATCTGCTACAAAGCTTCGATCTTCTTATCGCTTTGCTGTCTCAGCTGGGGAGAAGGCAAAGAATTAAGAATGAGCAATGGCCCGCCCCCCGGGGCGAAGCGCAATTATAGAGAAATGGATGAATTGCTGCCATCGGCATCTACTCAGCACTGCAGTTTGCCATTGTGCCGTACGAGACCGGGGGGGGGGGGGGTGCGAGGCCAGATTTCGCCAAGCACTAATCGATGGAGGCATGATTTACAGCCTTGGCTGTTTGTGCGCTCCTGTCTTTCGGATTCAGGCTTTGTGGGGGGGGGGGGCTACACGAGAATAATTGAGCTCTTTGGTTCGCTGGTTTGAGTCCTTGGAAATTTCCTACATTCGTGCCATTTACATTTTTGCGAGAACAATGGTGGGGTAACTTAGGCTGTGGTTTCATGCGGATTAAAAGTTAGACATTCTAACAGGTGCGATTTACATGTATAGACATCGGATTTACATTCGAGCAAGTGCTATTTTTACATTTGACTGGCGGATGAGTTCGAATAGCACATGACAGGCATCAATTTTCATTGTTCTGGAGAAAAATTGCTTTTTTGATTTCAGCTTAGAATTTCGACGGAGAGAAATTATGACACTTCCAAATATGGAAACTGCAGTCCAGGAGGCTGCTTCATGCTCCGGCACTTGTTGATTACAACAGCTGGTAGAGTGCCCGGGTTTTAATTAAATCGATTCAAGCAAATCAAAAGGTGCAGTACCGACAGAAGCAATCAGCTTAATGGATTTCCGTACACAGCTACTGCACGCAGCCGACTATCACTGAAAATGGCATTTCAACTTAAAATCTTAAAACCGAGAACAATGAGCGTTGTAAATTAAAATGCTTTTTCATTGCATTAAAATGGCCTTTCAGTTTTCGGCCGCAAAGTTTCATGACAAAGAATGGATTACTAATCTGGCCAGCATCACTGATGAGGGAGTAAAATGGATTGCTAATCTAGCCAGAATCACTGATGAAGGAATAGAATGGATTGCTAATGTAGCCAGCATCACTGATGAAGGAATAGAATGGATTGCTAATGTAGCCAGCATCACTGATGAAGGAATAGAATGGATTGCTAATGTAGCCAGCATCACTGATGAAGGAATAGAATGGATTGCTAATCTAGCCAGCATCACTGATGAAGGAATAGAATGGATTGCTAATCTAGCCAACATCACTGATGAAGGAATAGAATGGATTGCTAATCTAGCCAACATCACTGATGAAGGAATAGAATGGATTGCTAATCTAGCCAACATCACTGATGAAGGAATAGAATGGATTGCTAATCTAGCCAGCATAACTGATGAAGGAATAGAATGGATTGCTAATCTAGCCAGCATAACTGATGAAGGAATAGAATGGATTGCTAATCTAGCCAACATAACTGATGAAGGAATAGAATGGATTGCTAATCTAGCCAACATCACTGATGAAGGAATAAAATGGATTGCTAATCTAGCCAGCATCACTGATGAAGGAATAGAATGGATTGCTAATCAAGCCAACATCACAGATGAAGGAATAGAATGGATTGCTAATCTAGCCAGCATCACAGATGAAGGAATAGAATGGATTGCTAATCTAGCCTATATCACTGATGAAGGAATAGAATAGAATATAATAGCCAAGATAATTAAGAAACAAATAATTTATTTAAAAACTGTACATGACAGTCGTTCGCCATTGGCAAAAATGTTTTGAACTTTTGCGGCCATGAATCAATGCAACAGTATGACTTCAGAGTCCGTATTGAAAAGCTATGAGATGCAGCTTGGATGCTGCAGTGCGTGACCGATACAAAAACACGGAGCCAGGCACTGGTGAAAACTGGAATTTCCATTACAAGCCATTGGATGCGTTCCATCATTTTTTCTGAGATTGAGAAATTGCCCAGCTAGGGACAAACAGCACTTTCTTTTGGATTGCAGTTGTGTCAGTAGGATCAGAAATTGTGTCAGTAGTTTAACAGAGTCAACTACTGCAATATTTGGCGGACGATAACAAAATACACGAGGGCTCAAAAGCCGAAATCAGTCGATATATATATTTTAATATTAGGCATGCACAAAGTACGTGCGTACATTACAATCGATAAATTAAAATGCAACTTGAGCGTGCCCCAACCCCCCAGCGCAGGCCAACCCCAAAACCGATATTGTTACTCACAATATCAAGTCATCACATCCCTTCGCACTTAAGTATGAAAGTGAGATTAACAAAAATTAACATTATTAATAATAATAATATTAAATATTGAAGCGAGCAACACAACAAGGGTACTAAAATGGAGTTCATCAACAACAGTTACTTCAGCTGTAAGTCAGTCGCTCAGGTGCAGCGCACAGGGGCGTAGCCAGAGGGGGGGCAAGGGGGGCCGTGGCCCCCCCCAATCACCAACTCTGGCCTTGGCGCCCCCCCCTCCCTAAAAGAAACTGGCGCCCCCCCTATAGGCGCCCCCCCCTAAAAAAAACTGGCGCCCCCCTATAAGAAGCTGGCGCCCCCTATAAGAAGCTGGCGCCCCCCTATAAGAAGCTGGCGCCCCCCTATAAGAAGCTGGCGCCCCCCTATAAGAAGCTGGCGCCCCCTATAAGAAGCTGGCGCCCCCTAACTCACGGCCCCCCCAATCAAAATTCCTGGCTACGCCCCTGGCAGCGCACTTCCTCATCCAACGGCAAAGCTGCGGCATGGCGTCGGGCTCCGCCGCAGCCTCAGCAGCAGCGCCGTCAGCAAAAACTTCGGGTGCGTCCTTCAGCACCGCATCGCACTGCGGCACCGCTGCCGCTGGTACCGCCGGCTTGGTCGGAAGCTGACTGACCGCGGCCGGCTTGCGCACCTGGTTCACGTGCCTGTGTGCGTCTCTGCCGTCATCGAACCGGCACGTGAAGTCGGCCGCACCAGAACTGTCCGTGACTGTCGCCGGTCTCCAGCGTCCGTCACTCGTGAAGTCTCGCGCCAGCACCGAGTCGCCGACATTAATGCGGCGGTCGTGCGCGTGGGCGTCGTGCTGCTCCTTCTGCAGTGCCTGCTGTACGGCCACCCGGGCGGGCAGGTCAGGGCGGACTCGGTCGAGCAACGATTTCAGCCTCCGCCCCATCAGCAACTCGCAAGGAGCCCTCCCGGTAGTCGCATGCGGCGTGATTTGGTACATCAGGAGGAAACGGGAGACTCGCTCCTCCAGAGAGCTGCTTCGCTGCTTGGCCAGCGCACGCTTCAGAGTCTGAACTGCTCGCTCTGCTTGGCCGTTGGACGCCGGGTGGTACGGAGCCGTGCGCACGTGCCGGATGCCGTTCTTGCTCAGGAATGTCTCCATCTCCGCGCTGACCAGGTTCGGACCGTTGTCGGAGACGATCACGTCTGGCAGACCGTGAGTTGCAAAGCTCGACCGCAGCTTCTCGATAGTCGCAGTTGACGTCGTCGAAGGCATCACATGCACGTCCATCCACTTGGAGTGGGCGTCCACGACAACGAGCAACATCCGGCCCTGGACTGGCCCGGCGTAGTCAATGTGCAGGCGCGACCACGGCTTGTCCGGCCACGCCCACGGCTGCAGTGGAAACGGACCTGGCGACTTCTGCATCTCCTGGCATTCGGTGCAGAGTTCTTGCGAAGCCTCGTCCAGAGGCAGCTGCGAGTACGCTTGTGACAAGTCAAGCTTGGTAAACTTCTTTCCGCCAGCCAGTTTCGCGAAGAGCTCCTCGATCCTCGGCACCGGGTACGTGTCAGGCTCGACGTCGAGGTTCACCGTTTGTTTAAAATCAGCACATATGCGGACCGAGCCGTCTGTCTTTAAAACGGGTACGATCGGAGACGCGTAGTCCGAGCTGCTCACCGGCTTCAGCACTCCCTGTTCGATCTCTTTTTTGAGTTGCGCCTCGACCTTCTCCTTTAGCGCAAGCGGGACGTTTCTGGCATTAAAGAACCTCGGCCGCGCTGAGGCTTTCAGCTGCAGCCGAACCGCGGGCCCCGTGTATCGACCGAGGCCAGGTTCGAAGACTTCGGCGTACTTGTCCAGCAGGCTCTTGAGTCCAGGTTGCCCTGACGGATGCTGTTGCACCTGCTTGATGTCTCGCCAGTCCAGCGGAAGTTCGGCCAGCCAGTCGCGGCCAACCAGATTCGAGCCGGCACCGTCGATCACGAGCAGCGGCAGCACCTTGCTGGCAACCTCGGTCTGCGCGCGAACTCGAAGTTGGCCGAGTACAGGCACCAGCTCTCCGGAGTACGTCCGCAGCTGCGTGTTGACTCGCTCGAGTCTGGGTCGCCCTCGCAGTACTTCGTTGTAGGTCTTCGCAGAGATGAGCGACACAGACGCCCCAGTATCGACCTCCATGCAGACTGGCGTGCCGTCGATGTCGATGGTTGTCTTGATCGGCGGAATCTTGCCGCCTACGGCAGCAGCCATCACGTGCAGCGAGAAAGCCTCCTCATCTGCCTCCTCCGCCTGCAGCTCTTGGACGGTCGAGTCGACGCGACGATTCGAAGCTCGCTGAGGCCCAGCCGATCTCTCGTCCCGCTGAGCAGGCGGCGCTGCCTTGCACGCAGCAGCAATGTGTCCGGTTTTCGAGCATGCGTAGCACCTACTATTGATGAACGGGCACTTTGCAGCCAGGTGGCGCTGGGACAGGCATCGATAGCAACGCTTCGCTGGCGGCCCGCTGGCCGCCTCCCGCCGGGCAGAATGGTGAAGAGCGTGCACCGTGACAAAGCCGGCGCCTTTAGCCACCAGCAGGTTGCCTTCAGCGGCCGACTCGTGCGCCTGCGCCAGCAACAGCGCCGTGTCCAGTGAGAGCTCCTTCTCTGTGAAGAGCCTTCGCTGAATGGAATCATCACTGATCCCCAGGACCAGCCGGTCCCTGAGCATGCTGCTGAGGCCAACGCCAAAATTGCAGTCCCGAGCTAGCTTACGCAGCTCAGCCAGGAACTCTGCCACTGACTCGCCTGCCTGACGGCTTCTACTGTAAAACCTGAATCGCCGTACAATCTCTGGTGGGGTTGGATCAAAATGCTCCTTCAGCTTAGCACAGATGGCGTCGTAGGTCGTGTCCTTCGGCAGTGCCGGTGACAGCAGGTTTGATATCAGCTGGTAGGTACTGCTGCCAGGTCTTAGTGCCCTCTTCAAAGGGTCTTATTGAGCCTATTAAACTTATTGCGTACATTACAATCGATAAATTAAAATGCAACTTGAGCGTGCCCCAACCCCCCAGCGCAGGCCAACCCCAAAACCGATATTGTTACTCACAATATCAAGTCATCACAAGTAGGGTTAGAAATTGTGTCAGTAGGATTAGAAATTGTGTCAGTAGGATTAGAAATTGTGTCAGTAGGATTAGAAATTGTGTCAGTAGGATTAGAAATTGTGTCAGTAGGATCAGAAATTGTGTGAGTAGGGTCATAGTGGTGTTATTAGAAATTGTCAGTAGGATTAGAAATTGTGTCAGTAGGATTAGAAATTGTGTCAGTAGGATTAGAAAATGTGTCAGTAGCATCAGAAATTGTGTGGGTAGGATTAGAAATTGTGTCAGTAGGATAAAAAATTGTGTCAGAAGGATTAGAAATTGTTTCAGTAGGATCAGAAATTATGCCAGTATAACCAGAAAATGTGTCAGTAGGATCAGAAATTGTGTCAGTATAGCGGCAACCATGGGTTACAGGGCAACAAAATGCCCGCCTAAAGTCTAGAGCACGAAAGTACACATCGCCATGTGCCCCAATTCACGGACCAACCAATGGCAAACGCCAGAAAATTCAATTGGCTCCCGGAAGAAGCACCAGTTGCCTGTCCGGTCTTCTTTCTCGCTAATAACCGCTGTAATGCATTACAAATGTTTGAGTTCTCAAATATCCTGCAGAATCTTCTTCTTCTGGTTTATAAAGTTGAGGACATCTCTTTGGCCTGCGATCAGCGAGTGAATGTAAGTTTGAAACAGTTTCTTTTATTTTCCTGCTCTGTCTGAAATTTTGCAAAATGAAACAATAGAATGGATTGCTAATCTAGTCAAAGTCAGGAATAGAATGGATTGCTAATCTAGTCAAAGTCAGGAATAGAATGGATTGCTAATCTAGTCAAAGTCAGGAATAGAATGGATTGCTAATCTAGTCAAAGTCAGGAATAATGGATTGCTAATCTAGTCAAAGTCAGGAATAGAATGGATTGCTAATCTAGTCAAAGTCAGGAATAGAATGGATTGCTAATCTAGTCAAAAATCAGGAATAGAATGGATTGCTAATCTAGTCAAAGTCAGGAATAGAATGGATTGCTAATCTAGTCAAAGTCAGGAATAGAATGGATTGCTAATCTAGTCAAAGTCAGGAATAGAATGGATTGCTAATCTAGTCAAAGTCAGGAATAATGGATTGCTAATCTAGTCAAAGTCAGGAATAGAATGGATTGCTAATCTAGTCAAAGTCAGGAATAATGGATTGCTAACCTAGTCAAAGTCAGGAATAGAATGGATTGCTAGTCTAGTCTAAGTCAGGAATAGAATGGATTGCTAGTCTAGTCAAAGTCAGGAATAGAATGGATTGCTAATCTAGTCAAAGTCAGGAATAGAATGGATTGCTAGTCTAGTCAAAGTCAGGAATAGAATGGATTGCTAATCTAGTCAAAGTCAGGAATAGAATGGATTGCTAGTCTAGTCAAAGTCAGGAATAGAATGGATTGCTAGTCTAGTCAAAGTCAGGAATAGAATGGATCGCTAGTCTAGTCAAAGTCAGGAATAGAATGGATTGCTAGTCTAGCCAACGTCAGGAATGAAGTGTATCAAGCCCGCAAAGAAGAGAACAGTTGAAGAGCATTTCAAGAAATCTGCAGACACCAAAGCATGTCGCTCTTGAGATTTCTCCGAAGCCGGCCCCAATGGTTAATCATTTACAGCGAAATTTTCAGATTTTGATTTCAAAAAGAAAAGTGAAATTGAGTCTGACGCGTGACAGGAAAGCCGATTAAGACATGGGGAGCTTCATCCCAGTGGCTTAGGAGGGATTCGCTGTCTGAACTGATTGAAATTCTACTGCAGTTTCAAGTTTCTTCAGGTGCAACGCGGCAAGGAATAGCATTGAGGCTGAGAATCGAGTAGCTGTCGGATTTCTGTCAAGACCAATCTGTTAAATTGTAGCAGTCCCAGATAGATAGATAGATAGATAGATAGATAGATAGATAGATAGATAGATAGATAGATAGATAGAGACAGATAGATAGATAGATAGATAGATAGATAGATAGATAGATAGATAGATAGATAGATAGATAGATAGATAGATAGATAGATAGATAGATAGATAGATAGATAGATAGATAGATAGATAGATAGATAGATAGATAGATAGATAGATAGATAGATAGATAGATAGATAGATAGATAGATAGATAGATAGATAGATAGATAGATAGATAGATAGATAGATAGATAGATAGATAGATAGATAGATAGATAGATAGATAGATAGATAGATAGATAGATAGATAGATAGATAGATAGATAGATAGATAGATAGATAGATAGATAGATAGATAGATAGATAGATAGATAGATAGATAGATAGATAGATAGATAGATAGATAGATAGATAGATAGATAGATAGATAGATAGATAGATAGATAGATAGATAGATAGATAGATAGATAGATAGATAGATAGATAGATAGATAGATAGATAGATAGATAGATAGATAGATAGATAGATAGATAGATAGATAGATAGATAGATAGATAGATAGATAGATAGATAGATAGATAGATAGATAGATAGATAGATAGATAGATAGATAGATAGATAGATAGATAGATAGATAGATAGATAGATAGATAGATAGATAGATAGATAGATAGATATATAGATAGATAGATAGATAGATAGATAGATAGATAGATAGATAGATAGATAGATAGATAGATAGATAGATAGATAGATAGATAGATAGATAGATAGATAGATAGATAGATAGATAGATAGATAGATAGATAGATAGATAGATAGATAGATAGATAGATAGATAGATAGATAGATAGATAGATAGATAGATAGATAGATAGATAGATAGATAGATAGATAGATAGATAGATAGATAGATAGATAGATAGATAGATAGATAGATAGATGCATGACCAATATGACACTCGAATGACCAATATGACACTCGAATGACCAATATGACACTCGAATGACCAATATGACACTCGAATGACCAATATGATAATCGAATGACCAATATGACACTCGCATGACCAATATGACACTCGAATGACCAATATGACACTCGCATGACCAATATGATACTTTCACGACCAATATGAGACTACCATGACCGATATGACATGCTCATGACATGACTCATGGCGTCATCAATCTCTCCTATCTTTGCAGAACCCGGTAACCAGCAGCATGCTAACCTGCAGCACCATCTGCGCCTGCATCCCCCAGCTGCCGGCAGACCTGTCCCGTGATTACCACCTGTGGTACAAAGGCCAGGAGTTCGCCGAGTTAAACGTGTCAGTCAACGGATTTTGCACTCTGCAACACGAGATCCCCACTAATACCTCTTGGGAAGGCCGGAGCAGCAAGGATGTGCTCAGGGTACTGCTAAACACCTACTTGGCACCGCCTGTGATACTCATTTCCCTGGTTACTAATCTGCTAATCTGCATTGTGCTCACGAGGAAGCACATGATTAGTCCCACTAATATCATTCTTCTGGCCATGGCAATTGTGGATATGTTAACAGGTAAGTATTTGAGGCTGTGTGCTCACTGCTCACTGCTCACCGTTTAGTGTGTGTGATGTGATCATTGCTCACCGTTTAATGTGTGTGATGTGATCATTGCTCACCGTTTAACGTGTGTGATCACTGCTCACCGTTTAATGTGTGTGATCACTGCTCACCGTTTAATGTGTGTGATCACTGTTCACCGTTTATTGTGTGTGATGTGATCACTGCTCACCGTTTAATGTGTGTGATCACTGCTCACCGTTTAATGTGTGTGATCACTGCTCACCGTTTAATGTGTGTGATCACTGCTCACCGTTTAATGTGTGTGATCACTGCTCACCGTTTAGTGTGTGTGCTCAATGCTCACCATTTAATTTGTGCGCTCAGTGTTCACCATTTAATTTGTGTGATGTGATCACTGCTCACAGTTTAGTGTGTGTGATGTGATCACTGCTCACAGTTTAGTGTGTGTGATGTGATCACTGCTCACAGTTTAGTGTGTGTGATGTGCTCACTGCTCACAGTTTAGTGTGTGTGATGTGATCACTGCTCACCATCTCGTGCATGAGAGGACAGGAAAAACTCTGCAACATTTCCGGACCAGCATTAAAGGTCTTCCCACTCTCTCCGCCGTGAGTCCTTGAGCGAGTCATAGCTTCTATCCTGGGGATCGAGCACTTGAGTATCAACCCCCCCCCTCGCGTGGTCACTCTTGGCTACTCTTTTTTTACTGCAGCTTTTTGTCGAGTAGGGGGAGCCCCCTCCTTGGCCTGGTCTCCATCCCTCTTCTCTCTCCGGGGAGACACTTGTTCCGCCTTTCTTCCGGAAGAAGAGGGAGGGCTTTATCCTAGGCAGGCAAGGACAGTCTGGTCCAGTCAGCCTCCCGCATTAGGATGTAAAAGCACCCTCATCACTAGACCCATCTCAGGCCCTCTTATGCGTGTAGATTGTTAGCCATGCACTGCAGCGACCTCCCGTTGCCAATAACTCACTTTAACGCGATCGGTGTTTCCGCCTCATCTCCACACTCTATCGAGTCTGTATGGGGGCGGCGGGCTGCCAGACTCGCTTGGCTTTGGTTTTTAATCAGTCAGCCGAGTCGGGAGCAGCGCGACAACCAAAAAGGCGCAAGCGAATGCTTCTCGTGTGTCAATGGGAATACTGTGAGACTGCACAACAGCTCCGCTGTCGGTGGGATGGCAGGCGAAACAGCCGAGCGATTCCTGCCTGGCAGCAGAGGCTGGGAGGCTGATGGAGGGCAAACACCTGGTTGCTAGGAGTGAAGAGTCGGAGATCAATGGCCAAGATCGTCCGGAAGGCGCGGAGGGAGGAAATGGGGGGAAAGGTGAATGCGTGAAAGGATTCGAATCTTCAAATTGGCAAACAAGCCCAGCTCACCTGGCTGCGACGGGCATCCTGGGTCTGCCATACCTCCGCCTCCTCCTGCTCAAATCACTGCCTGCCTGCCTGCCTGCCTGCCTGCCTGCCTGCCTGCCTGCCTGCCTGCCTGCCTGCCTGCCTGCCTGCCTGCCTGCCTGCCTGCCTGCCTGCCTGCCTGCCTGCCTGCCTGCCTGCCTGCCTGCCTGTCTGTCTGTCTGTCTGTCTGTCTGTCTGTCTGTCTGTCAAACCAGTCCCTCTGCTCCTCTGTTCCCCATTTTCCTCATCAACGCG
This sequence comes from Macrostomum lignano, assembly GCA_002269645.1. Taxonomy (NCBI): domain Eukaryota; kingdom Metazoa; phylum Platyhelminthes; family Macrostomidae; genus Macrostomum; species Macrostomum lignano. The sequence continues at coordinate 259,205 of NIVC01001257.1, forward strand.
TCAACCCCAATCCCAGTCAGTTGTCAAGGCGAGTTTCTCAATCCGGCAGTTTTTCTAAAATCACAAAAGCGATCAGAGGAAGCGGCTGAGGGAAAGTTTGACCACTCAGCGAGCCTCTGTATTGAATTTATCGGCACGCAAGATTGCGTGCAGAGGCATCCGGTTCAGGTTAAAAAGCCCGGCTCGCTGGCCAGTTCCGGCCGCAGAAACGGCGGCTCCAGCTTGAACTTTTACCACCTGGGGCAGGCAGCCGCTTGATCGATTTTCAAAGGCGAACTCAGAGGCGGGCAGTTCGATAAGTCTTTGACCCTTTGAAGTTCGATTTTTTCGAAGAATGGAGCTATTAAACTGTTGTCTAGATTAGTAATCCACTATATGCCTTCATCAGTGATGCAGGCTAGATTAGCAATCCATTCTATTCCTTCATCAGTGATGCTGGCTAGATTAGCAATCCATTCTATTCCTTCATCAGTGATGCTGGCTAGATAAGCAATCCAAATTCTATTCCTTCATCAGTGATGTTGGCTAGATTAGCAATCCATTCTATTCCTTCATCAGTGATGCTGGCTAGATTAGCAATCCATTCTATTCCTTCATCAGTGATGCTGGCTAGATTAGCAATCCATTCTATTCCTTCATCAGTGATGCTGGCCAGATCAGCAATCCATTGTACTCCTTCATCAGTGATGCTGGCTAGATTAGCAATCCATTCTATTCCTTCATCAGTGATGTTGGCTAGATTAGCAATCCATTCTATTCCTTCATCAGTGATGTTGGCTAGATTAGCAGTCCATTCTATTCCTTCATCAGTGATTTTGGCTAGATTAGCAATCCATTCTATTCCTTCATCAGTGATGTTGGCTAGATTAGCAATCCATTCTATTCCTTCATCAGTGATGCTGGCTAGATTAGCAATCCACTCTATTCCTTCATCAGTGATATTGGCTAGATTAGCAATCCATTCTATTCCTTCATCAGTGATGCTGGCCAGATTAGCAATCCATTGTACTCCTTCATCAGTGATGCTGGCTAGATTAGCAATCCATTCTATTCCTTCATCAGTGATGCTGGCTAGATTAGCAATCCATTCTATTCCTTCATCAGTGATGCTGGCTAGATTAGCAATCCATTCTATTCCTTCATGAGTGATGCTGGCTAGATTAGCAATCCATTGTATTCCTTCATCAGTGATGCTGGCTAGATTAGCAATCCATTCTATTCCTTCATCAGTGATGCTGGCTAGATTAGCAATCCATTCTATTCCTTCATCAGTGATGCTGGCTAGATTAGCAATCCATTCTATTCCTTCATCAGTGATGTTGGCTAGATTAGCAATCCATTGTATTCCTTCATCAGTGATGCTGGCTAGATTAGCAATCCATTCTATTCCTTCATCAGTGATGTTGGCTAGGTTAGCAAACCATTCTATTCCTTCATCAGTGATGCTGGCTAGATTAGCAATCCATTCTATTCCTTCATCAGTGATGTTGGCTAGATTAGCAATCCATTGTATTCCTTCATCAGTGATGTTGGCTAGGTTAGCAATCCATTCTATTCCTTCATCAGTGATGCTGGCTAGATTAGCAATCCATTCTATTCCTTCATCAGTGATGCTGGCTAGATAAGCAATCCATTGTATTCCTTCATCAGTGATGCTGGCTAGATTAGCAATCCATTCTATTCTAGAGTTCACATACCCGCCATTCCAAAGCGGTCTGAAGCTCATCTCACTGGAGTGCACTACTGAACCCATCTTCGTTTATCAGCGCATTGTCAGCGCATCTCCTCTGGCTGCTCCTCAGCTCCCCTCCTTAGGATTCCCCAGCCTCCCCAAGGGACAAATAAAAGAGCTTTGCCGACTTTTCAGATCGTCTCACGACTCGCAGCAAGCAGCTATCGGTATTTATCCCTGGCCGCCGGCATTGCTTTGCATTTTTCATGGAGCCCGGCCATGGAGTACTTGGCCCAGAAATCCGGTTTCGAAAACCCCCGATTTCCTTCAAATGCAACAATCCATGGCAAAGCACTGAATTTACTAATTAGCAAAAAATGTATTTTCTTTTGCGTTGCAAGATTCAAAATTGAAGTTGAGCGCTAAAGAAATAGAAGTAGATTTTTAGTGAGCTTCCGTTCCAGATGCTCCGATCAGAGCTCCATGGCTCTGCCTCTCTTTCCCTTTCCCCTTCAAGCCTCATCCCGCTCTCGCACACCCTCAAGCGCTCATTGAAGTCCCCCTGCAGGCACCTGTTGCCAGGTAATATGGTGCTCAGCCCAATATATATTTATATTTTCAGCAGACCCCCTTGTTTGCTTTAACCGAGCGACTGGCCAACACAGGAGCAATTGCCTCAGTTTTATCCCAAGTATCCAGCTTTCCTTCATCTCTGAAAGCTGAAACCATTGGTATCCTTGCAGTGCAGTCTTGCGGTAGTCGAGGCCCCATGAATCTTTTGAAGGCCTGCCTTTCTAAGCTTTCAACGGGACTTTTTGTCATTTTCCACGTGGTTTGAGGGAAGGATTCGGTGAAGTTTCAGCAACAGTAATCATTTATTGCTTGCTGTAGGTCTGCAAGTCCGGTAGTCATCAATAATGAAATTGGGATTTTATCCCGAATAGAAAGATAAGAGAGCCGAGGCTGACCCACACTGGCAGATGTACTCCTGTATACACACATATATATCTATTAAGGAGGCTGCAGTCTGCTTTGCTAGCAGGTAACAGCGTTGGTTCCGCTTGCCCACCCATCAGCAATGTCGGTTGCTGGCGCAACCTCCTGTTGCAGCATTTGTCTATACAGTCAAAAATGGCAACAGATAACAGATTTTTCTGCTGAATAATTATGAGATTTAACGTTCCGATAAGCGATATGGCACAGGGGCAGCCACTTTACTCTGAAGTCGGTTTTTTGCAAAATGCATTGAGGAGAGATAGGAAGGCATTGAGGAAGTCGAGCGCTCTGTGTCATTCTATTCCTTCATCAGTGATGCTGGCTAGATTAGCAATCCATTCTATTCCTTCATGAGTGATGCTGGCTAGATTAGCAATCCATTCTAGTCCTTCATCAGTGATGCTAGCTAGATTAGCAATCCATTCTATTTCTTCATCAGTGATGCTGGCTGGATTAGCAATCCATTCTATTCCTTCATCAGTGATGCTAGCTAGATTAGCAATCCATTCTAGTCCTTCATCAGTGATGCTAGCTAGATTAGCAATCCATTCTATTCCTTCATCAGTGATGCTGGCTAGATCAGCAATCCATTCTATTCCTTCATCAGTGATGCTGGCTAGATTAGCAATCCATTCTATTCCTTCATCAGTAATCCATTCGATCACTAGATTACTGATCAAGACGTGTAGATTAAAACGGCTGATTCAATATTTTTCTATGAATTAGCTAATGCAACAAGTTTCTCGATTAAATGCAGAAGTATTCGAATATATTGAGGACAGGCAAACTGGTCGAGTGAAGTCTGCTAGAGAACATGCAGAAGACAGGAGTCAGGCACAACTGAAATCTCTTTGCAGCTTTGCTTCAAGCTTGTTTGTCTACGGTAGCATTTCTAAGAAATATTACCTAGGTAAAATTACAAGAGTAGCCTTGGACAGATCACACACACTTGCTTCATTTGCAAATATACAGGGTATTCCACGTAAAGTGCCAGACTTGAAAATGGAAAATTTTTGTCCCCAGCAGTAATTTCAAGTGAACCTTTTAACAAAAGTTCGTTCTATCTATAGGATTTATTGAAAATAAAACCTTTCATGCAGTTGTGTCACTGCCTTGATGCATAATTAGACAGTAGGAAGTAGATATCGTTATTGAATGCGTGCTGCTCTCGCTGATTAGTCAAAGCCCAAGAAAACATAGAAGACACACAAATTTGTATCGATCTGGGCGTACCTGCTATCGCTCAATTATCTTTACCTATTCTTGAGCTCCCCCTCTCCCCTTGAGTCTTTTGCAAACCCAAGAAAGCTTAAATGCATGTAGCTAAAAATTATGCACAAACCTTCCAAGAAAGCCATGGCCGCAAAAACCGGATTAAGTTACCATATGGATAAGTCTCCTAATTAAGAGGATTTCAGCCCTCCTCCCCCGAATGCAGCTGATCGATTGTAGCGAATTTTGAACTCTTCGCGTCACTGCTTTGTCCATGCAGAGTTAGCGGAGCCCAGCTTAAGTCTGCCTGATTGCAGACCTGTTATTGATCCTGAGAGATCTGGGTGACCAAGGAGGATTTCAGATTATAGGGAGTGAGATGAAGCGATGTAGTGAGCAAGTGCTTGGAGGGGGCAGAGGAGACAGCAAATCTCAGGCCTCTGCTTTGAGAACCCAGCTGGGCTGGACTTTTAGTGGGCAGGGGAAGACGGCAGTGGGTTGCCAGCTGCAAACTGCCAACACCACTGGGAGGAATGGGACACACGCAGACAAGGTGGAAGAAAGATTAATAGCTACCATGCTGCCTGTAAGAGCTACTAGGAGCAGCAGAGCATCCCCTGCTTGCCTGTGGATCCGAGATCAAAGTCATAAAGAAAGCATTCAACACGCCCACGCAATCCATTCGAATCCCTCCCGGTCTCTCTCTCCCCATCTTCCCTCTCGTTTCCGAGAATCTAACACGCTGAGAAAAAATTTGCAAACCTACTCACGGCTAGAAAATGACTATTTTAGCCTCGGGAGAGGCACTTGAAGACTGGCAGGTGGCACTGGCTGAGTGTGTTGGCTGCTGGCAACTGGGAAGCCGGCGAAATGCAGTTTGCAAATGAAATTTTTTTATTCAAAACGCTGGCGTACGACTCGATAGAAGCAAAATCTCTTTTTTGCTGCTAACAGACTGCAAAAACCACAGGAGAAAATTAGAGGCACGACTTAAAAAGCAGATTGCTCTGCAAAGTAGTTTTTCGTAATCATTCACTTGCTTCAAGACTAGATTGATCCGGAAGTCAAGCGATGTAGATGATAGATAGATAGATAGATAGATAGATAGATAGATATATAGATAGATAGATAGATAGATAGATAGATAGATAGATAGATAGATAGATAGATAGATAGATAGATAGATAGATAGATAGATAGATAGATAGATAGATAGATAGATAGATAGATAGATAGATAGATAGATAGATAGATAGATAGATAGATAGATAGATAGATAGATAGATAGATAGATAGATAGATAGATAGATAGATAGATAGATAGATAGATAGATAGATAGAAGCGTAGATTCTCGTCACAAAAGCCAGTCCGCAGCTTCTCAGCCGCTCCCCATCATTACTGTCCCCACGTTGCCCTGCCCCAGGCCGCTTGTCACGCAAATTTTCACCTTTTCTCTTTTGCTCGCTCGGAAATAGCGCGCAGGAGATTTGGGTAGCAATTTCCTTTTCAAGTGCCTTCTTTGCTTCCCTTCCTTTAATCGGTACTTCGCGCCAGAGCACCTGGAAGGCGGACACAGCTGCCTCTCCAGGCGTGTCCTGATTATAACCCTTGCTTTTATTAGCGCTGTTTATAACAGCAGCAGGTTTTGTATTGTTTGAAATTTCTTCGGGCTCTCAAATGACGAATTGCAAGCAAATCCAACTCAGGTAGTCCTTTATTGCAAGTTCCTGTGTTTGTCATTTACGAGGTGTGTCCCAACAGTCCCGGAATGTTTGCTCTAGCTCCTCATTACCTTGACCAGTTTTTATGTTTTATGTGTCAGACTAAAGATTTCAACGAAAAAACTGTCATTCGAACTTCTCTTTCATGTGGCTTCAGTTAGGAGTTACACCAAGAAATGTGAAGGAAGGTCAGTACTAGTGTTACAAAGCCTCGAATGTATGTGGTGTCCTTTTTACATCATCAATTCTTTTGCAAAAGTTAACTTTGAATTCGTCAGATGTGGAAACGTCTACGAGTAAATATGCTCACAAGTGAAACAGCAATCGTCTTCCTGAGAATCGCAGCCCCAAACTGCTTGCCCACGCACCTGCAGGCATCTTCCCGCTGCCCTGGTACCTGCTGTCCGAGTTCGCCCACGGCTGGACCGTGGCCCGCGTCTGCGGCAGCCCCGCGGCGGCGAACCTGGTAAACATCATGATGACCACCCTGCCGACCATCGCTCACACAGCCTCAATTTGGTTCACTGTGATCCTGGCTATCCAGCGCTGGATCTACATCACCTTCCCCATGTCAGTGCAGCGTCTGTGCACCAACCGAACCTCGGTTGTCTCCATTGTCATCGTGCTGGCGCTGACAACAGCCTTCATGGCCATCTGGCTGTACTTGGACGGGCCGTACACCTTCGCCATGGCGTCGGACGCTGGACGACCCGACCTGGTGGTTTCCTGCAACTTTGCCAACCAGCAGTCGCTGTTCGAAGGCCTGATCTATACGAGAACTCTCCTGGTGAACCTGGTGCCATCCGTGCTGCTGCTGGTGTTCACCAGCCTGCTGGTCAACGGAATGCGAAAGGCCGCCAAGCGGAGGAAGCTGCTGCTGAGCGGGCGAAGGACGCAGCAGCAACAGCAGCAGCAGCTGATCCAAAAGGTATGCAATGTTGAGTTTCTGAAATATTAATGACAAAATGATATCATATAAAAAAATGAAATCAAAGAATTTCTAATCGAAATCTTTCGCCAGGATCAGAAAGCTCCAGCCACCGGTTCGTCAAGCAGCGCGCATCAGCGCAGACGCGAAGAACCCAGCAACACGACAGCCATGCTAACCACTGTGGTGGGAATATTCATGGTAGTGGAGCTCCCCATGACGGTCGTCATGTCCGTCTACGCGCTGAACCTCAGCAACCTGCCCTCACTGGAATTCATGGGCTTTGCTCTGCCAGTGATCAACTTCACCATCTTGGTCACTTATCCTGTGAATTTTTTCATCTACACCAAAATGTCCAGCCAGTTTCGCCAGACTTTCGCCGTCACATTCGGCCGGGCGAGCGCCGTGGCCGGTAGAGGACGCGGCGGCGGCGGCGGCCGGCAGCAGAATCCAAATCGAGCCGCTCCATCAGTTCCAGCCGCTGAGCAGCCGCTCAACAGTTCGAAGGGCGCGCTGGTTGCTAAGGCCAACGGCGATGAGGCTGCGCCGATCACGTCTGATCTCTAGGCCTCTCAAATCGTCTCTGCTTATGGCGATTGAAGATTAAGGAAGTGTGAGATGCAATGGCTATAGGCTTCAGAACTGCTACTAGGATGCATACAGATGCTTAACTGTCACATCCACTGTCTATTGTAACAGTAGAAGTACAGCGTAGAACGTGTGATAGTAATTGTGATTATATCTATAGAGAATTAGTTTTTTAATATTTTTAATTTATTAAATTCTCACATGCACGCAAACACTTTGCATAAGCGCGTCTTTAGTTAGTGTTCAGTGCCCTCTCACAAAGAATATTTACTACGAGCGTAGATTAACAAATTGACAAATCAGCATTATTATAGGAAAGCACATTCCCTCCAAATCCACATTTAAAATCCATATACTAATGTTAACACTAAATCGGGAGCTGGCGGGATATAAAACGGAGTCAATCGATAAACCCCCTCACTCCAATTCACACATCAGCAATAAAGTGGGCTAGAGGGATAGAAAACGGAGTGGGTGAGGTTGAATGGTCCGACCAGAAAGTCAATCGATAAACCCCCTCACTCCAATTCACACTTCAGCAATAAAGTGGGCTAGAGGGATAGAAAACGGAGTGTGTGGGGTTTAAGAGCCCGACCAGAAAGTCAATCGATTAACCCCTTAACTCCAATTCACACATCAGCAATAAAGTGGGCTAGCGGGATAGAAAACGGAGTGGGTGGGGTTAAAGAGCCCGACCAGAAAGTCAATCGATTAACCCCTTAACTCCAATTCACACTTCAGCAATAAAGTGGGCTAGAGGGATAGAAAACGGAGTGGGTGGGGTTAAAGAGCCCGACCAGAAAGTCAATCGATTAACCCCTTAACTCCAATTCACACATCAGCAATAAAGTGGGCTAGAGGGATAGAAAACGGAGTGGGTGAGGTTGAATGTTCCGACCAGAAAGTCAATCGATAAACCCCCTCACTCCAATTCACACTTCAGCAATAAATGGGCTAGAGGGATAGAAAACGGAGTGAGTGAGGTTGAATGGTCCGACCAGAAAGTCAATCGATTAACCCCCTCACTCCAATTCACACATCAGCAATAAAGTGGGCTAGAGGGATAGAAAACGGAGTGGGTGAGGTTGAATGTTCCGACCAGAAAGTCAATCGATAAACCCCCTCACTCCAATTCACACTTCAGCAATAAATGGGCTAGAGGGATAGAAAACGGAGTGGGTGAGGTTGAATGGTCCGACCAGAAAGTCAATCGATTAACCCCTCACTCCAATTCACACATCAGCAATAAAGTGGGCTAGAGGGATAGAAAACGGAGTGGGTGAGGTTGAATGTTCCGACCAGAAAGTCAATCGATAAACCCTCTCACTCCAATTCACACTTCAGCAATAAATGGGCTAGAGGGATAGAAAACGGAGTGGGTGGGGTTGAAGAGCCCGACCAGAAAGTCAATCGATTAACCCCCTCACTCCAATTCACACTTCAGCAATGTGATAGCGGGATAGAAAATGAGGCGTTAGGTCAACTAAATCAACTGGTACACATACATGTACGAGTATCCCAACCCCTCCGAGTAAAACAGCGATAAATGGGGTAAAGAAAGCTAATATGTTCAGTCAGCTTTCATTTTTCCTCCAATTTTTGCAACTCTAGCATACCCGTAAAAATACGCATGTAAAGTATACAATAGCGGTTTAGTTAAATGGCTTTGCTAAGATCGTTGTATACAAGTCAATCAGACTTTGTACGTACGTGTACGTTCTTCGACCCAGCACAGCTGTAACATGACGTTGCAATGAAAAAGATGAACTGTTCGTCTTTTGGAATAACTTTGTTTACTCGAACCACGCAATATTCAATGTTTGTGTTAAAATTTCAATACGATTTCACTATTTGCTGTTTCTACTATTTTTCAAGGCACTAATACACATTTCCTCTGCGCTTTACGCACATCGGCAGACAAGTAAATGTAATCAAGTATAGTTAAATGTCTCGTATTTTATTGACTTCAGCCAAAGCTTGCACGTGGCTTGGTCCTGTGAATGTTTTTTGAGTTGACTGAGCTTTTCGAGCAAAATGAAATGCGAATAAACCTCTCCAAGAGACAGAAATGCCGGCCCAGCAGCTTGTTGCGCCTTCAGCTTCGCTTCATAACTAACTTGGCGTGAGTCTCCGGTTCCCTGCACCTCTCTATTTTCTATCAGTGTTTGCTTTGACTAAGAAAATACAATGCGACAGAAATACTAAAAAATGTGTTGTCCTTGCTTGCTTGCTGTATGTGTCGTCTTTTCTTATTTGTCTTGACTTAACCCCACACAAATTATGCCCCAGCTCTATGAAAGACACGTTCCGAGCAAATACAGCCGGAGTCGCGTGAAAGCCTCAAAACATGGGGATTTTTGGCGCAGATGAGGTCAACGAAAAGTGCATGTCTCTGGACGGCCTCTGAGGCTGTGGCACACGTGCTAATGTGCATGTCTCTGGATGGATGGCCTGAGGCTGTGGCACACATGCTAATGTGCATGTCTCTGGATGGCCTCTGAGGCTGTGGTACACGTGCTAATGTGCATTCTCTGGACGGTATCTGAGGCTGTGGCACACATGCTAATGTGCATGTCTCTGGATGGACGGCCTCTGAGGCTGTGGCACACATGCTAATGTGCATGTCTCAGGATGGATGGCCTCTGAGGCTGTGGCACACATGCTAATGTGCATGTCTCAGGATGGATGGCCTCTGAGGCTGTGGTACACGTGCTAATGTGCATTCTCTGGACGGTATCTGAGGCTGTGGCACACATGCTAATGTGCATGTCTCTGGATGGACGGCCTCTGAGGCTGTGGCACACATGCTAATGTGCATGTCTCAGGATGGATGGCCTCTGAGGCTGTGGCACACATGCTAATGTGCATGTCTCTGGATGGATGGCCTCTGAGGGCTGTGGCACACATGCTAATGTGCATGTCTCAGGATGGATGGCCTCTGAGGCTGTGGTACACATGCTAATGTGCATGTCTCAGGATGGATGGCCTCTGAGGCTGTGGTACACATGCTAATGTGCATGTCTCAGGATGGATGGCCTCTGAGGCTGTGGTACACGTGCTAATGTGCATTCTCTGGACGGTATCTGAGGCTGTGGCACACATGCTAATGTGCATGTCTCTGGATGGACGGCCAGATGCTCCGATCAGAGCTCCATGGCTCTGCCTCTCTTTCCCTTTCCCCTTCAAGCCTCATCCCGCTCTCGCACACCCTCAAGCGCTCATTGAAGTCCCCCTGCAGGCACCTGTTGCCAGGTAATATGGTGCTCAGCCCAATATATATTTATATTTTCAGCAGACCCCCTTGTTTGCTTTAACCGAGCGACTGGCCAACACAGGAGCAATTGCCTCAGTTTTATCCCAAGTATCCAGCTTTCCTTCATCTCTGAAAGCTGAAACCATTGGTATCCTTGCAGTGCAGTCTTGCGGTAGTCGAGGCCCCATGAATCTTTTGAAGGCCTGCCTTTCTAAGCTTTCAACGGGACTTTTTGTCATTTTCCACGTGGTTTGAGGGAAGGATTCGGTGAAGTTTCAGCAACAGTAATCATTTATTGCTTGCTGTAGGTCTGCAAGTCCGGTAGTCATCAATAATGAAATTGGGATTTTATCCCGAATAGAAAGATAAGAGAGCCGAGGCTGACCCACACTGGCAGATGTACTCCTGTATACACACATATATATCTATTAAGGAGGCTGCAGTCTGCTTTGCTAGCAGGTAACAGCGTTGGTTCCGCTTGCCCACCCATCAGCAATGTCGGTTGCTGGCGCAACCTCCTGTTGCAGCATTTGTCTATACAGTCAAAAATGGCAACAGATAACAGATTTTTCTGCTGAATAATTATGAGATTTAACGTTCCGATAAGCGATATGGCACAGGGGCAGCCACTTTACTCTGAAGTCGGTTTTTTGCAAAATGCATTGAGGAGAGATAGGAAGGCATTGAGGAAGTCGAGCGCTCTGTGTCATTCTATTCCTTCATCAGTGATGCTGGCTAGATTAGCAATCCATTCTATTCCTTCATGAGTGATGCTGGCTAGATTAGCAATCCATTCTAGTCCTTCATCAGTGATGCTAGCTAGATTAGCAATCCATTCTATTTCTTCATCAGTGATGCTGGCTGGATTAGCAATCCATTCTATTCCTTCATCAGTGATGCTAGCTAGATTAGCAATCCATTCTAGTCCTTCATCAGTGATGCTAGCTAGATTAGCAATCCATTCTATTCCTTCATCAGTGATGCTGGCTAGATCAGCAATCCATTCTATTCCTTCATCAGTGATGCTGGCTAGATTAGCAATCCATTCTATTCCTTCATCAGTAATCCATTCGATCACTAGATTACTGATCAAGACGTGTAGATTAAAACGGCTGATTCAATATTTTTCTATGAATTAGCTAATGCAACAAGTTTCTCGATTAAATGCAGAAGTATTCGAATATATTGAGGACAGGCAAACTGGTCGAGTGAAGTCTGCTAGAGAACATGCAGAAGACAGGAGTCAGGCACAACTGAAATCTCTTTGCAGCTTTGCTTCAAGCTTGTTTGTCTACGGTAGCATTTCTAAGAAATATTACCTAGGTAAAATTACAAGAGTAGCCTTGGACAGATCACACACACTTGCTTCATTTGCAAATATACAGGGTATTCCACGTAAAGTGCCAGACTTGAAAATGGAAAATTTTTGTCCCCAGCAGTAATTTCAAGTGAACCTTTTAACAAAAGTTCGTTCTATCTATAGGATTTATTGAAAATAAAACCTTTCATGCAGTTGTGTCACTGCCTTGATGCATAATTAGACAGTAGGAAGTAGATATCGTTATTGAATGCGTGCTGCTCTCGCTGATTAGTCAAAGCCCAAGAAAACATAGAAGACACACAAATTTGTATCGATCTGGGCGTACCTGCTATCGCTCAATTATCTTTACCTATTCTTGAGCTCCCCCTCTCCCCTTGAGTCTTTTGCAAACCCAAGAAAGCTTAAATGCATGTAGCTAAAAATTATGCACAAACCTTCCAAGAAAGCCATGGCCGCAAAAACCGGATTAAGTTACCATATGGATAAGTCTCCTAATTAAGAGGATTTCAGCCCTCCTCCCCCGAATGCAGCTGATCGATTGTAGCGAATTTTGAACTCTTCGCGTCACTGCTTTGTCCATGCAGAGTTAGCGGAGCCCAGCTTAAGTCTGCCTGATTGCAGACCTATTATTGATCCTGAGAGATCTGGGTGACGAGGAGGATTTCAGATTATAGGGAGTGAGATGCAGCGATGTAGTGAGCAAGTGCTTGCAGGGGGCAGAGGAGACAGAAAATCTTAAGCCTCTGCTTTGAGAACCCAGCTGGCCTGGACTTTTAGTGGGCAGGAGAAGACAGCAGTGGGTTGCCAGCTGCAAACTGCCAACACCACTGGGAGGAATGGGACACACGCAGACAAGGTGGAGGGAAGATTAATGGCTACCATGCTGCCTGTAAGAGCTACTAGGAGCAGCAGAGCATCCCCTGCTTGCCTGTGGATCCGAGATCAAAGTCATAAAGAAAGCATTCAACACGCCCACGCAATCCATTCGAATCCCTCCCGGTCTCTCTCTCCCCATCTTCCCTCTCGTTTCCGAGAATCTAACACGCTGAGAAAAATTTTGCAAACCTACTCACGGCTAGAAAATAACTATTTTAGCCTCAGGAGAGGCACTTGAAGACTGGCAGGTGGCACTGGCTGAGTGTGTTGGCTGCTGGCAACTGGGAAGCCAGCAAAATGCAGTTTGCAAATGAAAATTTTTTTGTCAAAATGCTGGCATACGACTCGATAGAAGCAAAATCTCTTTTTGCTGCGAGCAGACTGAAAAAACTGCAGGAGAAAATTAGAGGCACGACTTAAAAAGCAGATTGCTCTGCAAAATAGTTTTTCGCGATCATTAACTTGCTTCAGTAGATAGATAGATAGATAGATGATAGATAGATAGATAGATAGATAGATAGATAGATAGATAGATAGATAGATAGATAGATAGATAGATAGATAGATAGATAGATAGATAGATAGATAGATAGATAGATAGATAGATAGATAGATAGATAGATAGATAGATAGATAGATAGATAGATAGATAGATAGATAGATAGATAGATAGATAGATAGATAGATAGATAGATAGATAGATAGATAGATAGATAGATAGATAGATAGACAGATAGATAGATAGATAGACAGATAGATAGATAGATAGATAGATAGATAGATAGATAGATAGATAGATAGATAGATAGATAGATAGATAGATAGATAGATAGATAGATAGATAGATAGATAGATAGATAGATAGATAGATAGATAGATAGATAGATAGATAGATAGATAGATAGATAGATAGATAGATAGAAGAGTAGATTCTCGTCACAAAAGCCAGTCCGCAGCTTCTCAGCCGCTCCCCATCATTACTGTCCCCACGTTGCCCTGCCCCAGGCCGCTTGTCACGCAAATTTTCACCTTTTCTCTTTTGCTCGCTCAGAAATAGCGCGCAGGAGATTTGGGTAGCAATTTCCTTTTTAAGTGCCTTCTTTGCCCCCCCCTCTATTCGTTACTTTGCGCCAGAGCACCTGGTAGCCGGACACAGCTGCCTCTCCAGGCGTGTCCTGATTATAACCCTTGCTTTTATTAGCGCTGTTTATAACTGCAGCAGGTTTTGTATTGTTTGAAATTTCTTCGGGCTCTCAAATGACGAATTGCAAGCAAAGCCAACTCAGGTAGTCCTTTATTGCAAGTTCCTGTGTTTGTCATTTACGAGGTGTGTCCCAACAGTCCCGGAATGTTTGCTCTAGCTCCTCATTACCTTGACCAGTTTTTATGTTTTATGTCAGACTAAAGATTTCAATGAAAAAAACTGTCATTCGAACTTCTCTTTCATGTGGCTTCAGTTAAAAGTTACCCCAAGAAATGTGAAGGAAGGTCAGTACTAGTGTTACAAAACCTCGAATGTATGTGGTGTCCTTTTTACATCAACAATTCTTTTGCAAAAGTTAACTTTGAATTCGTCAGATGTGGAAACGCCTACGAGTAAATATGCTCACAAGTGAAACAGCAATCGTCTTCCTGAGAATCGCAGCCCCAAACTGCTTGCCCACGCACCTGCAGGCATCTTCCCGCTGCCCTGGTACCTGCTGTCCGAGTTCGCCCACGGCTGGACGGTGGCCCGCGTCTGCGGCAGCCCCGCGGCGGCGAACCTGGTGAACATCATGATGACCACCCTGCCGACCATCGCTCACACAGCCTCAATTTGGTTCACTGTGATCCTGGCTATCCAGCGCTGGATCTACATCACCTTCCCCATGTCAGTGCAGCGTCTGTGCACCAACCGAACCTCGGTTGTCTCCATTGTCATCGTGCTGGCGCTGACAACAGCCTTCATGGCCATCTGGCTGTACTTGGACGGGCCGTACACCTTCGCCATGGCGTCGGACGCTGGACGACCCGACCTGGTGGTTTCCTGCAACTTTGCCAACCAGCAGTCGCTGTTCGAAGGCCTGATCTATACGAGAACTCTCCTGGTGAACCTGGTGCCATCCGTGCTGCTGCTGGTGTTCACCAGCCTGCTGGTCAACGGAATGCGAAAGGCCGCCAAGCGGAGGAAGCTGCTGCTGAGCGGGCGAAGGACGCAGCAGCAACAGCAGCAGCAGCTGATCCAAAAGGTATGCAATGTTGAGTTTCTGAAATATTAATGACAAAATGATATCATATAAAAAAATGAAATCAAAGAATTTCTAATCGAAATCTTTCGCCAGGATCAGAAAGCTCCAGCCACCGGTTCGTCAAGCAGCGCGCATCAGCGCAGACGCGAAGAACCCAGCAACACGACAGCCATGCTAACCACTGTGGTGGGAATATTCATGGTAGTGGAGCTCCCCATGACGGTCGTCATGTCCGTCTACGCGCTGAACCTCAGCAACCTGCCCTCACTGGAATTCATGGGCTTTGCTCTGCCAGTGATCAACTTCACCATCTTGGTCACTTATCCTGTGAATTTTTTCATCTACACCAAAATGTCCAGCCAGTTTCGCCAGACTTTCGCCGTCACATTCGGCCGGGCGAGCGCCGTGGCCGGTAGAGGACGCGGCGGCGGCGGCGGCCGGCAGCAGAATCCAAATCGAGCCGCTCCATCAGTTCCAGCCGCTGAGCAGCCGCTCAACAGTTCGAAGGGCGCGCTGGTTGCTAAGGCCAACGGCGATGAGGCTGCTCCGATCACGTCTGATCTCTAGGCCTCTCAAATCGTCTCTGCTTATGGCGATTGAAGATTAAGGAAGTGTGAGATGCAATGGCCATAGGCTTCAGAACTGCTACTAGGATGCATACAGATGCTTAACTCACTGTCACATCCACTGTCTATTGTAACAGTAGAAGTACAGCGTAGAACGTGTGATAGTAATTGTGATTATATCTATAGAGAATTAGTTTTTTAATATTTATTTAATTGTCTCACATGCACGTTAAACACTTTGCATAAGCGCGTCTTTAGTTAGTGTTCAGTGCCCTCTCACAAAGAATATTTACTACGAGCGTAGATTAACAAATTGACAAATCAGCATTATTAAAATAAAGCACATTCCCTCCAAATCCATATTTAAAATCCATATACTAATGTTAACACTAAATCGGGAGCTGGCGGGATATAAAACGGAGCCAATCGATAAACCCCCTTACTCCAATTCACACATCAGCAATAAAGTGGGCTAGAGGGATAGAAAACGGAGTGGGTGGGGTTGAAGAGCCCGACCAGAAAGTCAATCGATTAACCCCCTCACTCCAATTCACACATCAGCAATAAAGTGGGCTAGAGGGATAGAAAACGGAGTGGGTGGGGTTGAAGAGCCCGACCAGAAAGTCAATCGATTAACCCCCTCACTCCAATTCACACATCAGCAATAAAGTGGGCTAGAGGGATAGAAAACGGAGTGGGTGGGGTTGAAGAGCCCGACCAGAAAGTCAATCGATTAACCCCCTCACTCCAATTCACACATCAGCAATAAAGTGGGCTAGAGGGATAGAAAACGGAGTGGGTAGGGTTGAAGAGCCCGACCAGAAAGTCAATCGATTAACCCCCTCACTCCAATTCACACATCAGCAATAAAGTGGGCTAGAGGGATAGAAAACGGAGTGGGTAGGGTTGAAGAGCCCGACCAGAAAGTCAATCGATTAACCCCCTCACTCCAATTCACACATCAGCGATGTGATAGCGGGATAGAAAATGAGGCGTTAGGTCAACTAAATCAACTGGTACACATACATGTACGAGTACCCCAACCCCTCCGAGTAAAACAGCGATAAATGGGGGTAAAGAAAGCTAATATGTTCAGTCAGCTTTCATTTTTCCTCCAATTTTTGCAACTCTAACATACCCGTAAAATACGCATGTAAAGTATACAATAGCGGTTTAGTTAAATGGCTTTGCTAAGATCGTTGTATACAAGTCAATCAGACTCTGTACGTACGTGTACGTTATTCGACCCAGCACAGCTGTAACATGACGTTGCAATGAAAACGATGAACTGTTCGTCTTTTGGAATAACTTTGTTTACTCGAACCACGCAACATTCAATGTTTGTGTTAAAATTTCAATACGATTTCACTATTCGCTGTTTCTACTATTTTTCAAGGCACTAATACACATTTCCTCTGCGCTTTACGCACATCGGCAGACAAGTAAATGTAATCAAGTATAGTTAAATGTCTCGTATTTTATTGACTTCAGCCAAAGCTTGCACGCGGCTTGGTCTTGTAAATTTTTTTTTCAGTTGACTGAGCTTTTCGAGCAAAATGAGATGCGAATAAACCTCTCCAAGAGACAGAAATGCCGGCCCAGCAGCTTGTTGCGCCTTCAGCTTCGCTTCATAACTAACTTGGCGTGATCGTCTCCGGTTCCCGGCACCTCTCTATTTTCTATCAGTGTTTGCTTTGACTAAGAAAATACAATGCGACAGAAATACTAAAAAATGTGTTGTCCTTGCTTGCTCGCTGATGTGTCGTCTTTTCTTATTTGCCTTGACTTAACCCCGCACCAATTATGCCCCAGCTCTATGAAAGACACGTTCCGAGCAAACACAGCCGGAGTCGCGTGAAAGCCTCAAAACATGGGGATTTTTGGCGCAGATGAGGTCAACGAAAAGTGCATGTCTCTGGACGGCCTCTGAGGCTGTGGCACACATGCTAATGTGCATGTCTCTGGAAGGCCTCTGAGGCTGTAGCACACATGCTAATGTGCATGTCTCTGGATGGCCTCTGAGGCTGTGGCACACATGCTAATGTGCATGTCTCTGGATGGCCTCTGAGGCTGTGGCACACATGCTAATGTGCATGTCTCTGGATGGATGGCCTCTGAGGCTGTGGCACACATGCTAATGTGCATGTCTCTGGATGGCCTCTGAGGCTGTGGCACACATGCTAATGTGCATGTCTCTGGATGGATGGCCTCTGAGGCTGTGGCACACATGCTAATGTGCATGTCTCTGGATGGATGGCCTCTGAGGCTGTAGCACACATGCTAATGTGCATGTCTCTGGATGGATGGCCTCTGAGGCTGTGGCACATATGCTAATGTGTATGTCTCGTGATGGATGGCCTCTGAGGCTGTGGCACACATGCTAATGTGCATGTCTCTGGATGGCCTCTGAGGCTGTGGCACACATGCTAATGTGCATGTCTCTGGATGGATGGCCTCTGAGGCTGTGGCACACATGCTAATGTGCATGTCTCTGGATGGATGGCCTCTGAGGCTGTGGCACACATGCTAATGTGCATGTCTCTGGATGGCCTCTGAGGCTGTGGCACACATGCTAATGTGCATGTCTCTGGATGGATGGCCTCTGAGGCTGTGGCACACATGCTAATGTGCATGTCTCTGGATGGATGGCCTCTGAGGCTGTAGCACACATGCTAATGTGCATGTCTCTGGATGGATGGCCTCTGAGGCTGTGGCACATATGCTAATGTGTATGTCTCGTGATGGATGGCCTCTGAGGCTGTGGCACACATGCTAATGTGCATGTCTCTGGATGGCCTCTGAGGCTGTGGCACACATGCTAATGTGCATGTCTCTGGATGGATGGCCTCTGAGGCTGTGGCACACATGCTAATGTGCATGTCTCTGGATGGATGGCCTCTGAGGCTGTGGCACACATGCTAATGTGCATGTCTCTGGATGGCCTCTGAGGCTGTGGCACACATGCTAATGTGCATGTCTCTGGATGGATGGCCTCTGAGGCTGTGGCACACATGCTAATGTGCATGTCTCTGGATGGATGGCCTCTGAGGCTGTAGCACACATGCTAATGTGCATGTCTCTGGATGGATGGCCTCTGAGGCTGTGGCACATATGCTAATGTGTATGTCTCGTGATGGATGGCCTCTGAGGCTGTGGCACACATGCTAATGTGCATGTCTCTGGATGGCCTCTGAGGCTGTGGCACACATGCTAATGTGCATGTCTCTGGATGGCCTCTGAGGCTGTGGCACACATGCTAATGTGCATGTCTCTGGATGGATGGCCTCTGAGGCTGTAGCACACATGCTAATGTGCATGTCTCTGGATGGCCTCTGAGGCTGTGGCACACATGCTAATGTGCATGTCTCTGGATGGATGGCCTCTGAGGCTGTAGCACACATGCTAATGTGCATGTCTCTGGATGGCCTCTGAGGCTGTGGCACACATGCTAATGTGCATGTCTCTGGATGGATGGCCTCTGAGGCTGTAGCACACATGCTAATGTGCATGTCTCTGGATGGATGGCCTCTGAGGCTGTGGCACACATGCTAATTAGCACGAATAAAGATGGTCAACACAAAATCAGTCTGGACAGCTAAGAGAAAAAGAGAATTTTAACAAGCATAACAGTGAAAGTAAGAGATAAATTAACCAAGATTTCATTAAGAAAATTTCGCCATCAATCTGGCCATCAGAGTCGGAAAAAATTTAAGACAAAACTTGCCGAATTTCGTGTTTAATCTTCTGCTTGGAGCGGTGGCTCAGCATCGAAACGTTCCGCATCGCCGCAAAAGCTCCACTCCTCAAATTCGGAGATCGGCAAACGTGATCTGGGTGACAAAAACTGACGCAAAATACAGGTGAACTTGAAGAGCGCAGACCAGAGGCGCCGCTACAGAAAACGTTACAGAAAAACTCGATCCCTAAAAGCTGAAATTAACCGCTAGCTAGGGAAAAAATCGTGCGAACAAAGGGTAAGACAGTTGAGGGAGGGGTGAGACAGCTGGAGGAGGGGTGAGACAGCTGAGAGAGGCATGAGACAGCTAAGAGTGGGGTGGGAGACAGCTGAGGACAGACAGTGAGACACAGTTGTGAAGGGGTGAGACACAGTTAGGGAGGGGTGAGACACAGTTGGGTAGGGGTGAGACACAGTTAGGGAGGGGTGAGACACAGCTGGGGAGGGGTGAGACAGCTGGGGAGGGGTGAGACAGCTGGGGAGGGGTGAGACAGCTGGGGAGAGGTGAGACACAGTTAGGGAGGGGTGAGACACAGCTGGGGAGGGGTGAGACACAGTTGGGTAGGGGTGAGACACAGCTGGGGAGGGGTGAGACACAGCTGGGGAGGGGTGAGACACAGCTGGGGAGGGGTGAGACACAGCTGGGGAGGGGTGAGACACAGCTGGGGAAGGGTGAGACACAGCTGGGGAGGGGTGAGACACAGAAGGTACATGACAAAGTGGAGGCAGAGATGAGGCGTGAGTAGTGCGGCATGAGTAGTGCGGCGATATTTTTAGTCAGTTCTGTAAAGCTACGCAACTCAAAGGGCAAGCGCGCGGTTAACTAGGCATCTACAGAGAAGCGCACACGCATAAAAGTACATGAATATATTATAACGCTAGACTGACGCGGTAATTACAAAAATGTATTTCAACGTTGACACTATACACGCATATATATAACGCAAACGTCAATATTTAAATATTTAAATATGAAACAAAAACACACAAAAAGCTGAGGCGTCAAACACCTACTAGCAGACGGACATGAGTCAGGAGGCTAACACGGCAGTTAAATACGGATAAGATTATAAATCTACAAGCGTTTACGGCCGTGTCAGTCTACTGTGAGTAGTGAGTAGTGAAAAAAAATCATGCAAACATAATATACAATAACGGGACGCAATTCTGAGTTTGAAACCAGGGGGGGGGGGAACTAAAAGCAAGGGCATTTACTTCATTCATCACTACTGACCAAAATACTATAGTTAACAGATATTAGGCTAGGCAAAAAAATCGTACAAAGACTTGCATGACTGAGATCGCGCACGCCAACTTATACACTTCATTTCCGGTTCAGGCGAGAAAGGGCTTGAAAATTGCTTGAAACTGAAAATAATCCAGATACTGATGATTGGCTCATTTTCTAAATAACTTCATTAACTGATATTAATTGCAATCTGAAGAACAATTAAAATATACGTGACAAAATCACCTCCTTCAAAGTCTTTTCATACGAGTAGTGTACACAACAAAAGTACATTTGGTGAGGTACTTAGTAAGAGTACATTTTGCCGGATGTACTTTTTAAGAGTGCATTTGGCCGATGTACACTGTAAAAGTACATTTAGCCAATGTCAATTTTTACCCTGTGAACTCGTATACACCAAAAGTACATTTGTAAATCTTTTGGAAAGAAAAGAAAGAAACTGCGAATTATTAAAAAAGAAAGAAACCTGCAAGCTTCTAAATGGGAAGCACAGCCCGCGAGCCATTCAAATACTCTGGGGATTCGGCACAGGCGGCCATGATGACTGGGGAAGGCTGCGCTCACTTCTGCACTGTTGCTTTCGGATTGGGCGGCAAAGGCCGGCCGGCGATCCCGCTCGTCCGACTGTTGTGAAAGTGGTCCATGGCGACCTGCTGGGGCGGCAGACGGCCCCGGCTGCTGCTTACAATTATTGGGCCACCGCCGCCAGAGGTCATTCCGGCGCCAGAGGTTGACGCTACGGCGCCGCCAGCGGCGCCGGCGCCATTCCGATGGTGCAGAGCCAGCATCTGCTGCTGCTGTTGCTGCTGATGGTCGTGACCGCCTCCGCGATTCTTTGCTGCAGCTGAAGTAACGCAGGATCCGGTTGGGAGGTGGGGTGAGACACCTCTGGGGAGGGGTGAGATACAGCTGGGGAGGGGTGAGACACAGGTGGGGAGGGGTGAGACACAGCTGGGTAGGGGTGAGACACAGCTGGGGAGGGGTGAGACACAGTTGGGGAGGGGTGAGACACAGCTGGGTAGGGGTGAGACACAGTTGGGTAGGGGTGAGACACAGCTGGGGAGGGGTGAGACACAGCTGGGTAGGGGTGAGACACAGCTGGGAAGGGGTGAGACACAGCTGAGGAGGGGTGAGACACAGCTGGGGATGGTGAGACACAGTTGGGGAGGGGTGAGACACAGTTGGGGAGGGGTGAGACACAGTTGGGGAGGGGTGAGACACAGTTGGGGAGGGGTGAGACACAGTTGGGGAGGGGTGAGACACAGCTGGGGAGGGGTGAGACACCGCTGGGGAGGGGTGAGACAGCCGTGAGAGTACAAAGACAATCGATAACTAAACTAACCGATAGCAGGCTGAGCGGCCGTCTGGCCAAACTTGAGCATATTCCAGTCAAACACATAGTCGTAGGTGAAGCCCTCCCTGTGGAACAGGTTCCTGAACAGCTGTCTCAGGTAGCTATAGTCGGGCTTATCATCGAACCGCAGCGATCTGCAGAAGGTGAGGTAGGTGGCGAACTCGCCAGGGTAGCCCTGGCACAGGGCTTCAACTGGGGTTTGCATTTTTTTCTCGCTGATCCGCTCGTACTTCTGCCGCTTGGTAGCCGCCTTCAGGCCTTGCCAGGGCAGGGCGCCGCGCAGGAAGTACATGAACACGTAGCCTAGGGATTCCATGTCGTCTCGGCGGGCTTGCTCTGCGGAGTTGCGGGGATAAATGGGATTAACAGCATGCATGCAAGTTTGCAGTTTTACCTACTGCCGTCGAGAAGGCAAATTTGAGGCTAATGGGGACTGAGGGGAGATGGGGATAAATGGGATGGGGATGAGGGGAATTAGGGATGAAGATGATGAGGTAGATGGGGATGAGAGGATGGGAATGAGGGAGATAGGCTGAGAAAGAGATGGGGGTGGGGATCATGCTTGGGCGCAACCTAGGGATTCACCCGGCCGTTTCTATTGGCAACACACACATGTAAGTCGCTATTGGACGGAATAGTAGTCACGTGACTGCTCTCAGCCAATAGCGACTTACATGTGTGTGTTGCCAATAGAAACGGCCGAGTGATTCCCAAGGTTGCGCATGTTTGGTGGGGATATGAGGAAGAGGGAGATGGGGTGAGGTGTAGATGATGCTGAGGAAGAGATGGGGATGAGGGAGAGATAGGAATGAGGATAAGATGGGAATGAGATAAAAATGGGGATGAGGGAGATGAGGGAGAGGTGGAAATGAGGGAGAGAAGGGGATGAGGGAGAGGTGGGAATGAGGAAGAGATGGGGATGAGGGAGAGATGGGGATGAGAGAGAGATGGGGATAAGGGAGAGATGGGGATGAGGGAGAGATGGGGATGAGGGAGAGATGGGGATGAGGGAGAGATGGGGATGAGGGAGAGATGGGGATTAGGGAGAGATAGGAATGAGGGAGAGATGGGGATGAGGGAGAGATGGGGATGAGGGAGAGATGGGGATGAGAGAGAGATGGGGATAAGGGAGAGATGGGGATGAGGGAGAGATGGGGATGAGGGAGAGATGGGGATGAGGGAGAGATGGGGATGAGGGAGAGATGGGGATGAGGGAGAGATGGGGATGAGGGAGAGATGGGGATGAGGGAGAGATGGGGATGAGGGAGAGATGGGGATGAGGGAGAGATGGGGATGAGGGAGAGATGGGGATGAGGGAGAGATGGGGATGAGGGAGAGATGGGGATGAGGGAGAGATGGGGATGAGGGAGAGATGGGGATGAGGGAGAGATGGGGATGAGGGAGAGATGGGGATGAGGGAGAGATGAGAATAAAGCAGTGTGATGCAGGAGGCAAGAGTTACAATACGCAAGCAGACTCACCAATGCCGAGGTGCGTGTTAACGCTGGCATATCTGGCTGTACCGGTGAGGTTCTTATTCTCCCTGTACGGTATGTGCTGGTGAGTCTTGGAGTCCCTGTACTTCTTGGCCAGACCAAAGTCGATCATGTAGACCAAGTTGCCCTTCTTGCCAAGGCCCATCAAGAAGTTGTCGGGCTTCACGTCTCTGAAATGAAATAAATGCACTAGTGGAAATTACAGGCATTCAACTATCGGATAGACTTTGAATACACGCTCGTACCACCTGCTTTCGTATTGAAATCTACGAGATGAAAATCTAGGAGGTGAATGTAGCGGGATGTGATAAAATGAAGGAGAATGTGATTAGAATGAAGGAAATGTGATAAAAATACAGAGAATGTGATAAGAATTCAGGGAATGTAAATAAATTTAGGGAAAGTGATGGAACCCAGGAAATGTGATGGAATTCAGGAAATGTAATGGAATTCAGGGAATGTGATGATGGAATTCAGGGTATGTGATGGAATTCAGGGAATGTGATGATGGAATTCAGGGAATGTGATGATGGAATTCAGGGAATGTGATGGAATTCAGGGAATGTGATGGAATTCAGGGAATGTGATCATGGAATTCAGGGTATGTGATGGAATTCAGGGAATGTGATGATGGAATTCAGGGAATGTGATGGAATTCAGGGAATGTGATGATGGAATTCAGGGAATGTGATGGAATTCAGGGAATGTGATGATGGAATTCAGGGAATGTGATGATGGAATTCAGGGAATGTGATGGAATTCAGGGAATGTGATGGAATTCAGGGAATGTGATGATGGAATTCAGGGAATGTGATGGAATTCAGGGAATGTGATCATGGAATTCAGGGAATGTGATGGAATTCAGGGAATATGATCATGGAATTCAGGGAATGTGATGGAATTCAGGGAATGTGATGATGGAATTCAGGGAATGTGATGATGGAATTCAGGGAATGTGATGGAATTCAGGGAATGTGATGGAATTCAGGGAATGTGATGATGGAATTCAGGGAATGTGATGGAATTCAGGGAATGTGATGATGGAATTCAGGGAATGTGATGGAATTCAGGGAATGTGATGATGGAATTCAGGGAATGTGATGAAATTCAGGGAATGTAATTAAATTGAGGGAATGTAATGGAATCCAGAGAATGTTATGCAATCCAGGGACTATTCAAAGTTCTAAGGAAACAACTGACAGACCTGTGAATGAAGTTCTTGCTGTGAATGAACTCAATACGGTTCAGCAGCTGGTCAGCCAACAGCAGCACAGTTTTCAGCTTGAATTTTCGACCGCAAAAATTGAACAAATCTTCGAGACTGGGCCCCAGCAGTTCCAGCACCATCACATTGTAGTCGCCCTCCGTGCCACACCATTTAACAACTGGCACCCCAATACCGCCCTGCAACATGCGGTAAATTTTGCTCTCAATGTGCAGCTGCGGGTGCTTGGTGCGCACACACTCCAGCTTGATGGCCACCTCCTCGCCATTGGTGACATCCGTGCCAAGGTAGATGTCGCCAAATGAGCCGCTGCCAATTTTTCTCCCCAACCTGTACTTGTTGCCAACTCGAAGCTCCATTTGCTTCTCGAGTCAGTTGATTTCTTCTTGCGCTTTTAGTGCTTCCTGCCGCTGCTATTGCCCGGATGACAGCTGCCTCTAACAAGTGGAGCTTGGGCATAAATTGATTTTTCAAAACATGTTTTCATCACAAGGTAAAAAATGGGAGTAACTATGGCTTTATTTACTAGGTTATTGACTCGCCAGCTAATTAGTAAAATCTACAAACATCAAATATTTGTTTTTGGTAGAAAGTATGCTTATCTTTTCAATTATTTTTGATTGCTTGTTAGGTGACTTAACAAGGGGGTTGTAGACTAGTGTTTAGAGTGCCAGACTCACGACTTGAAGGTTGAGAGGTTCAATTTCTGATCCTATTAGAACAATTTGTGTCCTTGAGCAAGAGACTTAATTCTGCATTGCTTTAATTCACCTGTAAAATGGGTGCCAGCATTAGCTAAAGTAATTAAAGGGTGTTTGTGGCAACCCTTCCTTCTTAGTCTTTGGATTGAACCACTCTATATAGCTTTTAATTGCAGATCTGGCCTAATTAGGGCAGGTAGAAAAATAATTATTTTTTTGTGATTAGGCCTAAGCAATTTACTTTCTCTCAATGCTTTTCTAGTCTTAAAACAAGGAAAAAACAAGGATATTTTATAAACAACTTTTAGACATTTACTAATAGCCATACATTCACAACTGCTAGCTAACCTAGCCAATCTAGCTATCATAAATTGTTATAGACCAAGGTTAAGTTATAGAATTAAATACTTCTCAAGATATTTTTTGACAATTAAAAAATTTGAAATATCATTTTTAAGTAGGCCCTAAATCAAAACTAAGTTAAATTTTTTTGTCAAAACTAAATAAAAATAGTTAAGTTAGTGATAAAAATTTCAAAGATTGCACATACAATGCTAATGACTATCTTAATGTTTTCTTATGCTACCCCTTTGGTTTATTATTGCTATCTTATTCTAAAACATCTACATTTTGATCCCTAGATCCTAAAAAGGCTGGACCAAAATGCTAATATTCTAATAATAATATTATCCGCTACTTTATTAGTAGCTTTACCTATTCTATGACAATAGCTCCTTAATGTAATGAAATAGTAAGCAAATTATTAGTGTAGGCACTAGATGCATTAGTGCATATGCGGTAGGCCCTAACGGCTACTTAAAATGGCAGTATGAGTAGAGTACTGTTACAATACAACTCGGACACATCCACATCGAAGTGAAGCCCGTTTTGGGTGATCGCAAGTTTTAAAAATCTTTTTAGACACTTTGTACACCAATCGTGTGATTTCATGCCTCATCTAAAAGCGATAAAAACGAGCTTGTAGAAAATATTTTTCAATCCGTTATTTTGGCAAAGTTAATTTGTCTCAACCGAAGACCTAATTTGGACTTTTTCGCAGAAAGTCGCAAAAATATTCTCAAAATTGTTTATTTAACTTTTAAAATAGATTTCTCTAAGCTTTAGGTGCTTCAGTCAGTAAAAGTCTTTAAGAACTTATAAAAGCAAAAAAGACTTTTGTTTTAATGCATGTTACCATAGTGTAAAATCTGCATTTGACTCTTTGGATTTAAAATTATTATATATTAAAAAGTCTCGTATCTTACTGTCTACTTTTCCCAGTTTTGCAAGAGAACAGAGAAAAATGGCGCACGAGGAGCAGGAAGACGTAGATTTCCAACAGCTAGAGGTGCAAAGCATCATCGGATTTAACGGTATGCTGTTCTTTTTAACATAATTAAAAAACTATGATTGGAACAAATCTGCTGATCTTAGAGAAATAAATAAATTAATGTAATAATTATAGCCGTAGGGAAAACCGATTTACAGATTTTCATTTACAAATTAAATATCAAATCAAGTGTGAGTCCAGTACTCAAGTGGATGAAAAAAGCAGATAATCTATTTATAACTACGTAAAAACTCCAAATTGAATATTAGAAGTTCAAACTTACCTGCAAAATAATTAAAACATTAGGCTTGTCACTTGGTCTGGAAGAAGTAGAATAATGCAATTAAACTATTAGATTAAATTATAGGATTTAGCAATATTCAATTTCAAGGCTTTGTACCAGCGTATGTTGACGTAAAGCAAGTTTTATACGCTTTAAAAAATGTTAAAGGAAGCGTCCTGGGCGGCTTGAATATCCACCCTGACAAGCAGCACCAGATCTACTCCATCGGATCTACACTGGTGGTGGAGGATCTGCAGAGCAGGAAGCAGGAATTCCTGCATGGCCACCACAGCGACATCGCCTGCATCACCATCTCGAGGAGCGGCCGCTTCATTGCTAGCGGTCAGATCACCCATATGGGGTTTAAGGTAATCTTTGTTTATCTATTTTGCATCTGTTCTAGCTTAAGAATGTCAATAATTTATACTAAATTAAAATTCTCACTTGCAGGCGGACATTATTGTGTGGGACTTCAACACTCGCACGGAGTTTGCTCGATTCGTTCTGCACAAGGTGAAGATTCAAGGCCTGGCCTTCTCGCCCAATGACAAGTTCCTGGTCTCCCTAGGTGGCCAAGACGATGGAAGGTAAGAAACTGAGCATAAAAGTGAGCAAGATAGCCTGTTGCTGAGATCATCTTTCACGGCTAAATTTTTACCCGCAAATCTGAACTTTCCAGCGTCGTGGTCTGGTCCCTTGACAAGAAGGAAGCCATCTGTGGAAGTCCGGCTCAGTCGAAGAGTTCGGGCAACACAATGTGCCTGACTTACTCCAACAACACTGACTACCTGTTTGTGACCGCCGGAGAGTGAGTACTTGCATGCATTTCCATTCAACACCAGGGCCAGGGGGTGTTCAGCGGTGACGCGTTGAACATTCGCGGCAAAGTGAATGGTAATTGGTCAATGATTCACCCATAGGGGGCCTTCACCCAAGGCCGCTGAGAGTGTGTTTGCCTGACAATGGGGGTTGTCTGGAAGTGAGAATTCATGGTAATGGCCATAGACAATTTGGCCATTACCATGTTTTCTCACTTCCAGCTAACTTCCTTGGTCAAATTGTCCATCAGGATCAGAGTGGGAAGGGGGAATGGGGGTGTAGGGGCGAAGCCCCCACTTACAACCATAGACTATTTTAGTTTACGCTCATAGACTCGTTCGTTTTCTAAAATGATATCCCGGTAAATTGCTTTATTGTCTGTTTCAAACAATTACCGGTCATTTCTTGAATGTCATTGCCTTAACGTAAATTACCATAATTTTGAACAATAGGAAAGTCAGGATTGCTGTACACCCTGCGTGTGCGTGCTGCTAGCTAACCAAATTTAGGATGGACAATTCCGCGACTAGACTATACATGCGCTAAACTATTGGGTGAGCATGAATCCCTTCATCGCCAACACTTTCACTTAGCAACAACCTGCGCGTATGGGAGCTGGACGTGGAGAACCGCAAGGTTCGTCCCACGGACGTCGGCACCGGCCAGACTAAGCGCATCATCACCTGCATGTCGCTGACACTGGACGACAAGACCCTGTACTGCGGCACCACCACTGGCGACGTGCTTGGCATCAATATGGAGAGTCGGCTGTTTCAGCACATCGGCCCGGAGAAGGAGAAATTCTCTCTTGGCGTCACGGCGATCGCCCTGCTGGAGACTGGCGAGTTCCTCATCGGCGCCGGCGACGGCACGGTCCAGATCATGCGAGCCAGCGAGCAGGCGGCCCCCGGCGGCAAGAAGGCTCTGAAGTTCGTCAAGACTAAGTAAGCAGGACTATATATACTGTTCTTTAGTCTTAATACGATTTTTTAGTCCTAATCTTAATTAGTGGACATTATACATGCAGCTGGATTCGTGTATCGTAAATATTACTTTGGCTGAATCACGTGTATTTGGTGCATTGGGTGTATTTGCACTGTAGTACTTGCACTGAACGTCGTACATTTCCGGCCGAAAATTCCAGGAAACAGCAGAAGTTGGAGAGCGGAGTAACCAGCATCTCGCTGCGCGGTCGCGGTCACGAGTTCTTTGTCGCCACGGAGAAGAGCCAGATCTACAAGTTCAACTTGGCTGATTTTAGTCACACCTTGGTGAACACGTGCCACTATTCGGCTATCAACGACATTGCCTTCCCATTGTGAGTGACTTATTTTTGTTACATATTGCAGTTGTTTTACTTCTTGTTTTTTCTTTCTCTGGTTGTACTTTTTTATTGTTAGCTACCCGTATCAGCTTTATTATATTTTGCTATCTTATTATTGCGATCTGTCACATTTATTTGAACTACTTTAGAATCGAGGCGAGGGTAGCGGAGCTTAATGAAGGAGAAGGGTAATGAAGGGTAGCAGAGGCTCAATGAAGATTGGGGTGGGGTAGCGGAGGCTCAATGAAGGATTGGGGTGGGGTAGCAGAGGCTCAATGAAGGATTGGGGTGGGGTAGCAGAGGCTCAATGAAGGATTGGGGTGGGGTAGCAGAGGCTCAATGAAGGATTGGGGTGGGGTAGCAGAGGCTCAATGAAGGATTGGGGTGGGGTAGCAGAGGCTCAATGAAGATTGGGGTGGGGTAGCAGAGGCTCAATGAAGATTGGGGTGGGGTAGCGGAGGCTCAATGAAGATTGGGGTGGGGTAGCGGAGGCTCAATGAAGATTGGGGTGGGGTAGCGGAGGCTCAATGAAGATTGGGGTGGGGTAGCGGAGGCTGGGGTAGCAGAGCACAATGAAGGATTGGGGTGGGGTACCGGAGGCTCATTGAAGGATTGGGGTGGGTTACCGGAGGCTCATTGAAGGATTGGGGTGGTGTAGCGTAAGCTCAATAAGTATTGCGGTGGGTAGCGGAAGGTTCAATGAATGATGAGGTGGGTAGCGGAGGCTCAATGAATTATCGGTAGAGCAGTAAGAGCACACGAAGTAGAATTCTTTTCTGTACAGACGCACTTCCATCACTCATGCAGAGCAGTTGCTCGCTTGGCACAAATTTAGGAAGGATATTTAATGTACACTATCTCTTTTTCCGATTATTATTACTATAATTAAAAATGACATGACGTTAAAGTCATTACATGACTTCAAATTATCAAAACTTGCTCGCCTCCTAGGCTGTGCGAAAACGTTGACGGAAAGAACAGGATGTTGTAAGTATTTGACCAGGACTATTGCATCCGTCACATATCATTGCTTAAAGTGTGGCTAAAGCAGTATTTGCCGCTTAATTGCTTTGTAACAATTTAAAAAACACTGTTACTGGTTAGACAAGAAGTATAGGGAATGGAAAACTAATTGTTGATTCAACGTGCAAAATATTCGCCCTCCACGTGCGACAATTATAACTTGTTTGCTCTCTCGCTCGCTCTAACCGCTTTTTGTGCAGTGCAGCTCGTGCATTCAGTCAGTAAATTTATTCCGTCTAATAAATTCAATAAAGCCTAATTGTTCAGGCTTGCTCGGTGTATTATAATGAGCCTAAAACTTACATGTAGGAGGTAGGCTTGAAAGAACTTTCTCTGCGCAAATCTTGCCAAAAAGGCCTGGTAATGTAGCGTAGGAATCAACGAACTGCATGGATACTTTAGCGGGGCCGCACAGTTAGCTATAGATTAGCAAATAGCCATATTAATAAAATATGAGACTACTTAAACATTAGTAATGGTAGCATTCTTCTTTCAACATGCAATACGAGTAGTTATTTGCCGTACTGTCAACACCAAAGTGGTATCGGAGGGGTCTTTATAAAATCAATAGATATGCCCCCAACACCCCTTTACCCCAATCATAACAGGCAGCCTTCCCCTCGGCCCGGTGGAGAAAGAGCTAGAAGGGGTAGAAAATAGACTATCGATTAAAGCAGGGTGTATGTACGCAGCGAGGGCGGGGGTTAGAAAGACGAACTTATCAAATGTACATTGAGTCAGCAAGGAAGCGAAGATAAGATAATAGAATTACAAGGCTAAGATAGACAACAGCTAGCTTTCTAAAGTATAAAAAACCAGCTACAAACAATCAATACTAGGAGAATTTGGTGTGGATGACTTTTTGCGCATGTAAAGTAGTGACGTCATTATACAAATATTATTGTGATTGAACTAATTTGTTTCCAATAATCCATATCCAGGCTTGCGTTGGTTAGACTAACAAAATCATCAAGGCTTTGAGTATTCTGTGCAATGAAATACGTTGCTAACTTGATGAAATATTCGGATGAATGCTCGATATTTATTTCATGATTATTGGTTTGCCCGATAAAAATTCAATTGTGTTCTAACTCCTAATTCGAAAACATTTTTTCGCTCTCTGACACGCCGTTAAACTTCCATTCCAATTCCAGCGGCACCTCCGACCTGTTCGCCACTTGCTCCTACCAGGACATCCGGGTGTGGCACACGCCCTCCCAGAAGGAGCTGCTGCGCATCACCGTGCCCAACATGACCTGCTTCGCCATCGATTTCCTGCGCGACGGTAGCGGCATTGTATCCGGCTGGGACGACAGCAAGATCCGCGTGTTCTTCCCCGAGACCGGCCGGCTGATGTACGCCATCAACGACGCGCACAAAAAAGGCGTCACGGCCATCACGGCCACGTCCGACTGCAGCCGGATCATCTCCGGCGGCGGCGAGGGCCACGTTCGCGTCTGGCGCGTCGAGGAACGCATCGCCAAGTCCGGCCAGAAGACATTCGTCACCGAGCTCGAGGAGGCACTGAAGGAGCACGCCAACGCCGTGTCCTGCATCCGGGTGTCCAAGGACAACACTCAGTGCGTGTCCGCCTCATCTGATGGCAGCTGCATCGTCTGGGATCTCAGGTAAGCCAACAGGATGACCGTAGTAATGAGTAGGGACCTCAGGTTAGTGCAGCGCATGTAGCGACAAACCAGATGTTGTGTTGACCATAGCTCGAACGACACTATCACCAAGTTTATCTACTTTAAACTTTATCTACCAATACGAATGATGATGCACTCCGTTACCACCGCAGATCCTTCCGCCGCAAGCAGATCATGTTTGCCAACACGCTGTTCCGCTGCGTCTGCTTCGAACCGGAAGAGTGCCAGGTGATCACCAGCGGCACGGACAGGAAAATCTGCTACTGGGAGCTGTACGACGGCACCCTCATCCGCGAGCTGGACGGCTCCCGGTCCGGCTCCGTGAACGGCATGGACATCAGCCTGGATGGCCAGTATTATGTCACCGCTGGAGACGACAAGATTGTCAAGGTGAGTTATGTACTCAACGCGAAGTTGAATTGTGTGGTACGAGTACATCAGCGCAACATGGGCTCCCATCTAGTCCTTGACCTTGCGTGAAACATTCATTAATAAGCTGTTGAAGATCTAGTCTAGGACCCGTAGCTCATCATTAGCACTTCATAAATCCTATAATTTAATCCCCTACAGGTGTGGCGCTACGCCGAAGGTGACGTCACCCACGTGGGCCAGGGCCACAGCTCGCCGATCATGCGGGCCAAGATCTGCCCGAACAACCGCCTCATCGTGACCGTCTCAGACGATGGCGGCATCTTCGTGTGGAAATTTCCCTACTAACTAAAAAACCGAAAAATCGGCAAGCAACCAAACTAATCTACTAATAGTAGGAAAGATGCGCGCACGAGTTGAAATTCCAGATCTCGTAAAGAGAAAATTTTGGAGAAACTTGGTGATACAGCGAAATTGTAAAGCTGAATGCGAATGCCTATGGTTCTAATTTTTAATGTTCAGATAGTTTTATATTTTTATTACCGTGATCTCTTTGTTGGCGTGGATCGTTATTGTTATTTTGTTACTTGCGATAATTATTTCCCCTTTCTCGAGTTCCCGTTTTTCGATATTTTATTGATGATAAAAGTTTTGCGCGTTTTGTTTTTGTTCTTTTTTGTGTCCTAAGACTTCGACAATAATTACGACCGTGTACTTTTTTGAAAGATTGTTGACACCTGTAAAACCATTTGCTGCTTCTGCTCTGTTTCCGAATATTAAGCACAGTTTATTTACAATTACGGAATAAAAAGTAATAGATTAGTTGTTGACACAGAGAATGAGTTTGCTTAAATAACATTGTTTATTTGATTTTTTAAAGATTGCTATCAAGTCTTGGAAATCGCTGGATCGAGATGAGATGCAATTGGAAGAGTAGGCGGCTCTGAGCTGCACGCTTCAATAATTTATTCACTGAAGTGTCACGAATATCATATTCATGTACATGTAAGCGTCACAATCCCATTCAGGTAAGGGTCACAATCCCATTCAGTTAAGGGTCACAATCCCCTTCAGGTAAGGGTCACAATCCCATTCAGGTAAGGGTCACAATCCCATTCAGGTAAGGGTCACAATCCCCTTCAGGTAAGGGTCACAATCCCCTTCAGTTAAGGGTCACAATCCCCTTCAGGTAAGGGTCACAATCCCCTTCAGGTAAGGGTCATAATCCCATTCAGGTAAGGGTCACAATCCCCTTCAGGTAAGGGTCACAATCCCATTCAGGTAAGGGTCACAATCCCTTCAGGTAAGGGTCACAATCCCCTTCAGGTAAGGGTCACAATCCCCTTCAGGTAAGGGTCACAATCCCCTTCAGGTAAGCGTCATAATCTTCACAAAGCAACGATCCTTGAATTTGATAGACTTAAGACAAGGATCACTAGAAGTTACTTCTGTCTGTGGTACTTCTAGTGGTCCTTGACTTAAAATTCGCGAGCTCGATATGCCAACATACATTTGAAAATCAAGCGTTCAGAAAGAGAGCAAAATCGAGAAGGATGAGCAAATTTTTAAAGGGAATGCAGGAAAAGCAACTCTAAGGGCATCAGCTTCGACTGACAGTCAGTGCGGGTCTGCCGAGGTCCGTTTGGTCCGAGCGCTGCGACGAACTGCCGGAGCGCATCGACACGACGGAGCCGTAGAGCGGCTTGCGCTGGAGGAAACCTGGAGACGATAATGGCGCGGGAGGGAATCCCTGAGCTGATTAATCAAGCTGGATGGGTTAAATCAAAGTCTCAGTAAAAATACCAAGGTTTAACAGTTGTTTGACGTTGTTTGACGTTGTTTGTTTGATCTTGGGTTCGTTTCGGTGTGCGACCACGTTAATTCGGTGATTGTGCTGGGAAACTGACCCAAGGCTTGTGGTGCGATTACCACACACGAGGGCCAGCCCCAACCCAATGAATAATATCTTATAAATATTCGCTTGTGTTCAGTGGTCAGGTCGTGTTCAGTGGTCAGGTCGTGTTCAGTGGTCAGGTCGTGTTCAGTGGTCAGGTCGTGTTCAGTGGTCAGGTCGTGTTCAGTGGTCAGGTCGTGTTCAGTGGTCAGGTCGTGTTCAGTGGTCAGGTCGTGTTCAGTGGTCAGGTCGTGTTCAGTGGTCAGGTCGTGTTCAGTGGTCAGGTCGTGTTCAGTGGTCAGTCAGGTCGTGTTCAGTGGTCAGTCAGGTCGTGTTCAGTGGTCAGTCAGGTCGTGTTCAGTGGTCAGTCAGGTCGTGTTCAGTGGTCAGGTCGTGGCCAGTGGCCTTGGTCCCCACGAGTGCCAATTTCGCTCTAACACAACTTCTTCAGCGCAATTACCTGGGCATCGAATGCTTTTCGACAATCGCTGACGGAAGGCGACTCTCAGGTACGGGGCGCTCATGCCGTAGGCGAATATGTTGAAGGCGTTGTGCAGCAGCATGACGAAGTGGGTGACGTGGGCCCAGTAGTTCAGCAGGGTGCCATTGCCGTTGCTCAGCTCCTCGATCACGTTGTACTGGTTGATGTCGTCAGAGTGGGCGGCCTCAATCAGCTGCACGACGGTGTTGGGCGCGGTGAAGACGAGGAACACCGAGGACAGGATGGTCAGCGAGCCGAACAGCTGGCGACCGTCCGCCGCGCCACCGGAGCTGCTGCTGGCCGACGCCTGACGAAGGTGACGGCGACGGAGCGCCAGCAGGGCGCAGTTGCAGACCAAGATGACGGCCAGAGGCAGGACGGGGAACACCAGCGCCAGCCAGAGCTTCTCGGTTTTGTACGTCATGAACAGCCAGTCCCGACGCCAGCACTGCACAAAGAAGTCCGCCGGCACGAGCACCACGCGGCGTCGGTTGAGCAGCAGCGGTGAGCAGAGCGCGGCGACAACAACCAGGACCATGGCGATTGTCAGGCGGTGCCACCGTCGCGAGCTCAGCCTGGGACTGAACGGCATCAGAACGGAGAACACTTTGGCCACGGCTAGAGCCGCCACAGTCCAAGCGGCTGCTGCGGCGAAGTACACCTCGAAGAAGGTCAGCAGTCGGCAGGCCAGGGTGGAGCTCTGGCGCAACAGGGTGTCGTAGTGCAGCGACAGTGTGGTGGGCAGCAGGTTGCACCACAGACACAGCAAGTCCAGCACCGACAGGGCGAGAAAGTACAGACAGGCGCAGCTCTCGGACAGCACCACCAGGCTGAACAGCAGGGCGAACAGGTTGCTGAAGGTGCCAACCAGCAGCAGGGCCGGATAGCCGCAGCGGATGAGGTCGGCCACGGAGCTGAGCTGGCCGGGGAGGGTGGCGCTCAGCCTCGGATCGATCCACATCCGGTTGGGCACTCGCAGCGCCTCGAAGTGGCCGTGCATCACCGTGTCAACGAACTTGATCACCTTCGCGTGCGGGCATGGGTTGGGGGAGGAAGGCTTCCAAGGAATTCTCTATTTAGGACTAGTCCATTTGGGGAATTCCCCGTGATAAATTGCCCATTTAGGGAATTTCCCATTTTAGTTAGAGGCAGGGGCTGTGGGCACCGGCGAGAGGCATTGCTGCCCATTCCGCCGACTCCCCTGAGCAGGCACACAAGCGTGCGGGTACGTACGCAGTCATACGCACAGGCACGCACTCACACAAGAGTGTACAGCGGCCCTAACTTTATTTATGGTTAGGCAAGGCATGTACACTTCACTGCGCCTTGGGGGTTGGCCCTCAAGGGCGGTAATTGCAGAGCCAAGCCGAGATTCCAATTTAGCCCCAAATTAATGTGACTGCACTTGGAATAAATAGAGCCCGGACTGGGCTGAGCTTCAGAGCGCCGCCCACTAGGCTACGGCCCGAGGGAATTCCCCTTGAGAAATAGTCTATTTTAGGAATCCCCCATTAGAAATAATCTATTTTGGGAATCCCCCGTGAGAAATAATCTATTTTAGGAATCCCCATTAGAAATAATCTATTTTGGGAATTCCCCTTGAGAAATAATCTATTTTAGGAATCCCCCTTAGAAATAATCTATTTTGGGAATTCCCCTTGAGAAATAATCTATTTAGGGAATTCCCCATGAGAAATAATCTATTTAGGGAATTCCCCATGAGAAATAATCTGTTTGGGAAATCCCCCGTGAGAAATAATCTATTTAGGAAATCCCCGTGAGAAATAATCTATTTAGGGAATCCCCCGTGAGAAATAATCTATTTAGGGAATCCCCGTGAGAAAAAAACTATTTAGGGAATTCCCCGTGAGAAATAATCTATTTAGGGAATTCCTCATGAGAAATAATCTATTTTCGGGATTCCCCAAGAGCCCCAGACTCCAACCTTGTGAGTGCTGTTGAACTGCAGACAGGCGTCGCCATTGGCCACCACGTTGAGCAGTCGGGACTGCAGCTCGGCCGTGATGGTTGGCTGCCAGCTGTGCAGTAGCTGCTGCGGATTGGTCAGCTGGACCAACAGAGTTCGGCGACAGTCGGCTGGTACCGGAGCGTCCGGCAGGCGGTTCTGGGCGAACTCGGACAGGGTAGACTCACCCGGCTGGCCGGAGTGACGCAACAGGCTGCTGTAGGTCACTTCGGATTTGCCGATGCGCAGGTACTGCTGAAGATACCTGCGTGCGCGATTGAATCGATAACTGGACTGGATGAAGTCATGGACTTCTATTTGTTTCGCTTGGATTGGAAGCCAAATTGTTAGTGCTTTCAAAGTTCGGCCTACGCGTAAAGTAAAATTAAAAGAACAGCAAGAGCAAATCTTGTTTTCGTTATAATGCATTAAGAGACAGGGGCGCTGACCAAGAGACAGGGGCGCTGACCGAGAGACAGGGGCGCTGACCAAGAGACAGGGGCGCTGACCGAGAGACAGGGGCGCTGACCAAGAGACAGGGGCGCCCACCAAGAGACAGGAACGCCCACCAAGAGACAATGGCGCTGACCAAGAGACAGGGGCGCTGACCAAGAGACAGGGGCGCTGACCGAGAGACAGGGGCGCTGACCAAGAGACAGGGGCGCGCACTAAGAGACAGGGGCGCCCACCAAGAGACAGGGGCGCTGACCGAGAGACAGGGGAGCTGACCAAGAGACAGGGGCGCTGACCGAGAGACAGGGGCGCCCACCAAGAGACAGGGGCGCCCACCAAGAGACAGGGGCGCTGACCAAGAGACAGGGGCGCTGACCAAGAGACAGGGGCGCCCACCAAGAGACAGGGGCGCTGACCAAGAGACAATGGCGCTGACCAAGAGACAATGACGCTGACCAAGAGACAGGGGCGCTGACCGAGAGACAGGGGCGCCCACCAAGAGACAGGGGCGCCCACCAAGAGACAATGGCGCTGACCAAGAGACAGGGGCGCCCACAAAGAGACAGGGGCGCCCACCAAGAGACAGGGGCGCTGACCAAGAGACAGGGGCGCCCACCAAGAGACAAGGGCGCTGACCGAGAGACAGGGGCGCTGACCAAGAGACAGGGGCGCTGACCGAGAGACAGGGGCGCTGACCAAGAGACAGGGGCGCCCACCAAGAGACAGGGGCGCTGACCAAGAGACAGGGGCGCCCACCAAGAGACAGGGGCGCGCACTAAGAGACA
The DNA here is from genome assembly GCA_002269645.1 of Macrostomum lignano. NCBI lineage: Eukaryota > Metazoa > Platyhelminthes > Macrostomidae > Macrostomum > Macrostomum lignano. Next base: position 296,704 of record NIVC01001257.1, read on the forward strand.
GGGACGCCCACCAAGAGACAGGGGCGCTGACCGAGAGACAGGGGCGCTGACCAAGAGACAGGGGCGCTGACCGAGAGACAGGGGCGCTGACCAAGAGACAGGGGCGCCCACCAAGAGACAGGGGCGCCCACCAAGAGACAATGGCGCTGACCAAGAGACAGGGGCGCCCACCAAGTGACAGGGGCGCCCACCAAGAGACAGGGGCGCCCACCAAGAGACAGGGGCGCTGACCGAGAGACAGGGGCGCTGACCAAGAGACAGGGGCGCTGACCGAGAGACAGGGGCGCTGACCAAGAGACAGGGGCGCTGACCAAGAGACAGGGGCGCCCACCAAGAGACAGGGGCGCCCACCAAGAGACAGGGGCGCTGACCAAGAGACAGGGGCGCTGACCAAGAGACAGGGGCGCCCACCAAGAGACAGGGGCGCTGACCGAGAGACAGGGGCGCTGACCAAGAGACAGGGGCGCTGACCGAGAGACAGGGGCGCTGACCAAGAGACAGGGGCGCCCACCAAGAGACAGGGGCGCCCACCAAGAGACAATGGCGCTGACCAAGAGACAGGGGCGCCCACCAAGAGACAATGGCGCTGACCAAGAGACAGGGGCGCCCACCAAGAGACAATGGCGCTGACCAAGAGACAGGGGCGCCCACCAAGAGACAGGGGCGCCCACCAAGAGACAGGGGCGCTGACCGAGAGACAGGGGCGCTGACCAAGAGACAGGGGCGCTGACCGAGAGACAGGGGCGCCCACCAAGAGACAGGGGCGCCCACCAAGAGACAGGGGCGCCCACCAAGAGACAGGGGCGCCCACCAAGAGACAGGGGCGCCCACCAAGAGACAGGGGCGCTGACCAAGAGACAGGGGCGCCCACCAAGAGACAGGGGCGCTGACCGAGAGACAGGGGCGCTGACTAAGAGACAGGGGCGCTGACCGAGAGACAGGGGCGCTGACCAAGAGACAATGGCGCTGACCAAGAGACAGGGGCGCCCACCAAGAGACAATGGCGCTGACCAAGAGACAGGGGCGCCCACCAAGAGACAGGGGCGCGCACTAAGAGACAGGGGCGCCCACCAAGAGACAGGGGCGCCCACCAAGAGACAGGGGCGCGCACTAAGAGACAGGGGCGCCCACCAAGAGACAGGGGCGCTGACCAAGAGACAGGGGCGCTGACCAAGAGACAGGGGCGCCCACCAAGAGACAGGGGCGCTGACCAAGAGACAGGGGCGCCCACCAAGAGACAGGGGCGCCCACCAAGAGACAGGGGCGCTGACCAAGAGACAGGGGCGCTGACCGAGAGACAGGGGCGCTGACCAAGAGACAGGGGCGCCCACCAAGAGACAGGGGCGCTGACCGAGAGACAGGGGCGCTGACCAAGAGACAGGGGCGCCCACCAAGAGACAGGGGCGCCCACCAAGAGACAATGGCGCTGACCAAGAGACAGGGGCGCCCACCAAGAGACAGGGGCGCGCACTAAGAGACAGGGGCGCCCACCAAGAGACAGGGGCGCCCACCAAGAGACAGGGGCGCGCACTAAGAGACAGGGGCGCCCACCAAGAGACAGGGGCGCCCACCAAGAGACAGGGGCGCTGACCAAGAGACAGGGGCGCTGACCAAGAGACAGGGGCGCCCACCAAGAGACAGGGGCGCTGACCAAGAGACAGGGGCGCCCACCAAGAGACAAGGGCGCTGACCGAGAGACAGGGGCGCTGACCAAGAGACAGGGGCGCTGACCGAGAGACAGGGGCGCTGACCAAGAGACAGGGGCGCCCACCAAGAGACAGGGGCGCCCACCAAGAGACAATGGCGCTGACCAAGAGACAGGGGCGCTGACCAAGAGACAGGGGCGCTGACCGAGAGACAGGGGCGCTGACCAAGAGACAGGGGCGCCCACCAAGAGACAGGGGCGCCCACCAAGAGACAGGGGCGCCCACCAAGAGACAGGGGCGCTGACCAAGAGACAGTGGCGCTGACCAAGAGACAGGGGCGCCCACCAAGAGACAGGGGCGCTGACCGAGAGACAGGGGCGCTGACCAAGAGACAGGGGCGCTGACCGAGAGACAGGGGCGCTGACCAAGAGACAGGGGCGCTGACCGAGAGACAGGGGCGCTGACCAAGAGACAGGGGCGCCCACCAAGAGACAGGGGCGCTGACCAAGAGACAATGGCGCTGACCAAGAGACAATGACGCTGACCAAGAGACAGGGGCGCCCACCAAGAGACAGGGGCGCCCACCAAGAGACAGGGGCGCCCACCAAGAGACAATGGCGCTGACCAAGAGACAGGGGCGCCCACCAAGAGACAGGGGCGCCCACCAAGAGACAGGGGCGCTGACCAAGAGACAGGGGCGCCCACCAAGAGACAAGGGCGCTGACCGAGAGACAGGGGCGCTGACCAAGAGACAGGGGCGCTGACCGAGAGACAGGGGCGCTGACCAAGAGACAGGGGCGCCCACCAAGAGACAGGGGCGCTGACCAAGAGACAGGGGCGCCCACCAAGAGACAGGGGCGCGCACTAAGAGACAGGGACGCCCACCAAGAGACAGGGGCGCTGACCGAGAGACAGGGGCGCTGACCAAGAGACAGGGGCGCTGACCGAGAGACAGGGGCGCTGACCAAGAGACAGGGGCGCCCACCAAGAGACAGGGGCGCCCACCAAGAGACAATGGCGCTGACCAAGAGACAGGGGCGCCCACCAAGAGACAGGGGCGCCCACCAAGAGACAGGGGCGCCCACCAAGAGACAGGGGCGCTGACCGAGAGACAGGGGCGCTGACCAAGAGACAGGGGCGCTGACCGAGAGACAGGGGCGCTGACCAAGAGACAGGGGCGCCCACCAAGAGACAGGGGCGCCCACCAAGAGACAGGGGCGCCCACCAAGAGACAGGGGCGCTGACCAAGAGACAGGGGCGCTGACCAAGAGACAGGGGCGCCCACCAAGAGACAGGGGCGCTGACCGAGAGACAGGGGCGCTGACCAAGAGACAGGGGCGCTGACCGAGAGACAGGGGCGCTGACCAAGAGACAGGGGCGCCCACCAAGAGACAGGGGCGCCCACCAAGAGACAATGGCGCTGACCAAGAGACAGGGGCGCCCACCAAGAGACAATGGCGCTGACCAAGAGACAGGGGCGCCCACCAAGAGACAATGGCGCTGACCAAGAGACAGGGGCGCCCACCAAGAGACAATGGCGCTGACCAAGAGACAGGGGCGCTGACCAAGAGACAGGGGCGCCCACCAAGAGACAATGGCGCTGACCAAGAGACAGGGGCGCCCACCAAGAGACAGGGGCGCCCACCAAGAGACAATGGCGCTGACCAAGAGACAGGGGCGCCCACCAAGAGACAGGGGCGCCCACCAAGAGACAGGGGCGCTGACCAAGAGACAGGGGCGCCCACCAAGAGACAAGGGCGCTGACCGAGAGACAGGGGCGCTGACCAAGAGACAGGGGCGCTGACCGAGAGACAGGGGCGCTGACCAAGAGACAGGGGCGCCCACCAAGAGACAGGGGCGCTGACCAAGAGACAGGGGCGCCCACCAAGAGACAGGGGCGCGCACTAAGAGACAGGGACGCCCACCAAGAGACAGGGGCGCTGACCGAGAGACAGGGGCGCTGACCAAGAGACAGGGGCGCTGACCGAGAGACAGGGGCGCTGACCAAGAGACAGGGGCGCCCACCAAGAGACAGGGGCGCCCACCAAGAGACAGGGGCGCTGACCGAGAGACAGGGGCGCTGACCAAGAGACAGGGGCGCTGACCGAGAGACAGGGGCGCTGACCAAGAGACAGGGGCGCTGACCAAGAGACAGGGGCGCCCACCAAGAGACAGGGGCGCCCACCAAGAGACAGGGGCGCTGACCAAGAGACAGGGGCGCTGACCAAGAGACAGGGGCGCCCACCAAGAGACAGGGGCGCTGACCGAGAGACAGGGGCGCTGACCAAGAGACAGGGGCGCTGACCGAGAGACAGGGGCGCTGACCAAGAGACAGGGGCGCCCACCAAGAGACAGGGGCGCCCACCAAGAGACAATGGCGCTGACCAAGAGACAGGGGCGCCCACCAAGAGACAATGGCGCTGACCAAGAGACAGGGGCGCCCACCAAGAGACAATGGCGCTGACCAAGAGACAGGGGCGCCCACCAAGAGACAGGGGCGCCCACCAAGAGACAGGGGCGCTGACCGAGAGACAGGGGCGCTGACCAAGAGACAGGGGCGCTGACCGAGAGACAGGGGCGCCCACCAAGAGACAGGGGCGCCCACCAAGAGACAGGGGCGCCCACCAAGAGACAGGGGCGCCCACCAAGAGACAGGGGCGCCCACCAAGAGACAGGGGCGCTGACCAAGAGACAGGGGCGCCCACCAAGAGACAGGGGCGCTGACCGAGAGACAGGGGCGCTGACTAAGAGACAGGGGCGCTGACCGAGAGACAGGGGCGCTGACCAAGAGACAATGGCGCTGACCAAGAGACAGGGGCGCCCACCAAGAGACAATGGCGCTGACCAAGAGACAGGGGCGCCCACCAAGAGACAGGGGCGCGCACTAAGAGACAGGGGCGCCCACCAAGAGACAGGGGCGCCCACCAAGAGACAGGGGCGCGCACTAAGAGACAGGGGCGCCCACCAAGAGACAGGGGCGCTGACCAAGAGACAAGGGCGCTGACCAAGAGACAGGGGCGCCCACCAAGAGACAGGGGCGCTGACCAAGAGACAGGGGCGCTGACCAAGAGACAGGGGCGCTGACCGAGAGACAGGGGCGCTGACCAAGAGACAGGGGCGCCCACCAAGAGACAGGGGCGCTGACCGAGAGACAGGGGCGCTGACCGAGAGACAGGGGCGCTGACCAAGAGACAGGGGCGCCCACCAAGAGACAGGGGCGCTGACCGAGAGACAGGGGCGCTGACCAAGAGACAGGGGCGCCCACCAAGAGACAGGGGCGCTGACCAAGAGACAGGGGCGCCCACCAAGAGACAAGGGCGCTGACCGAGAGACAGGGGCGCTGACCAAGAGACAGGGGCGCTGACCGAGAGACAGGGGCGCTGACCAAGAGACAGGGGCGCCCACCAAGAGACAGGGGCGCCCACCAAGAGACAATGGCGCTGACCAAGAGACAGGGGCGCTGACCAAGAGACAGGGGCGCTGACCGAGAGACAGGGGCGCTGACCAAGAGACAGGGGCGCCCACCAAGAGACAGGGGCGCCCACCAAGAGACAGGGGCGCCCACCAAGAGACAGGGGCGCCCACCAAGAGACAGGGGCGCTGACCGAGAGACAGGGGCGCTGACCAAGAGACAGGGGCGCTGACCGAGAGACAGGGGCGCTGACCAAGAGACAGGGGCGCCCACCAAGAGACAGGGGCGCCCACCAAGAGACAGGGGCGCCCACCAAGAGACAGGGGCGCCCACCAAGAGACAGGGGCGCTGACCGAGAGACAGGGGCGCTGACCAAGAGACAGGGGCGCTGACCGAGAGACAGGGGCGCTGACCAAGAGACAGGGGCGCTGACCGAGAGACAGGGGCGCTGACCAAGAGACAGGGGCGCCCACCAAGAGACAGGGGCGCCCACCAAGAGACAGGGGCGCCCACCAAGAGACAGGGGCGCCCACCAAGAGACAGGGGCGCTGACCGAGAGACAGGGGCGCTGACCAAGAGACAGGGGCGCTGACCGAGAGACAGGGGCGCTGACCAAGAGACAGGGGCGCCCACCAAGAGACAGGGGCGCCCACCAAGAGACAGGGGCGCCCACCAAGAGACAGGGGCGCCCACCAAGAGACAATGGCGCTGACCAAGAGACAGGGGCGCTGACCGAGAGACAGGGGCGCTGACCAAGAGACAGGGGCGCCCACCAAGAGACAGGGGCGCCCACCAAGAGACAGGAACGCCCACCAAGAGACGCTGCATAATGCGGAGTTGCTGCACACTGCGTGGTTGACGAAATAGCCGCTACGAGCCTGGAACAGACTCGTTGAATTTTAGTCTAAGCTTGCTCACTTAGAGCGCCTACCAATAAACTGCCGCCTGCTAACTATTGGATTCCCAGGGGCTCCACTTGTGATAAATAGGCAATTAGATAATAGCATGCACGGTGAGCAATTATTTAGGCCCTAGACAAACCTACTTGGAGCGTTTGGAGATTTTAAAGCTATTAATCCTAATCGCCTATCGCCGGTCGGCGAGTTCTACCAGTCTTCTCCAATAGCCGCAGGTACAGTACAAGAAAATAAAGAACACGAGGAAACACAAACCGAAAGATTTAGAGAGTGATAATCCTATTTCAAGAATAACTAACTTGATTGACGGTTTAATTTGATTAGCTGAGTTACAAGATTTAGACAAACGACGCAGATAACTAGAGTTGACAAAACGACAATAACGGTTAATAAATAATGATTATATACGCACTGACAAGCGGATCTCAGCTGAAGAAGAAGGAGGAGGCACCGAACACAGGACCACGGAGAAGACTCCTAACCCCTGGCCTAAACCAGAACCTACTCTCAAACGAGAGCCCTGCCGAACCGACCGTTCAACGGAGTACCGACTAAGTTCTATCGGCACTGCCCTTCAGTGTAACACTGGGCCCTCGGGGTCGAGGCCGCGTACTTGATCAGATCCGACAGTCTCTATCTAACCGCGCTTGATAGCGACGACTTCAGACAGGAATGCCGTAGACGTTACGCCACAAGACTACTGCGGTTGGGCGGGAACAAAGATATGGACCGGGGGTGATGAAATCAAAACGCCTCAAAGCGCGAACCAACAAGGGAAGGAAAAGTCGGGCCACCGGCCGGGAACTGGACAAGACAAAACCGGGGAAAGGAGAGAGAAGGAAAAAAAGTGAGATCCGATTGCCAAACACACTTTCATATATAGTCAGAGTCACAACCCCTCAAAACCCCCTCAAGCCGGGTGGTGGTCGTCTGGCCGGCCGCTCGCTTAAGCCGAATTGCACTGTGCCCGCGGCGCCGGGTAGAACTGAAACTTGCCGCGTGCCAGGGTCCAGGCCGGTTCTGATTGGCTGGCCGCGCAAAGCTGGGGTTCGCAGACAAAACTCAACCCTCCGCTGAGTCACAGATGGCGTCTGATTTCTAACCTGTTTACGCAAAATTGATTCCAACTAACAAGGAAAAAGTACACCAAAAACGTATGACTAAACTAAAGCAAAATAATAATTCAATAACAATATAGAAACTAATGCAGTCAATTTACACGCAAAGATGCTCACACTACACTCCCCCCTCCTAAAAGAAATAGAGTACAAAAGAAAACTTGAAAAATTCGAAATACGCGTAACATACTACTTTCAGTAAGCAAATGAGTACTATATAACGAAATTCGCGTTTACGGGAACCAAAATTCGCAAAACAAGCAATGTTACAACGAGAATAACTATAGCAACAGAAGAAGAAAAACGCAAATGGGAACACAACGTAATTCACTATGCAAAACATGACGCGACAATGAAACGCAAACAAGAACACAAATACAATTCTATGACACGGCAAAAACGCAATCAAATACATAAGCAAAGCTACTATTCAATACGCGACACGACAAAACACAAGCAAATCAATAAATAAATCGAAACAAATCGCGACGGAACGCAACGTTTGCACAAACTATGGCACGACTTCCTACAATCGAAAACTTAAAGCAAAACGCATGCTACCCATCACCAAGAACAAATAACGCGTTGACGCATTTTACACAATTTTACAGAAGTCAATTAAATTACACATTTTCGACATGCCAAGATCAACCTTATCGGCTGGCAAAATTTTATTACTCGCTGATTTAATTATCCGCACCTCCCCCCTCCTAAAAGGTAGGGTGGGCGCCACGACCCCCACTGTCACCACAGCGGAATTCTTATCGCAATATTCCACGACGCTTATCTCTATCGGGTGCCCCGACGATAATTTAATTCACGCCCACGCTCCCGTGGCGTTCCATCCACTCAGCGAAGTCTATCGCCCAATGGCTGCAGTTTTCTGTCGTGCCCAGGACAAAACTATAAATTCACCCGACCGGGCTCCTTTCTCGCACTTCATTCTTCTTTTGGTAATTTCTCTTCCTACGGCTGCAGTTTAACGTCTTTAGTTGATTTCTTCCCTAGTGGTTGCAGTTTAACGTCATGCCCATGACGTTTTTTTTTCGATTTCTGTCCTAACGGTTGCAGTTTTACGTCGTGCCCAGGACGCATCATTAGTTAGTTTCTCTCCTAGCGGTTGCAGTTTAACGTCGTGCCCAGGACGCCGGCTCTAGTGAACTTCCTTTCCAGCGGCTGCAGTTTAACGTCGTGCCCAGGACGCTTCAGACATTTCTAGCTGCAACATGTGACATGTCGGTTAGCTGTAAGTTAGAATTATTTTTGCGTCAAGCAGTTTTCTGACTCAAGCAATTTGAATAATATTTTTGTGTTGTTTTTATGATGCTTTTACAATTTTTATGTTATTATCAAATATTCACGCATGTCAGTTCTACTGCAAGACTGTTTTTTAATAATTTTTCGTGTAATATTTATTCCTTACTAATTTTCTGATAATAATATTTCCGATGGAACCGCAGACGACTTCAATCTGGGCTCAATTCAATTTCTATTTCTATTTGCAACTTCCAATCGTTTCATATCTTCTATGGTCGTCTATGGTATTTCTCTTTCATTAGCGTCCTGGAATCTACCAGGTGTGGCAGCTCGAGCAGTTAGTCTTCAACTCCTGCAACTGCAGTGTCAACATCAGCACTTGCAAGTCTTTATTATTTTTTCTATTGACTATTTTTCTCTGGTTCCATTTTTGCGTTCTACAATTTTCTCGCGTATGTCTCGACAAGTTACTATTAGTAATACAATTGAAATTTTCGTCTCGACAGTGCCTTTCGTTTCTATAGACTCCATTCAATGATAACCGTATCGTTCCGGGGGTCTAATCGCCGCGCGGTTCCGCAGCCGCGGTATCCAGCTAACATTATTCATGCCTGCCCGCTGCGGGGGCGTACTGTGCACTGGGCTCAGATGCATTAAATTCGGTGGAGTGCGCACAGGAATCTGCCTGGCCTGAGACCCCGCAGGACTCGCCTGCGCCTGTTGGTTTGCATTGGCCGCTGTCTGAGTATTTTCCACTGTTCTATCTATATTACTTCCAGTAGCTTCGTGAGCTCTCTCACGTTGCAAAAATCTAATTCTCTCTGGTCTCTGAATCTCCACTTGGACTCTTTCTGACTCCTCCGAGCCGTCATCACTAGCACTTCCAGCTTCCTCTTCTCGATATTGACGCAACTTTTCTTCTGACAAGTAGCAGGGCTTTGTTCTGTCTACTGTCACTACGTCATGAATTCTGACGGGTTGCTCTATTCGGTCAACCTTTGGACCGGGTTCAATTTTTAAATTTTTTCCATTATTTCTTACTTCAAGCACTCGATACGGACCTACCCACTTCCTATTCGTATCATAACAATTCTGCGTATTCGCTATCCAGACCAGGTCACCTGGCTGATAATACTGCTGGAATACTTTCGTGTCATAATTAGATTTCTGCCGCCTGACTGATATTTGCTGCTTTTCTCTGGCGATTCTATACGATTCCATGCACTTCTTATACAGATCATGTAAATGCTTATCACGGGTCTTGCGCTCCGGCGAAGGCAATCCAAGCTCAGCATCAACCGGTAGCCGCATCTTTCGACCATAGACTAATTCGAACGGACTAAATTTATTGCTTTCACTGACCGTGCTTCGCTGAACCATCAAAGCGTGCGGAAGCACCTCATCCCATGCCAAACTGAGTTCACTCTGAGCTAATCTGATTCCATCTTTCACTACTCTGACCATACGCTCGCAGCGACCGTTTGCCTGCGGATGGTAGCTAGTAGTATGGCGTAAATCTATTCGGAAATTTTCGGTTAACGATTTCACTAATTCTGCAGTAAACGATGTACCTCTGTCTGATATGAATGCTTCAGGGGCACCATGCCGAGTGATCCACTCTGTGTACAGGGCCCAAGCTGTACTTTCAGCTGTACAATCTCTAAGCGCTTTTACCTCTAGCCAACCCGTAAAGTGATCAACCATCAGCAGGAGGTACTTGTTCCCCCGTGCTGTGGCGTTAAACGGACCGGCGAAATCTATATGTACTTTCTCGCCCATGTAACTGCTGACTTCTGGTTCTAAGGGCGCTCGTGGCTTCGGCCCGTATTTCTTTCTTGTCTGGCACTCAGTACAAGTCTTAATATATCTATCTAAGTTCGTTGAATAGTTTGGCCACCAAAATCTCTGTCGAATCAAATCTTTTGTCTTTGAAATACCGCCGTGGGCCATTTGATCGTGGTAAGCTCGAAACAACTGCTGCTCCAGGGCTTGGTTTTCCGGCAGTACAGTCTGCTCAAATTTTCGGCCTTCGGAATCTATCCAATTCCTGTAAATTATGTCATTTTTCACTAATAGCTGCTCATAATCGCTAAATAAAGACTTATAACTGCGGCTCATTCCAACCCATTCATTCTTGGGGACAGGGCTCTCCCTGTCTGAGCTTTTGCTTGAGCAGCAGCAACTCTGGCTGGCTCTCCTGCAGTTCTACAATTCCTGCTGGCGTATCGATATTAATTGCACCGCAGTGGACTGTTGCTGTCTTCGTCGCACTGCAAGTGGGGCATTCCTCATGGTAGCGTTTCGGGGGACCATCCCGCTGAGGTCTGCGACTCAGGGCGTCTGCGTTACCATGGGCAATCCCTTGGCGGTACTGAATTGCAAAGTCATATTCTTCCATTCTCGAGATTACTTCAAATTGATCAAACTGCTCAAGAATCATATTCCATCTGCCTAGCATGCCTTTTGCACCGTGGCACTTGCGTAGCCATTGGAGGGCCGCGTGGTCTGTCCTGACCTTGAAACGACGGCCGACCAGATAAGGCCGGTAATGTTCTAAGAAATATATCAGCGCAAACATTTCCTTCATCGTAGTGCAGTAATTCAACTGATGCTCATTCAACGGATGCGAAGCATAGGCTATCACTTTTTCTTCACCATCTTGCTCTTGTAATAAATTTCCACCTATAGCTACGTCACAGGCGTCGACATCGAGGATGAACGGTCCCGCGTCGCTATCGAACCTGGGGTAGCTCAGCACAGGTGCGCTTACTAACTTCTGCTTTAATAGATCAAATGCCTTCTGGCAACTGTCATCCCACTTATACTTGACATCTTTTCTAGTTAAATTATTCAAGGGCTCACTTATTCGCGCAAAGTCTTTAATAAATCTGCGATAGTAGCCGGCTAAGCCTAAGAATCCGCGCAGCTCAGAGATATTCTCTGGCCGGGGCCATGTCTGGACTTTTTCTATCTTATCTTTGCTGGTATAGATACCGTGCTGGCAGACGGTGTGCCCTAGGAAGGTGACTTCTTTCCGAAACAGAAAGGTCTTCTCTGGCTTGATTTTCATTCCAGCATCTGCTAATCGAGAGAAAATTAATTCTAAATTACTAGCATTTCTTCGAAATTCTTGCCTGTGCAAATTACATCATCTAGGTAGAGTAAGGCAAACTTATAAGCGTAATCGCCTAAGATCTTCTGCATTATGCGCTGAAAGCAAGCGGGTCCATTCGTGACTCCGAAAGGCAAAACTTTCCACTGGAACAGGCCATCATGGGTTCGAAACGCTAATTTCTCGCGGTCAGTCTCTCTGACCTTCACTGACCAATAAGCGCCGACCATGTCTAGGGTGCTAAAGTACATGTTGCCTGCCAGGGATTCCAGCGATTCTTGAATTAGCGGTAACGGAAAACTGTCCTTCTTAGTCTTATTATTTAACTGTCTGAAATCACAGCAAAATCTGAATTCTCCGGACTTCTTCCGGCGAGAACTATAGGGCAACTCCACTCAGATTCTGAGGGCTCAATCAAATCGTGCTCTAACAGCTGCTGCACATGCCGCTAACAAATTCTCGTTGCTCAGGGCTTTGCTTGCGCAGGGAATTCTGACTGGATTTCATCGGTAGTCTCGATCTTGAATTCGCCCATCTGGGTCTTGCCGATATCCCACTGATCCTTCGAAACTATATTTTGATAACGGTGTAATAATTCAATTACTTTTCTCTTCTGAGCCTCACTTAAATCGGTCTCGTTTAAGCGGAATTGCTTCCTAATTCTTTCTGCTTCTTGCATCGTGACTGCTGCCTTCGATTGCTTTTGCGCACCTACTTCTAAATCAGTTTCTGACATAGCGAAAAGTTCTACTTCTTCCTTCATCGGTTGATACTGCGCAACTACCTCATCCTTATGAATTGTCTGTGCCTCTTCTGTCAGGTTCATTAATCTAACGTAAGTTTCGCCGAATTCGTCTAATCTAGTAATAGCTTTAGCTACTAATGGCTCATCTTTCTCGCTAATTTGACTGCGGCCTGAAATGAAGCCGAGTTCTGCAGTTTCTGGAGTATCTTTACATTTAGCCTTGACATAAATTTCGCTCATCGGTGCTATAGATACTTTCTTGACTACTTGCAGTAGGACGCAACGCGTTTCATCACTCGTTGTTACAAGCGGAATTCTGCGATCACTAAATTCTAAGGATTTTCCTGCTATATCTAATTTAATTTTATGCCTAGTTAACAAGTCGATGCCTATTATTGATGATGTTAGTAAGCCTTCAGCAACATAGAATGGGTGCGTAATCTCGCAGTCCCCGAATCTAACGCGCAATGCTACTTGGCCTAATAAATTTGAAGTCTGGCCATTGCGGATCGCATATTTACAGAGCATGGCTTCAGACTATGATTTGCCGGATAGAGGCGCTGATATAATTTATTATCAATTAGGCAATTCGAGGCGCCGGTGTCAACTAATATTTTTTCGCTTAATCCGTTAATCTGGCTATCGAGGAATAATCCTGAATTCACTAATTGGCTAGATATGTCTGCTTCTACGGTCTTCTCTCGCTTCTCTGTTGCTTTCTTTTCAGCTGCCACATCTCGCTGGATGGCTGTCTCTAACTTCCTTAATTCTTGCTTCATTTCCCTAAGTTCAGCTCTAAGTTCTGTTGTCGTTGCACTACTGTCTAATACTACTTTCGCTGGCTCTTCTTGGACTTTTCCTACCAAGCATTGGCGTAAGTCCTTCAGTTCGGTTCTAAGTTCTGACAATTCTTTTACTACTTTCGGTTCGTCTGATGAAGCTTTCTTGCCTTCCACCTCACTGAGTCTCAAGTCTATGCTATTCAATGCGCTTCTCTGAGCTGCCGCAGCTTCGCTTCGCTTCTCTAATTCTTCTTTCAATTGCTCTGACTGTCTAGCTAAGCTCGCTGACTTCTGTTTGTTAATTTCTGCTAATCTGCGTTCCTCGCTTGAGCAAATTTTAACATTGACCGCTCTCTGTTTCCTACTATGAGTAGTATCGTTAGTGCGAATAAATTTTACTGTCGCCCTCTGGCGCAGAAAATGCATAATTTCGTAATCAGTTGCTATATTAGTATTAGTCACATGAAAGAAAATATCTCTATTATTGCTATCTCGCAGGAATCCGTAGCCTCTGTAATAATTATACCAAACTAAATTTCCATATTCTACATTGACTGAGCTGTCTTGCTGGTCCTCTACTGCTGCAGCTCTTCTATTGGGAGTGAATCGGTTTAGTGGCTGGGGGCGGTTGGCCCTCCCTTGGTGCCGCCCCGTCGGTAGTTTAAAGAATTTCGTCTAACTGGGCAGTCTCTAGCCAGGTGAGTTTCTTCGCCGCACTCATAACAGGCCTTTCTCGCATTTGGCGCGTTCGCCCCCGAAGGTGTGAACCTGTCATTGGCCCCTCCGGCCTCGTGACCAAAGCGTGACGGGCGTGTCATGGCGGGCCTGACAAATGGCGAAGACTGCCTATTATAGGGTCTCGAGTAACTGCTCATGTGATGCTGTGGCCGAAAGCTATTCGGAGGCTGCACTGGTGCCTGTGGCCTATAGCTTGGGTTCATTTGTCTATGGGCGAACCTAGGTTGCCATTGCCTGTAGTCGAACTGAGGCTGATAATTCTGGTACGGTTGGTACTGCGAAGGATAATTGCTCGGGGAAGCAAACTGAGGTCCAAATGACTGGTGGCCTTGGTCCGCGCTGGGTGCTGGCTTTTTCTGCTCTTTTTCTACTTGAGCTGTCAAAGTATTTGAGCCCTCCTGCTTCCTCCTATTCTTTTGACTGCCTGGATTTGCGAGTTCTTCGAGGATCTCCTCGTTCTTTGCTGCAGTCAGTAAATCTTGCGTCTGGTATTTCGATTCATGCGTTCTGCGATAGGCAATAACTGCGCGCCTGACTTTATAATTCGCTATGCCGGCTTCAAATCGTTCAGAAACTCGCTCTCTAGCCTGACTCTCTAGTCCTGCTTTCCTAACTAATTCAACTAGCGCGTCGTAAAATTCTTCTAACGATTCGTCTTCCTTCTGCCTGCGGTTCATCAGCTCTAGCTTCGCTTCTTCCTTCTGTCCTACGGGCTTAAATTTGTCCTTTAAAGTCTTTTCGATGCTTTCGAAAGATTCGGTGCTCGCTAGGCCTAAGTTAATGTAAACCTTGTAGGCGTCTTCGTCTAGGAGCGACAATAGTTGATACACTTTAGCCGATTCGTCTATACTGTTGCCTTGACAGTAGTTGTTGAAGATTCTTAGAAACAATTCAAAATCTGAGCCAAGTCGGTATGGCTTGGGCTTTGCTACGCTGTTATGCGACTTCAAAATCACTCTAGGTTCAGGATTTTCGGTTTCCATTCTTCTTATGCGATCCTGCAGTTCTCTCACTACTGTTCTCAAATGTTCGGCCTCATCTATTTCGCCTTCGTTCCTAATCTCAACTGACTTCGATTCTTGACTATTTTCTCCGTCCTGCGCCATTGCTAAGTTTTAATCAATCGGAATTTCTATTACTGCAACTTCAGAAAGTACAACTTGTAGGCTATAACAATTTCAATAATCTCGCTTTCCTATTTTATCTAATGAGCGGAATCGGTCGCCTCGCTCGCACTGGCAATAACTGATAAGAAAACTGAATGTACACTGAGACAAATTCAACCAATGTACTCTCTAGTGCGCGCACTCGCAGACTATGCTGGTAAACACTAATAAAATTTTCAACTGTAAACAAAATCTACTTTCACACGCAAGTTTCTATTAAAGTACTAATTTTAGTTTTAGAAAGTCAATTTTATTTTTCCCACTCCTAAATCCTATTCAGTATTTTGGGGTAACTGGCCAACCGCAAAACCACACCTAATGCGGAGTTGCTGCACACTGCGTGGTTGACGAAATAGCCGCTACGAGCCTGGAACAGACTCGTTGAATTTTAGTCTAAGCTTGCTCACTTAGAGCGCCTACCAATAAACTGCCGCCTGCTAACTATTGGATTCCCAGGGGCTCCACTTGTGATAAATAGGCAATTAGATAATAGCATGCACGGTGAGCAATTATTTAGGCCCTAGACAAACCTACTTGGAGCGTTCGGAGATTTTAAAGCTATTAATCCTAATCGCCTATCGCCGGTCGGCGAGTTCTACCAGTCTTCTCCAATAGCCGCAGGTACAGTACAAGAAAATAAAGAACACGAGGAAACACAAACCGAAAGATTTAGAGAGTGATAATCCTATTTCAAGAATAACTAACTTGATTGACGGTTTAATTTGATTAGCTGAGTTACAAGATTTAGACAAACGACGCAGATAACTAGAGTTGACAAAACGACAATAACGGTTAATAAATAATGATTATATACGCACTGACAAGCGGATCTCAGCTGAAGAAGAAGGAGGAGGCACCGAACACAGGACCACGGAGAAGACTCCTAACCCCTGGCCTAAACCAGAACCTACTCTCAAACGAGAGCCCTGCCGAACCGACCGTTCAACGGAGTACCGACTAAGTTCTATCGGCACTGCCCTTCAGTGTAACACTGGGGCCCTCGGGGTCGAGGCCGCGTACTTGATCAGATCCGACAGTCTCTATCTAACCGCGCTTGATAGCGACGACTTCAGACAGGAATGCCGTAGACGTTACGCCACAAGACTACTGCGGTTGGGCGGGAACAAAGATATGGACCGGGGGTGATGAAATCAAAACGCCTCAAAGCGCGAACCAACAAGGGAAGGAAAAGTCGGGCCACCGGCCGGGAACTGGACAAGACAAAACCGGGGAAAGGAGAGAGAAGGAAAAAAAGTGAGATCCGATTGCCAAACACACTTTCATATATAGTCAGAGTCACAACCCCTCAAAACCCCCTCAAGCCGGGTGGTGGTCGTCTGGCCGGCCGCTCGCTTAAGCCGAATTGCACTGTGCCCGCGGCGCCGGGTAGAATTGAAACTTGCCGCGTGCCAGGGTCCAGGCCGGTTCTGATTGGCTGGCCGCGCAAAGCTGGGGTTCGCAGACAAAACTCAACCCTCCGCTGAGTCACAGATGGCGTCTGATTTCTAACCTGTTTACGCAAAATTGATTCCAACTAACAAGAAAAAAGTACACCAAAAACGTATGACTAAACTAAAGCAAAATAATAATTCAATAACAATATAGAAACTAATGCAGTCAATTTACACGCAAAGATGCTCACACTACAGCGCTGACCGAGAGACAGGGGCGCTGACCAAGAGACAGGGGCGCTGACCGAGAGACAGGGGCGCTGACCAAGAGACAGGGGCGCCCACCAAGAGACAGGGGCGCCCACCAAGAGACAGGGGCGCCCAACAAGAGACAGGGGCGCTGACCAAGAGACAGGGGCGCTGACCAAGAGACAGGGGCGCTGACCAAGAGACAAGGGCGCTGACCGAGAGACAGGGGCGCTGACCAAGAGACAGGGGCGCTGACCAAGAGACAGGGGCGCCCACCAAGAGACAGGGGCGCCCACCAAGAGACAATGGCGCTGACCAAGAGACAGGGGCGCTCACCAAGAGACAGGGGCGCCCACCAAGAGACAGGGGCGCCCACCAAGAGACAGGGGCGCTGACCAAGAGACAGGGGCGCTGACCAAGAGACAGGGGCGCCCACCAAGAGACAGGGGCGCTGACCGAGAGACAGGGGCGCTGACCAAGAGACAGGGGCGCTGACCGAGAGACAGGGGCGCTGACCAAGAGACAGGGGCGCCCACCAAGAGACAGGGGCGCCCACCAAGAGACAGGGGCGCTGACCAAGAGACAGGGGCGCCCACCAAGAGACAAGGGCGCTGACCGAGAGACAGGGGCGCCCACCAAGAGACAGGGGCGCTGACCGAGAGACAGGGGCGCTGACCAAGAGACAGGGGCGCCCACCAAGAGACAGGGGCGCCCACCAAGAGACAGGGGCGCCCACCAAGAGACAATGGCGCTGACCAAGAGACAGGGGCGCCCACCAAGAGACAGGGGCGCGCACTAAGAGACAGGGGCGCCCACCAAGAGACAGGGGCGCCCACAAGAGACAGGGCGCGCACTAAGAGACAGGGGCGCCCACCAAGAGACAGGGGCGCTGACCGAGAGACAGGGGCGCGCACTAAGAGACAGGGGCGCCCACCAAGAGACAGGGGCGCTGACCAAGAGACAGGGGCGCTGACCAAGAGACAGGGGCGCCCACCAAGAGACAGGGGCGCTGACCAAGAGACAGGGGCGCCCACCAAGAGACAGGGGCGCCCACCAAGAGACAGGGGCGCTGACCAAGAGACAGGGGCGCTGACCGAGAGACAGGGGCGCCCACCAAGAGACAGGGGCGCCCACCAAGAGACAGGGGCGCTGACCGAGAGACAGGGGCGCTGACCAAGAGACAGGGGCGCCCACCAAGAGACAGGGGCGCCACCAAGAGACAATGGCGCTGACCAAGAGACAGGGGCGCCCACCAAGAGACAGGGGCGCGCACTAAGAGACAGGGGCGCCCACCAAGAGACAGGGGCGCCCACCAAGAGACAGGGGCGCGCACTAAGAGACAGGGGCGCCCACCAAGAGACAGGGGCGCCCACCAAGAGACAGGGGCGCTGACCAAGAGACAGGGGCGCTGACCAAGAGACAGGGGCGCCCACCAAGAGACAGAGGCGCTGACCAAGAGACAGGGGCGCCCACCAAGAGACAATGGCGCTGACCGAGAGACAGGGGCGCTGACCAAGAGACAGGGGCGCTGACCGAGAGACAGGGGCGCTGACCAAGAGACAGGGGCGCCCACCAAGAGACAGGGGCGCCCACCAAGAGACAATGGCGCTGACCAAGAGACAGGGGCGCGCACCAAGAGACAGGGGCGCCCACCAAGAGACAGGGGCGCCCACCAAGAGACAGGGGCGCTGACCGAAAGACAGGGGCGCTGACCAAGAGACAGGGGCGCTGACCGAGAGACAGGGGCGCCCACCAAGAGACAGGGGCGCCCACCAAGAGACAGGGGCGCCCACCAAGAGACAGGGGCGCCCACCAAGAGACAGGGGCGCTGACCAAGAGACAGGGGCGCTGACCAAGAGACAGGGGCGCCCACCAAGAGACAGGGGCGCTGACCGAGAGACAGGGGCGCTGACCAAGAGACAGGGGCGCTGACCGAGAGACAGGGGCGCTGACCAAGAGACAGGGGCGCTGACCGAGAGACAGGGGCGCTGACCAAGAGACAGGGGCGCTGACCAAGAGACAGGGGCGCTGACCGAGAGACAGGGGCGCCCACCAAGAGACAGGGGCGCCCACCAAGAGACAGGGGCGCCCACCAAGAGACAATGGCGCTGACCAAGAGACAGGGGCGCTGACCAAGAGACAGGGGCGCCCACCAAGAGACAGGGGCGCCCACCAAGAGACAGGGGCGCTGACAAGAGACAGGGGCGCTGACCAAGAGACAGGGGCGCCCACCAAGAGACAGGGCGCTGACCGAGAGACAGGGGCGCCCACAAGAGACAGGGGCGCTGACGAGAGACAGGGGCGCTGACCGAGAGACAGGGGCGCCACCAAGAGACAGGGGCGCCCACCAAGAGACAATGGCGCTGACCAAGAGACAGGGGCGCCCACCAAGAGACAGGGGCGCCCACCAAGAGACAGGGGCGCCCACCAAGAGACAGGGGCGCTGACCGAGAGACAGGGGCGCTGACCAAGAGACAGGGGCGCTGACCGAGAGACAGGGGCGCTGACCAAGAGACAGGGGCGCCCACCAAGAGACAGGGGCGCCCACCAAGAGACAGGGGCGCCACCAAGAGACAGGGGCGCTGACCAAGAGACAGGGGCGCTGACCAAGAGACAGGGGCGCCCACCAAGAGACAGGGGCGCTGACCGAGAGACAGGGGCGCTGACCAAGAGACAGGGGCGCTGACCGAGAGACAGGGGCGCTGACCAAGAGACAGGGGCGCCCACCAAGAGACAGGGGCGCCCACCAAGAGACAATGGCGCTGACCAAGAGACAGGGGCGCCCACCAAGAGACAATGGCGCTGACCAAGAGACAGGGGCGCCCACCAAGAGACAATGGCGCTGACCAAGAGACAGGGGCGCCCACCAAGAGACAGGGGCGCCACCAAGAGACAGGGGCGCCCACCAAGAGACAGGGGCGCTGACCGAGAGACAGGGGCGCTGACCAAGAGACAGGGGCGCTGACCGAGAGACAGGGGCGCCCAAGAGACAGGGGCGCCCACAAGAGACAGGGGCGCCCACCAAGAGACAGGGCGCCACACCAAGAGACAGGGGCGCTGACCAAGAGACAGGGCGCTGACCAAGAGACAGGGCGCTGACCAAGAGACAAGGGCGCTGACCGAGAGACAGGGGCGCTGACCAAGAGACAGGGCGCTGACGAGAGACAGGGGCGCTGACCAAGAGACAGGGGCGCTGACCAAGAGACAGGGGCGCTGACCAAGAGACAAGGGGCGCTGACCGAGAGACAGGGGCGCTGACCAAGAGACAGGGGCGCTGACCGAGAGACAGGGGCGCTGACCAAGAGACAGGGCGCCCACAAGAGACAGGGGCGCCCACCAAGAGACAGGGGCGCCCCAAGAGACAGGGGCGCACCAAGAGACAGGGGCGCTGACCAAAGAGACAGGAGAGACAGGGGCGCCCATCAAGAGACAAGGGCGCTGACCGAGAGACAGGGGCGCCCACCAAGAGACAGGGGCGCTGACCGAGAGACAGGGGCGCTGACCAAGAGACAGGGGCGCCCACCAAGAGACAGGGGCGCCCACCAAGAGACAGGGGCGCCCAGAGACAATGGCGCTGACCAAGAGACAGGGGCGCCCACCAAGAGACAGGGGCGCGCACTAAGAGACAGGGGCGCCCACCAAGAGACAGGGGCGCCCACGGTGACCAAGAGACAGGGGCGCTGACCGAGAGACAGGGGCCCGACCGAGAGACAGGGGCGCCACCAAGAGACAGGGCGGGAGACGCGCTGACCAAGAGACAGGGGCGCCCACCAAGAGACAGGGGCGCCCACCAAGAGACAATGGCGCTGACCAAGAGACAGGGGCGCCCACCAAGAGACAGGGGCGCGCACTAAGAGACAGGGGCGCCCACCAAGAGACAGGGGCCCACCAAGAGACAGGGGCGCGCACTAAGAGACAGGGCGCCCACCAAGAGACAGGGGCGCCCACCAAGAGACAGGGGCGCTGACCAAGAGACAGGGGCGCTGACCAAGAGACAGGGGCGCCCACCAAGAGACAGAGGCGCTGACCAAGAGACAGGGGCGCCCACCAAGAGACAGGGGCGCTGACCGAGAGACAGGGGCGCTGACCAAGAGACAGGGGCGCTGACCGAGAGACAGGGCGCTGACCAAGAGACAGGGGCGCCCACCAAGAGACAGGGGCGCCCACCAAGAGACAATGGCGCTGACCAAGAGACAGGGGCGCTGACCGAGAGACAGGGGCGCCCACCAAGAGACAGGGGCGCTGACCGAGAGACAGGGGCGCTGACCAAGAGACAGGGGCGCTGACCGAGAGACAGGGGCGCTGACCAAGAGACAGGGGCGCCCACCAAGAGACAGGGGCGCCCACCAAGAGACAATGGCGCTGACCAAGAGACAGGGGCGCTCACCAAGAGACAGGGGCGCCCACCAAGAGACAGGGGCGCCCACCAAGAGACAGGGGCGCTGACCAAGAGACAGGGGCGCTGACCAAGAGACAGGGGCGCCCACCAAGAGACAAGGGCGCTGACCGAGAGACAGGGGCGCCCACCAAGAGACAGGGGCGCTGACCGAGAGACAGGGGCGCTGACCAAGAGACAGGGGCGCCCACCAAGAGACAGGGGCGCCCACCAAGAGACAGGGGCGCCACCAAGAGACAAATGACCAAGAGACAGGGGCGCCCACCAAGAGACAGGGGCGCGCACTAAGAGACAGGGGCGCCCACCAAGAGACAGGGGCGCCCACCAAGAGACAGGGGCGCGCACTAAGAGACAGGGGCGCCCACCAAGAGACAGGGGCGCCCACCAAGAGACAGGGGCGCGCACTAAGAGACAGGAGCGCCCACCAAGAGACAGGGGCGCTGACCAAGAGACAGGGGCGCTGACCAAGAGACAGGGGCGCCCACCAAGAGACAGGGGCGCCCACCAAGAGACAGGGGCGCCCACCAAGAGACAGGGGCGCCCACCAAGAGACAGGGGCGCTGACCAAGAGACAGGGGCGCTGACCGAGAGACAGGGGCGCCGACCGAGAGACAGGGGCGCCCACCAAGAGACAGGGGCGCTGACCGAGAGACAGGGGCGCTGACCAAGAGACAGGGGCGCCACCAAGAGACAGGGGCGCCACCAAGAGACAATGGCGCTGACCAAGAGACAGGGGCGCCCACCAAGAGACAGGGGCGCGCACTAAGAGACAGGGGCGCCCACCAAGAGACAGGGGCGCCCACCAAGAGACAGGGGCGCGACTAAGAGACAGGGGCGCCCACCAAGAGACAGGGGCGCCCACCAAGAGACAGGGGCGCTGACCAAGAGACAGGGGCGCTGACCAAGAGACAGGGGCGCCCACCAAGAGACAGAGGCGCTGACCAGAGACAGGGGCGCCCACCAAGAGACAGGGGCGCTGACCGAGAGACAGGGGCGCTGACCAAGAGACAGGGGCGCTGACCGAGAGACAGGGGCGCTGACCAAGAGACAGGGGCGCCCACCAAGAGACAGGGGCGCCCACCAAGAGACAATGGCGCTGACCAAGAGACAGGGGCGCCCACCAAGAGACAGGGGCGCCCACCAAGAGACAGGGGCGCCCACCAAGAGACAGGGGCGCTGACCGAGAGACAGGGGCGCTGACCAAGAGACAGGGGCGCTGACCGAGAGACAGGGGCGCCCACCAAGAGACAGGGGCGCCACCAAGAGACAGGGGCGCCCACCAAGAGACAGGGGCGCCCACCAAGAGACAGGGGCGCTGACCAAGAGACAGGGGCGCTGACCAAGAGACAGGGGCGCCCACCAAGAGACAGGGGCGCTGACCAAGAGACAGGGGCGCTGACCAAGAGACAGGGGCGCCCACCAAGAGACAGGGCGCTGACCGAGAGACAGGGGCGCCCACAAGAGACAGGGGCGCTGACCGAGAGACAGGGGCGCTGACCAAGAGACAGGGGCGCCCACCAAGAGACAGGGGCGCCCACCAAGAGACAGGGGCGCCCACCAAGAGACAATGGCGCTGACCAAGAGGCAGGGCGCCCAAGAGACAGGGGCGCCGCACTAAGAGACAGGGGCGCCCACCAAGAGACAGGGGCGCCACCAAGAGACAGGGGCGCGCACTAAGAGACAGGGGCGCCCACCAAGAGACAGGGGCGCCCACCAAGAGACAGGGGCGCGCACTAAGAGACAGGGGCGCCCACCAAGAGACAGGGGCGCTGACCAAGAGACAGGGGCGCTGACCAAGAGACAGGGGCGCCCACCAAGAGACAGGGGCGCCCACCAAGAGACAGGGGCGCCCACCAAGAGACAGGGGCGCCCACCAAGAGACAGGGGCGCTGACCAAGAGACAGGGGCGCTGACCGAAGAGACAGGGGCGCTGACCAAGAGACAGGGGCGCCCACCAAGAGACAGGGGCGCTGACCGAGAGACAGGGGCGCTGACCAAGAGACAGGGGCGCCCACCAAGAGACAGGGGCGCCCACCAAGAGACAAGGCGCTGACCAAGAGACAGGGGCGCCCACCAAGAGACAGGGGCGCGCACAAGAGACAGGGCGCCCACCAAGAGACAGGGGCGCCCACCAAGAGACAGGGGCGCTGACCAAGAGACAGGGGCGCTGACCGAGACAGGGGCGCTGACCAAGAGACAGGGGCGCCCACCAAGAGACAGGGGCGCCCACCAAGAGACAAGGCGCTGACCAAGAGACAGGGGCGCCCACCAAGAGACAGGGCGCTGACAAGAGACAGGGGCGCTGACCGAGAGACAGGGCGCCCACCAAGAGACAGGGGCGCTGACCGAGAGACAGGGGCGCTGACCAAGAGACAGGGGCGCTGACCAAGAGACAGGGGCGCTGACCGAGAGACAGGGGCGCTGACCAAGAGACAGGGGCGCCACCAAGAGACAGGGGCGCCCACCAAGAGACAATGGCGCTGACCAAGAGACAATGGCGCTGACCAAGAGACAGGGGCGCCCACCAAGAGACAGGGGCGCCACCAAGAGACAGGGGCGCTGACCAAGAGACAGGGCGCTGACCAAGAGACAGGGGCGCCCACCAAGAGACAGGGCGCTGACCGAGACAGGGGCGCCCACCAAGAGACAGGGCGCTGACCGAGAGACAGGGGCGCTGACCAAGAGACAGGGGCGCCCACCAAGAGACAGGGGCGCCCACCAAGAGACAGGGGCGCCCACCAAGAGACAATGGCGCTGACCAAGAGACAGGGGCCCCACCAAGAGACAGGGGCGCCACCAAGAGACAGGGGCGCCCACCAAGAGACAGGGGCGCTGACCAAGAGACAGGGGCGCTGACCAAGAGACAGGGCGCGCCCACCAAGAGACAGGGCGCTGACCAGAGACAGGCGCTGACCAAGAGACAATGGGCGCTGACAAGAGACAGGGGCGCTGCCAACCAAGAGACAGGGCGCCACCAAGAGACAGGGGCGCTGACCAAGAGACAGGGGCGCCCACCAAGAGACAGGGGCGACCAAGAGACAGGGGCGCCCACCAAGAGACAGGGGCGCTGACCAAGAGACAGGGGCGCCACCAAGAGACAGGGGCGCCACCAAGAGACAGGGGCGCTGACCAAGAGACAGGGGCGCCCACCAAGAGACAGGGCGCTGACCAAGAGACAGGGGCGCTGACCAAGAGACAGGGGCGCTGACCAGAGACAGGGGCGCTGACCAAGAGACAGGGGCGCCCACCAAGAGACAGGGGCGCCCACCAAGAGACAGGGGCGCTGACCAAGAGACAGGGGCGCCCACCAAGAGACAGGGGCGCGCACCAAGAGACAGGGGCGCCCACCAAGAGACAGGGGCGCTGACCGAGAGACAGGGGCGCTGACCAAGAGACAGGGGCGCTGACCAAGAGACAGGGGCGCTGACCAAGAGACAGGGGCGCCACCAAGAGACAGGGGCGCCCACCAAGAGACAGGGGCGCTGACCAAGAGACAGGGGCGCCCACCAAGAGACAGGGGCGCCACCAAGACAGGGGCGCCCACCAAGAGACAGGGGCGCTGACCGAGAGACAGGGGCGCTGACCAAGAGACAGGGGCGCTGACCGAGAGACAGGGGCGCTGACCAAGAGACAGGGGCGCTGACCAGAGACAGGGGCGCCCACCAAGAGACAGGGCGCCCACCAAGAGACAGGGGCGCTGACCAAGAGACAGGGGCCTGACCAAGAGACAGGGGCGCCC
This sequence comes from Macrostomum lignano, assembly GCA_002269645.1. Lineage (NCBI taxonomy): Eukaryota > Metazoa > Platyhelminthes > Macrostomidae > Macrostomum > Macrostomum lignano. Next base: position 321,372 of record NIVC01001257.1, read on the forward strand.
ACCAAGAGACAGGGGCGCTGACCGAGAGACAGGGGCGCTGACCAAGAGACAGGGGCGCTGACGAGAGACAGGGGCGCTGACCAAGAGACAGGGGCGCCCACCAAGAGACAGGGCGCCCACCAAGAGACAGGCGCTGACCAAGAGACAGGGGCGCCCACCAAGAGACAGGCGCTGACCAAGAGACAGGGCGCTGACCAGAGACAGGGGCGCTGACCAAGAGACAGGGGCGCCCACCAAGAGACAGGGGCGCTGACCAAGAGACAGGGGCGCCCACCAAGAGACAGGGCGCGCACAAGAGACAGGGCGCCACCAAGAGACAGGGGCGCTGACCAGAGACAGGGGCGCTGACCAAGAGACAGGGGCGCTGACCGAGAGACAGGGCGCTGACCAAGAGACAGGGGCGCCACCAAGAGACAGGGGCGCCCACCAAGAGACAGGCGCTGACCAAGAGACAGGGGCGCCCACCAAGAGACAGGGGCGCCCACAAGAGACAGGGGCGCCCACCAAGAGACAGGGGCGCTGACCAAGAGACAGGGGCGCCACCAAGAGACAGGGGCGCCCACCAAGAGACAGGGGCGCCCACCAAGAGACAGGGGCGCTGACCAAGAGACAGGCGCTGACCAAGAGACAGGGGCGCTGACCAAGAGACAGGGGCGCCCACCAAGAGACAGGCGCTGACCAAGAGACAGGGGCGCCCACCAAGAGACAGGGGCGCTGACCGAGAGACAGGGGCGCTGACACAAGAGACAGGGGCGCTGACCGAGAGACAGGGGCGCTGACCAAGAGACAGGGCGCCCACCAAGAGACAGGGGCGCCCACCAAGAGACAATGGCGCTGACCAAGAGACAGGGGCGCCACCAAGAGACAGGGGCGCTGACCAAGAGACAGGGGCGCCCACCAAGAGACAGGGGCGCTGACCAAGAGACAGGGGCGCTGACCAAGAGACAGGGGCGCACCAAGAGACAGGGGCGCCCACCAAGAGACAGGCGCTGACCAAGAGACAGGGGCGCCACCAAGAGACAGGGGCGCCACCAAGAGACAGGGGCGCCCACCAAGAGACAGGGGCGCCCACCAAGAGACAGGGGCGCGACAAGAGACAGGGGCGCCCACCAAGAGACAGGGGCGACCAAGAGACAGGGGCGCTGACCAAGAGACAGGGGCGCTGACCAAGAGACAGGGCGCCCACCAAGAGACAGGGGCGCTGACCAAGAGACAGGGGCGCCCACCAAGAGACAGGGGCGCTGACCGAGACAGGGGCGCTGACCAGAGACAGGGGCGCTGACCGAGAGACAGGGGCGCTGACCAAGAGACAGGGGCGCTGACCAAGAGACAGGGGCGCCCACCAAGAGACAGGGGCGCCCACCAAGAGACAGGGGCGCCACCAAGAGACAGGCGCTGACCAAGAGACAGGGGCGCCCACCAAGAGACAGGGGCGCACCAAGAGACAGGGGCGCCCACCAAGAGACAGGGGCGCACCAAGAGACAGGGCGCTGACCAAGAGACAGGGGCGCTGACCAAGAGACAGGGGCGCTGACCGAGAGACAGGGGCGCTGACCAAGAGACAGGGGCGCCACCAAGAGACAGGGGCGCTGACCAAGAGACAGGGCGCCCACCAAGAGACAGGGGCGCTGACCAAGAGACAGGGCGCCCACCAAGAGACAGGGGCGCTGACCAGAGACAGGGGCGCTGACCAAGAGACAGGGGCGCTGACCGAGAGACAGGGGCGCTGACCAAGAGACAGGGGCGCCCACCAAGAGACAGGGGCGCCCACCAAGAGACAGGCGCTGACCAAGAGACAGGGGCGCCCACCAAGAGACAGGGGCGCCCACCAAGAGACAGGGGCGCCCACCAAGAGACAGGGGCGCTGACCAGAGACAGGGGCGCCCACCAAGAGACAGGGGCGCCCACCAAGAGACAGGGGCGCCCACCAAGAGACAGGGGCGCTGACCAAGAGACAGGGGCGCTGACCAAGAGACAGGGGCGCTGACCAAGAGACAGGGGCGCCCACCAAGAGACAGGGGCGCTGACCAAGAGACAGGGGCGCCCACCAAGAGACAGGGGCGCTGACCAGAGACAGGGGCGCTGACCAAGAGACAGGGGCGCTGACCAGAGACAGGGGCGCTGACCAAGAGACAGGGGCGCCCACCAAGAGACAGGGCGCCACAAGAGACAGGGCGCTGACCAAGAGACAGGGGCGCCACCAAGAGACAGGGGCGCTGACCAAGAGACAGGGGCGCCCACCAAGAGACAGGCGCTGACCAAGAGACAGGGGCGCCCACCAAGAGACAGGGGCGCCCACCAAGAGACAGGGGCGCCCACCAAGAGACAGGGGCGCTGACCAGAGACAGGGGCGCTGACCAAGAGACAGGGGCGCTGACCGAGAGACAGGGGCGCTGACCAAGAGACAGGGGCGCCCACAAGAGACAGGGGCGCCCACCAAGAGACAGGGGCGCCACCAAGAGACAGGGCGCTGACCAAGAGACAGGGGCTGACCAAGAGACAGGGCGCTGACCAAGAGACAGGGCGCTGACCGAGAGACAGGGGCGCTGACCAAGAGACAGGGGCGCTGACCGAGAGACAGGGGCGCTGACCAAGAGACAGGGGCGCCCACCAAGAGACAGGGGCGCTGACCAAGAGACAGGGCGCTGACCAGAGACAGGGGCGCTGACCAAGAGACAGGGCGTGACGCACAGAGACAGGGGCGCTGACCAAGAGACAGGGCGCCGACCAAGAGACAGGGGCGCCCACCAAGAGACAGGGGCGCTGACCAAGAGACAGGGGCGCTCACCAAGAGACAGGGGCGCCCACCAAGAGACAGGGGCGCCCACCAAGAGACAGGGCGCTGACCAAGAGACAGGGGCGCTGACCAAGAGACAGGGGGCCACCAAGAGACAGGGGCGCTGACCGAGAGACAGGGGCGCTGACCAAGAGACAGGGGCGCTGACCAAGAGACAGGGGCGCTGACCAGAGACAGGGGCTGACCAAGAGACAGGGGCGCCCACCAAGAGACAGGGGCGCCCACCAAGAGACAATGGCGCTGACCAAGAGACAGGCGCTGACCAAGAGACAGGGGCGCCACCAAGAGACAGGGGCGCCACCAAGAGACAGGGGCGCTGACCAAGAGACAGGGGCGCTGACCAAGAGACAGGGGCGCCCACCAAGAGACAGGGCGCTGACCAAGAGACAGGGGCGCCCACCAAGAGACAGGGGCGCTGACCGAGAGACAGGGCGCTGACCAAGAGACAGGGGCGCCACCAAGAGACAGGGGCGCCCACAAGAGACAGGGGCGCCCACCAAGAGACAATGGCGCTGACCAAGAGACAGGGGCGCCCACCAAGAGACAGGGGCGCCACCAAGAGACAGGGCGCCCACCAAGAGACAGGGGCGCCACCAAGAGACAGGGGCGCTGACCAAGAGACAGGGCGCTGACCAAGAGACAGGGGCGCCCACCAAGAGACAGGGGCGCTGACCAAGAGACAATGGCGCTGACCAAGAGACAATGACGCTGACCAAGAGACAGGGGCGCCCACCAAGAGACAGGGGCGCCCACCAAGAGACAGGGGCCCACACAGAGACAGGGGCGCTGACCAAGAGACAGGGGCGCCCACCAAGAGACAGGGGCGCCCACCAAGAGACAGGGGCGCTGACCAAGAGACAGGGGCGCCCACAAGAGACAGGGCGCTGACCGAGACAGGGGCGCTGACCAAGAGACAGGGGCGCTGACCGAGAGACAGGGGCGCTGACCAAGAGACAGGGGCGCCCACCAAGAGACAGGGGCGCTGACCAAGAGACAGGGGCGCCCACCAAGAGACAGGGGCGCGCCACTAAGAGACAGGGCGCCCACCAAGAGACAGGGCGCTGACCGAGAGACAGGGGCGCTGACCAAGAGACAGGGGCGCTGACCGAGAGACAGGGGCGCTGACCAAGAGACAGGGGCGCCCACCAAGAGACAGGGGGCCCACCAAGAGACAGGCGCTGACCAAGAGACAGGGGCGCCCACCAAGAGACAGGGGCGCCCACCAAGAGACAGGGGCGCCCACCAAGAGACAGGGGCGCTGACCGAAGAGACAGGGGCGCTGACCAAGAGACAGGGGCGCTGACCGAGAGAGACAGGGGCGCTGACCAAGAGACAGGGGCGCTGACCAAGAGACAGGGCGCCCACCAAGAGACAGGGGCGCCCACCAAGAGACAGGGCGCTGACCAAGAGACAGGGCGCTGACCAAGAGACAGGGGCGCCCACCAAGAGACAGGGGCGCTGACCGAGAGACAGGGGCGCTGACCAAGAGACAGGGGCGCTGACCGAGAGACAGGGGCGCTGACCAAGAGACAGGGGCGCCCACCAAGAGACAGGGCGCGCCACCAAGAGACAATGGCGCTGACCAAGAGACAGGGCGCCCACCGAAGAGACAGGGCGCTGACCAAGAGACAGGGGCGCTGACCGAGAGACAGGGGCGCTGACCAAGAGACAGGGGCCCCACCAAGAGACAGGGGCTGACCAAGAGACAGGGCGCCACCAAGAGACAGGGGCGCGCACTAAGAGACAGGGACGCCCACCAAGAGACAGGGGCGCTGACCGAGAGACAGGGGCGCTGACCAAGAGACAGGGGCGCTGACCGAGAGACAGGGGCGCTGACCAAGAGACAGGGGCGCCCACCAAGAGACAGGGGCGCCCACCAAGAGACAATGGCGCTGACCAAGAGACAGGGGCGCCCACCAAGAGACAGGGGCGCCCACAAGAGACAGGGCGCCCACCAAGAGACAGGGGCGCTGACCGAGAGACAGGGCGCCCACCAAGACAGGGGCGCCACCAAGAGACAGGGGCGCCCACCAAGAGACAGGGGCGCTGACCAAGAGACAATGGCGCTGACCAAGAGACGGGGCGCTGACCAAGAGACAGGGCGCCCACCAAGAGACAGGGGCGCTGACCAAGAGACAGGGGCGCCCACCAAGAGACAGGGGCGCTGACCGAGAGACAGGGGCGCTGACCAAGAGACAGGGGCGCTGACCGAGAGACAGGGGCGCTGACCAAGAGACAGGGGCGCCCACCAAGAGACAGGGGCGCCCACCAAGAGACAATGGCGCTGACCAAGAGACAGGGGCGCTCACCAAGAGACAGGGGCGCTGACCAAGAGACAGGGGCGCCCACCAAGAGACAGGGGCGCTGACCGAGAGACAGGGGCGCTGACCAAGAGACAGGGGCGCCCACCAAGAGACAGGGCGCCCACCAAGAGACAATGGCGCTGACCAAGAGACAGGGGCGCCCCCAAGAGACAGGGGCGCCACAAGAGACAGGGGCGCCCACCAAGAGACAGGGCGGCCCACCAAGAGACAGGGGCGCGCACTAAGAGACAGGGGCGCCCACCAAGAGACAGGGGCGCCCACCAAGAGACAGGGGCGCTGACCAAGAGACAGGGCGCTGACCAAGAGACAGGGGCGCCCACAAGAGACAGAGGCGCTGACCAAGAGACAGGGGCGCCCACCAAGAGACAGGGCGCTGACCGAGAGACAGGGGCGCTGACCAGAGACAGGGGCGCTGACCGAGAGACAGGGGCGCTGACCAAGAGACAGGCTGCACTAAGAGACAGGGGCGCCCACCAAGAGACAGGGGCGCCCACCAAGAGACAGGGGCGCCCACCAAGAGACAATGGCGCTGCCAAGACAGGGGCGCCACCAAGAGACAGGGGCGCCCACCAAGAGACAGGGCGCTGACCAAGAGACAGGGGCGCCACCAAGAGACAGGGCGCTGACCGAGAGACAGGGGCGCTGACCAAGAGACAGGGGCGCTGACCGAGAGACAGGGGCGCTGACCAAGAGACAGGGGCGCCCACCAAGAGACAGGGCGCTGACCAAGAGACAGGGGCCCACCAAGAGACAGGGGCGCGCACAAGAGACAGGGACGCCCACCAAGAAGACAGGGGCGCTGACCGAGAGACAGGGGCGCTGACCAAGAGACAGGGGCGCTGACCGAGAGACAGGGCGCTGACCAAGAGACAGGGGCGCCCACCAAGAGACAGGGGCGCCCACCAAGAGACAGGGCGCTGACCAAGAGACAGGGGCGCCCACCAAGAGACAGGGGCGCCCACCAAGAGACAGGGGCGCCCACAAGAGACAGGGGCGCTGACCAGAGACAGGGGCGCCCACCAAGAGACAGGGGCGCCACCAAGAGACAGGGGCGCCCACCAAGAGACAGGGGCGCTGACCAAGAGACATGGCGTGACCAAGAGACAGGGCGCTGACCAAG